>JANVFT010000038.1:0-390553 GCA_028011325.1 Lentinula lateritia
GATCAGTAATCGATGAAGGGGGTCAGGTGGATCAGTAATCGATGAGGGTTCGACAATGGTGGGATGTGAAAGTGATGGAGTGATGTATCATACAAATAAGGGTGTAGAGACGGTGACAAAAGGAAAATGATAGGGGCTATGTACTTCATGACAGCCGACATCATGAGGGCTCTATTGAAGCATTTGGGTATAGAATCTGCCCTAACCACATCGTACCATCCCGAAACTAATGGTCAAACGGAACGTGCCAACCAGGAAATCGAACACTATATCTGAATGTATATCAGTTGCCGCCAGGATGACTGGGATCACCTTCTCCCAACTGCCGAATTCGTCATCAACTCCCAAGTACATTTCGCTCATGACAGATCACCCTTTGAGGTACTCTACGGCTACACCCCCGAATTCTCCATTCCCATCGGGTCCTGGAAAGAGTACCCCTCCATCACAAAACGACTAGAGGCTCTCTGCTACGCTCGAGAGGATGCAGAAGCAGCATTGTGCATGAGCAAACAACGTATTGCAGATACAATTGCAGAACATCCTAATCAGCCCAGCTTCACAGTTGGTCAGCCAGTATGGCTTTCAGTTAACAACTTAAAGATTCGTCGGAAAAGTGAAAAACTAGGAAGTCAATGACTAGGTCCCTTCGAGGTTGTTGAAAAGACTGGGAAACACACTTACCGACTGGCATTACCTACCTGGATGAAGATCCATGACAACGTTAATGTCAAGCGCTTAGCACCATGGAAAGGCAATGAAGTAAATGGAATACTACCGGCCCCGCCAGAGCCGGAGGTTATTGATGGTGAAGAATTTTATGACATAGACAAAATCCTGGACAGCAGAATCTATGGTCGGTGGAAAAAGCTACAGTACCTGGTTTGGTGGAAAGGCTACGATGAAGGCCATGACACCTGGGAAAATGAAGAGAATGTGGTGGGGTCCAGTAATGAAGCCATTAACGAATTCTATGTCGCACATCCAAATGCGCCAAGGAAGATTTCAGCAACGATCTTCTACTCACTACCATGGCAGCCAGTCATCAACTTCACCGAAGTAAATCAGTCGCTGGGACATCGACTCTAAGGAAGGGGGTAATGTCATGAAGTCTCATGATGCGCCCTTTGATGCACCATCAGCGGTGTGTTCCCATCAATCTCTTTTCACATGTTTATTGTACTTGTTCACATGATCATCCCAATACTTCTATTTGTTTCCATATGCTTCCATACAACTCGTCCTTATTCATCGATTAGCTTGTTATGATTCATTATCGACTCATTATTACTCGTATATATTGATTCCTCACTCTTGTTCCATATCACATCGTTATTTACAATTGCTTACTCATTAGACAGAAGTAGTATATAAAGAGCAGTAGCTAGATCCTAGTTCCCCATCTCGACGTCTTGGTCATTGGGCAACTAGGCAAGTACTTGTATCCTCTTAGATACTACTTATCTAACTTGGTCATTGGGCAACTAGATTCCCTTTTGATTACTGGTGTGATTGGCCTCCGACACTATCCCACTGTTGTTCGAGATCACTATTTCTTTCATCTGTGCTTTGTGCTTGTCTTTGTGTCTCTTCGCTGTCGCTCCTTGGCATACTCAGACTTTCTGCCTCCCGCTTCCTGCCTTGTCGCGACAATCATCGTCGTCATCATCCTCTTGCTGCTGCTGCAAGTGATAGACAGTGTTGAACAACATCAATGCAGTACACGTGTACTGACTTCAGTCAAATAATCTCTTATGGGAATGATAAGGAAATTAAGCCGGCACTTAATCCAATGATCTCTTTAAGCAAAGTTTGGAAGAAATTGTCATTTTGGTGAATAATCTTACGGGAAGTCATCCAGTGATAATAAGATGAATTGGCAAGCAAATTTTGCTCACGCACCCACTGGTAGTTGTAGAAATTAGACAATTACATCCTGTATCTTTCGAATCTTGACATCTCTGCGAAACCTCAGCTTTTGACAATGTTTTCTGCATTTCCTGAATCTAACTGTAAGAAGTCCAATAGAAGAGCCTGAGGCTTTTTTTGAGGATCTTTGACCCTTTGACCCGCGAGTAGACTTTAACACAACAAATCTGTTCAGAAATGAAATCAGATTGTGTGTATATGAAGAGGGCATTGTAAGACCTGGGTCAGAATAGGTCTTAGGGTAGGTTTTGGTATAAGGAGTTTATGTTGTAGTGTGCTAGGAGCAGGCTGGAGCTCGAAGGGAGCTACGGGAACCGCGACCGAGGACAGGAATGACCTAGTAATGGCTGGGATAGAGAGATGTGACCCTTGAAGGGGTTCCTATAAGGTCCAGGGAGGTCCCTAAGGCGTAGGTAGGGGAGGTAGAGGTACGGAACCTAGTAGTGTTGCGTAGTAGGAGTTGTACTCGCTAGAACGTCAACGTAAAATCGAATAGGTCGTAGTGGAAGTGGGTCTTGAGTGTGTAAGCTCCTGAGAAGATATACACCCGGGAGGGGAGATCCCGGGGACTGGAGCTTAGAGGTGGACGTCCTCGAGTGTTGGAGGTTGTAACGGAGAAGTGGCACGTAGTTTGACGTAAGGGGTAGCTTCGACGCTACCTGGATCGAGGTCGCAGAGCTTGTGGAGCAATTGGGGAGCTCGAGGAGGTTTTGGGGAGGTTAGCTCACCAAGGTGTTAGGCGTTGGGGAGCTTTAGTATTGTTCGAGGGAGCTCGGAGACTCACTCAGATTGCTTAGACGTGAAGTAAAAGCGTATATTGGATCGTATAGACGATCATAGAGACAATAGACAAGAGTAGAGAGAAACTGAGGTAAAGAAACAGAGAGTAAAGAGAAATCCGTATGGTTAGCAGGTACAAAGGGACAGGGACTGGACCTACGCAAAAGGGTGTGTGTTCAAAATATACCAAGCTGGGGCTTCGGGACATTGCGGCGCTACTTAAATAGGTACGTGAAGTGAACAAGAGAACATCTGGAGACATGAGGCAGCTAATCAAGGGAGGGAGGTAATTGAGATTAGTACTTCAAGGGGTTGGCGGTTAGGAGGGTTTTGTATGCGTGTCGGGGTGAAGGACGTTTGGGTAGGTATATCAGGAATACTTGGGGAGGTGCAGGGTGGTACTTGGGGAGGTGCAGAGGAGGTACAGGAGGTGGATAGGATGTATGACAACGTATAATTAAACTCAATCCGTTAACGTCATACTGACATATCATTTTTTATGCCTCCGAAAACCCGAGCTCAATCGAGAGCTAACTCTGAAGAAAATACTTTCTTCACCACAGCCCAATCTTTCGCCCCATTCTCCGAATCTATCTCTGCCATCTATCAACCACGTCGCCGTAATCGCGGTTTTAGTCCAGCCACTGTCCCTACTACGTCGACTCTTCCTGAAGCTATGGAAGAAGATCAACAGTTTGAGTATAGTACTTTGTATACCGGTGATGGACAACCTGTCCAAGTTTTGACCCCTCGTCATGGACAACTCCCCGTGGTCGCCCCAACTCGGGGCCGGTCTATTACTCAAATTGATTCTCCCATTTTACAAGTCATAGCTCGCTGTACGGGTAAACAACCCCAACACCGTGCTACTTCGAACTCTCCTCATGACCCACCTCCTCATTTCGATTTGGATGCTGGTGATCACGATGATCAAGACCCTCCGGTTGACCCCACTGATTCGGGTGTCAATAACCCTGAAAACCAAGACCTGGATGATGGCTCCGGCGGTTTACCGCGTGGTGAGCCGGGTGACCCCAGTGGTCCTGGCGGTCCTAGTGGACCTGTGAGGCCCTGGCACAGAAGGCCTGCTCTGGTCTTACCCAGACTGGGCCTAAGAGAACGCAGTAGCTGCCTAGGCTGTACGAGGAGGTATGGGATAGTGCCGATACTGGTGAGGGGAGCCTAACCAGGGGTAGTTGTGGAGCTTGGGTAGACCTAATAGAGGGTCCTGGAGGTGTAGAACGTAACGCGTAACCACCACTTCGATATAGAGGGGAGGTGTAGCCGATACGAGTGGGAAGCTGTGGGGAGCTTAGGGAGCAATGAAGCGGAATTGGGAACCTAATGGGAGGTTCCAAAGGATGAAGGACGAATTGTAGAGCCTCGACGTAGATGGTGAGTCGAAGGAGAGGCATAGACAATACGAGGATTGACAGAAAGAGGCCAGAGATGGAAACAGAGAGGAGAAATAGAGTTGAGGTGAGACAGAGATAAAGGAAACAGATAATGAGGAAATATATGACAGTTGAGACGTGTCAGGCCCTGTTAGCAAGTACTAGTAGACTGTACTAAAGGGACCAAGCCAGGTAGGAAGAGTTTCCAGGTAAGATTTGACAATAACACGCTGGGGAGCTCCGAGGGGAGTCCCCAGCCTATATACTGTACATGAGGCTGTCAGTACATATGTCATATGGCTACTGGAGTGACAGGTAATATGTATTGTGAAGATCGTAAGGATGGTGCATAGAATATCAGAAACATGTATAAGTGATGAACCGGAGCTCTGGAAAGGAAAGGGAAAGGTCCATAGAAGCAAGGCATGACAGGACCCCGCTCTCCAAATTCTCCTGACATCCCCAATGAGCAACGCGCCATGTTGGAACTTCTCTCAGGCTTCAAGGGTTCTATCAAAACCCTTGGTACCTGTAAGACCTGTGTCGAAATTGGTCTTAAGGATAGGTTTGGTATGAGTGATTTATGTTGTAGCGTGCTAGGAGCAAGCTGGAGCTCGAAGGGAGCTACGGGAACTGCGACCAAGGACAGGAATGACCTAAGAGTAGTTTGTATTGAGGGGAAGGACCCTTGAAGAGGTTCCTAATAGTCCCTTGGACATTTAACGGGTGAGTTACAGGTAACCAGAATATGGGGATTGTCGGGATGTTGTATACTACGGGTTGTAGTAGACAGGAACATCAACGCAAGATCGTTATAGATCGTAGCTAATGTAAGGTCTTGAATGGATGAGCTCCTGATGGAGTGCAAGCCTGGGAGGGAGGTCCCGGGAAGTGGAGGTAGCTGTCATGAAGTATGTAGCCCCTATCATTTTTGTTGGACGAATATGGACATTAGGCCAAAGCAGGAAATATGAGTCCGGCCAGGTACACTTCGATAAAATATTTCATCTGTGTTTTCTTATCTTGCATTTCGTATTCGTTCCTCCGTCGGTCAATATTACTTATATTCAGTAGATACGAGACGTCCCCGCCCTCAGCTTTCTACGAAACACTGAGGGTGAGTCCATTGCTTATATTTCTCTTATTTACTCTGACTTTATTTATTCTTATATTAGTTAACTCGTTTTATAGGTATATATTATATATAACGAGCTTTCTACGAAACGCTGAGGTTAACTCGTTTTATAGGTTATAGGCCCTGCCGCTGTTGAACTAAATTGACATATCTGACACCTCTTTGTGATACTAAAGCTCATAACACTCACTATATCCTTACATCTTGAAACCGAGAAAATTATGGCTAGTAATGGCGCCGTTCCGCCTCCTATTCCAGAGGTTTCCGCAGATCTAAAGTTTGACGGAGGGGTCAAAGTCAGCTGGACCCCCGTAAAATGAAGGATTGTGAATTCACTAAAAACTCAAGGCCTCCTCGGATACACTGATGGGACCATCATAAAGCCTTCCCCAATCATCATCACTATCTCCCCTCCCACTCATTCCCCATCCTTAGACGCAGACGCTGGGACTGTCCCCCCTCCACCTCCAGAACCAACGAGAGCAACAGCCATCTTCTCCCCCAATCCGTCCCTAGAGGAATGGATATTCCGTAACGATCGAACCAGAGGGATAATCGAGTCCCACGTCGAAGATTTACCATCTTTGATGCCTGACGTAGATGAGAAGACAGCAAGAGAAGTCCTAGATACATTGGAAAAAGAGTTTGCTAGGAAAGACGGGATGCGAAAAGTACTTACGGAACGAAACCTACGATCCTTGACTTTCCGCGAGACCATTCCGATCGATGAGTTCTTTAATCAACTCCGCGCACTTCGAAAGGATGCAGTCGAGGCTGGAAATGCTATCATGGACTCCCAGTTCCGAGAAATAGCGATTGCCGCATTTCCTACGAACGCATTCGACAACATCATCCAGAATGTAACGGCAAACACATCCCTCTACCCTACTGCAGCATCAGTAATCCAGCAGATCTCCTTCCAATATTCTCGCGTAGAGAATCGCCCTGATGCCGTTGTATCTGGTGACCGTATTGCCCAAGCCCACACAGCTACTACCCCTATTTCCCCGCACGCTGCATTATTGTCAAGAATCGAACAACTGGAGTCGATGATTGCGGGGAAAATGGCGAGATCTGGGAATGGAGATAAGAAGTGTTTTAACTGCGGACGGACTGGCCATCTGAAAGATGAGTGCTTCAGGAAAGGAGGAGGGAAAGAAGGTCAATACCCGTCGTGGTGGAGAGGAAAGAAAGATGAAACCGTAAATCAGAATCCAACTTCGTCCATGGCTATTGGGGAACCTACGTTGCACTACGCTATGGCAGCATCTGATTCACATCACCATTATCCCCCTGGTGAGTTGTATGCTGACTCGGGGGCGACGGACCACTTCTTCCGAAATCGAGATGACTTTATGACCTACATGGAATGTGACAGGATGGGTCAGTCATCGGAGATATCCACGGGTTTGGTTATCAAGGGAATTGGGAAGGCAAAGAAAATGGTGGTGGAGAATGGGAAGGTCATAACACTCATCTTCGATGGTGCACTTCATTGCCCCAACATCTCGTCCGATCTCATCTCGATAGCTCGACTCGATAAACTAGGCTACCAGGTCCACTTTGGGGAAGGACGCGTTAAGTTCTATTCGCCGGAAGGAACACATTTTCTGACTGGGAAAGGATCAAATGGTTTATATAAACTCGATGAAGCGAAAACGACAGCCCTTTCCACTAAATCCCGCTCGCTACATCGCCCAGTCAACCTCAGTACATGGCACAGACGACTGGCCCATGCTGGCCGCTTTTGGCTTGACCTGCTGAAAGATAACTCCCTGGTTGATGGATTCGCGGTCGCGAAAGGTACGATGACAGGCGAAGGGAAATGCGAAAATTGCTTGATGGGGAGCGCCGTACGAAGACCATTTGATGCACACGTTGATGTGGAGAGGAAGTTGCTGGAACGCGTTCACCTAGACCTCACCGGACCGATGAGAACTATGTCCAGGGGAGGATACTATTACTCGCTTCCTATTGTCGATGGACACTCTGCGTTTACCAAAGACTACTACCTGGCGAATAAGGAGGCAGAATCAACACTTGTAGCAGTGGAAAATTACCGAGTGTTTGCTGAAAACCAGACTGGGGAGAGACTGAAATGTGTACGGGTCGATGGAGGGAAGGAGTTTATAAATGACAAATGGAAAAAGTGGGCCGACTTACATGGCATATGAATCGAACAAACTCCGGCATACTCATCCTCGGCTAATGGTGTCGCTGAGAGGAAACATGGTGTTACATTTGCGAAGGTCCGTACCATCCTCCACGAGTCTCAACTACCCGAAAACCTGTGGGCTATGGCAGCGGCATATGTCATATACACTGAAAATCTCCTACCTTCGACTCGAAACGGTTTCCGTATACCAGCTGAAATTTTCTGGGGGGTACGTCAAGATATATCTCACTTGCGCCCGTTCGGGTCTCGAGGTTGGGCGACGATTGTAGATGGGACTTTGGGAAAAACTGATATGAGAGCTGTCGAAGGCCGAATGGTGGGGTACGGAGAACGAGGGGTATACTTGCTATATCTCGAGAGTGGAAAGGTTATCACCAGCCGTGATGTTACCTTTGAGGAAGGGCTACCTCAGCGTACACTGGCGCCAGGACGAGGGGAGGAAGAAGATCAAGGGAACTATGAACACGTTCCACTACTACTTCCGCCTGACGCCGTAAACACCTCGGACGCCACAGATACCTCGGAGACCTTGATGCCGACGAAGCCCGATCAAATTCTTCAAATTCCTAATCAAATTCTAACACGGCGAACTCGAACCAAATTCCAGCCGGATCCTAGCATTCCTCTTCGACGTTCAAATCGACTCTCTGCCCCTTCGCTGGTACCAAACACGTTGCAGCCTCCTCCTACCCAACATCGTGCATTACTAGCATCTGTAGTGCAAGGATTTAACGAAGTATCATCAGAATACAACGCTGCGCTCACGGCTATCGGCATACCCCCAGTCCCTAAGAGCTATTCCAAGGCTATGGAAGACCCAGACAGGTGGTCCCCTGCCATTGAGAAGGAAATACAACGCATGAGGGAGTTCGACGTCTTCGGGCCTCTTCAGGAGCCTCCAGCTGGAGCTACTATCTTAGTTCCCTTGTGGGTTTTAGCTCATAAGTTCGATGGAAATGGGAAGATCGTCGAAGAAAAGGCACGCCTCGTAGTAAATGGGAGGACTCAAGAGGAAGGGAGGGATTACCACCACACGTTTGCAGCAGTACTCCGCTTCGAATCTCTCAGAATTCTTATCGCTCTGTGGATCACTCTCGGATACCACATATGGCAAATCGACTTCGCTTTGGCTTATCTCAATGCTGATCTCGACGAAGAGATATATGCATGGCCTCCCGAAGGGTTCCCTGGGAGAGGTACCGGAAAGGTCATGCGGATTAGAAAATCTATCTACGGCATGATGCAAGCGGGGAGAAATTGGTGGAAGACTCTCGACGGAACATATAGGGAACTTGGATATACTCGAAATCAAGCCGACCAGTGCGTTAGGAGTCGAATAACTGGGTCAGGGGAGACCATGACCGGTACATATACGGATGATACCCTCGGGGGATCCTTGTCAATTCAGGAGATGGAAATGGCCAAAGCGGAGATTGGGTCGAAATATAGAATCAAGGAGACAGACAGCGTTCAGTTTGCCCTCGGTATGAAGCTTACGCACGACAGAGACCAAGGGATAGCTACCTTATCCATGCCCGCTTACTGGAACAATCTCCTCGCCCATCATGGTCTTCAAGATGTGAAACCTAAATCAACACCCCTCCCAACTGGCACAATTCTTTCGATAGGAACTTCCCCTCCTCCTCCGGACAATATCGAGTTTATGCGTGAGAAGCCCTACCGAGAAATCCTAGGAGCTATTCAATTTGGTGCAGCAGCTTGTCGCCCAGATATAGCGCATGCCGCGAACGTTCTTAGCCGTTTTGCTCATGACCCCCGAAAGATTCATTGGCAATATCTTATGCACCTAGTACGCTACATTAGTGGCACTCGGGACTTCGGGATCACATACTCTCGGAAGGCTCCTAGTGGATTATCCCCGATCGTGTACGCAGACGCCGATTACGCTTCATGTGTAGATTCTTGGCGTTCCACCTCGGGAGTCCTGACTATGATGGCGGGAGGACCCACGTTCTGGATGTCAAAACGCCAGGACATTGTGGCGTTATCAACTACAGAAGCTGAATACATTGCCCTTGCGAAAGCTGTTCAGCAAGCAAAATGGGTGCACTCTTTCCTCTCAGAACTAGGTCACGGTGTCCCTTGTCCTTTCCTCATACGATGCGATAATCAAGGGGCTATCGCGATATCCGAAAACCCGAAATTTCACTCGCGAGTAAAACACATTGATATTAGGTATCATTTTCTTCGAGATGCGGTGGAGAACAGAGACATTGCTATCGAGTATATCCCTTCGGAGGAAAATCCATCTGATATCCTCACCAAGTCTCTCGGTGCCGCTCTACACAGTCGACAAGTATCCCTTCTTGGCCTTAGGAAGTTGATCCCTGACCGGGACTAGGGGAGTGTTGGACGAATATGGACATTAGGCCAAAGCAGGAAATATGAGTCCGGCCAGGTACACTTCGATAAAATATTTCATCTGTGTTTTCTTATCTTGCATTTCGTATTCGTTCCTCCGTCGGTCAATATTACTTATATTCAGTAGATACGAGACGTCCCCGCCCTCAGCTTTCTACGAAACGCTGAGGGTGAGTCCATTGCTTATATTTCTCTTATTTACTCTGACTTTATTTATTCTTATATTAGTTAACTCGTTTTATAGGTATATATTATATATAACGAGCTTTCTACGAAACGCTGAGGTTAACTCGTTTTATAATTTTCCTTTTCTCACCGTCTCTATGCCCTTATTTGTACAATACATCCCTCCATCACTTTCACGTCAACCCTCATCGATTACTGATCCATCAGTTACCCTTCTCCTTCTACCGGCTTCCGCCACCTTCTTTGTTCTCAAACTGTACAGTATTACATCGTTAGTTCTCGCAGATCAGATTGTGTATATAAAGCCAGCCCCCACTACCTGGTCCTTTATCTTGACCTCTCTGTCATTATCTTGGGACCAGGTACGTGCTTACTTACTAGTACTTACAACTACGATACTAATATAACTCTGTCATTATCTTGGGACCAGTCTGCCTCTGCTCTGCTTAGTCACTCCGCACTCACCAATCTGCTTAGTCGCTCCGCACTCACCAATCTGCTTAGTCGCTCCGCACTCACCAATCTGCTTAGTCGCTCCGCACTCACCAATCTGCTTAGTCGCTCCGCCTCCCTGCTCCGCTTAGTCACTCCACCACTGCCGCTTTGTGACATTAGGTCAAGATCCATTACTGCACCGATAGCCTACCAATAAGGTTGTCCTTGCAGGACCCGCAGACACCACGTCTTCCCCAGTCCTGCCCGATTCTGAAACACCCGCTGCCAGCGTAGACTGCTCCATGCTCCCACATGTACTTGACCCCAGAGACCACGCTCACGCCCACAACAGCGATGATAGTTGGCATGATTGCCAGTCTCAACCTTGCCCCAACACCCTTCCCAACTCAATCCAAGAGCCACTTACCGTGAACGATATAACCTTCCTGCCAATTCCCCAACTGTCATGCCTTGCTTCTCCGGACCTTTCCCTTTCCTTTCCAGAGCTCCGGTTCATCACTTATACATGTTTCTGATATTCTATGCACCATCCTTACGATCTTCACAATACATATTACCTGTCACTCCAGTAGCCATATGACATATGTACCTGACAGCCTCATGTACAGTATATAGGCTGGGGACTCCCCTCGGAGCTCCCCAGCGTGTTATTGTCAAATCTTACCTGGAAACTCTTCCTACCTGGCTTGGTCCCTTTAGTACAGTCTACTAGTACTTGCTAACAGGGCCTGACACGTCTCAACTGTCATATATTTCCTCATTATCTGTTTCCTTCATCTCTGTCTCACCTCAACTCTATTTCTCCTCTCTGTTTCCTATCTCTGGCCTCTTCCTGTCAATCCTTGCATTGTCTACGCCTCTCCTTCGACTCACCATCTACGTCGAGGCTCTACAATTCATCCTTCATCCTTTGGAACCTCCCATTAGGTTCCCAATTCCGCTTCATTGCTCCCTAAGCTCCCCACAGCTTCCCACTCGTATCGGCTACACCTCCCCTCCACATCGAAGCGGTGGTTACGCGTTACGTTCTACACCTCTAGGACCCTCTATTAGGTCTACCCAAGCTCCACAACTACCCCTGGTTAGGCTCCCCTCACCAGTATCGGCACTATCCCATACCTCCTCGTACGGCCTAGGCGGCTACTGTGTTTGCTTAGGCCCAGTCTGGGTAAGACCAGAGCAGGCCTTCTGTGCCAGGGCCTCACAGCATCAAGGACGAAATGGCGCGTTTGCTCGAACCGGCAACGCTCGCCGATTACCATCAAGAGGTTCTTCGTATTGACAACCGTTACTGGAAGCGCGAAGAGACTCGAAAGCGTGAGGCTGGTAAGCCTTTTATTGCTTGGACTTTAAAGCTGGTTCTACTAACCAGCAGAACAACTCTCAGCCATCTGGCTCTTCGGCGCCGTTCACGCCGAAGCCTAAACCTTTCTCTGGTGGTAAGCCTAACAACAATGGTAAGCCCCAGAACTCTTTGAATTCCGGCCAATCTGGCGGTCAGCGCCCCGCGTTCAACCATCTAGGTACAGATGGAAAAGTACTTCCCTCCGAACGGGAAAGAAGGATGAAGCACAACCTTTGTCTCTTCTGCGGTGGTAAGCATCAGATTGCTGACTGCAATAAGCGAAAGGCCCGAGAATTGAAGGGCCGCGCTGCCGAGGTTGAAGAAACCCCCGAAGCAACTATCGAAGTTGTTGAAGAGGAATCAGAAAACTAGTCCGTAGCTCTTGTTCCCCGGTACGAAACGGGAGCTGCATTGATCAGGTTTGTACCTCACCTGGGGAGTTATATCTCAACGCGTCCGCTCTTTCTTCCATTGAATGATCTCTTGTAATATCTTTAACTACTGAATTTCCGTTATCCGATTCGGCCGCGCCGGCCGAACCTATTTCTGCTCTTCTTAAATTTCCTACTCTTGTTGATTCTGGTTCTACTGACTCTTTCATCGATACTCATTATGTTTCTCAAAATTCTATTCCTATGACCAAAATCTCTCCTGTTAATCTTTGTCTCTTTGATGGTTCATTATCTTCTAAAGCAATTACCAATATGGCGAATATCGCCATTCGGTTCCCTTCCAGCGAGCTGCTTCTATTACCATTTTATGTTACACATTTAGATTCATCTTGTAAAGCAGTATTAGGTTACAGTTTCTTATCCCACTACAATCCGTTGATTGACTGGGCATCTCGAAACATTACGTTCCATAACACTTCACACTTTGATTCTCCACAGACATCTGTGCCTTCTGCTATCAACACCATTGATACAAAGGTCGCTGTTCCGCTACCGGAACCTTTGCCGTCGGTTATACCAACAATTCTGGAGACCCCTCCCGCGGACTCACTTCGCTCCCGCTCTCGGACTTCACGGGCCAAGCCCCTTTCGTCCAAATTCCTCTTTGAACCCATCTATTCTTACCCTATGGTCTCTCAATTCGCTGCTCAGCTGGAAACTCCCGAGGTTGACATTGCACTGGTAAGTGCTGCAGTCTTTAACAGGGCTTGCAAGGATGCTGGTATGGAACCTATACTTCTTCGTGCTATTCACTCAGAGGTCGCGGCCTGCGCCGCCGACCGCTCTTCCATCGCTCCTACTGTCCCTCCACTTCCTCATTCTATCCCAGCAGAGTATGCAGAGTTTGCAGACGTCTTTGACGAGATTGCTGCAGATTCACTTCCTGCACACAGACCCTACGACTTGAAGATTGACTTGGAAGAGGGCGCTTCGCCGCCCCTCGGCTGTATTTATCCTTTGTCTGAAAAGGAGTTAATCACCCTTAAAGACTTTATTGACAAACAGCTGGCTACTGGTGCCATCACCCCATCTTCCTCTCCTCACGGCGCTCCGGTCCTTTTCATCCCAAAGAAAGACGGCAAACTTCGCCTTTGCGTCGACTTCCGTGGACTCAATCGTATTACCAAAAAGGATCGTTACCCACTCCCACTCATTTCAGATCTTCTCGACGCTCCGAAAAGAGCTAAAATATACACCAAATTGGATCTTGCTCACGCTTATCATCTAGTCAGAATCACTGAAGGTGACGAATGGAAAACCACCTTTCGGACCTGTTACGGCTCTTACGAATGGAAGGTTATGCCGTTCGGCCTTACGAACGCCCCTGCGGCTTTCCAGCAGTTTGTTAATGACATCTTCTCTGACATGCTCGATGTTTGCGTCATCGTCTATTTAGACGATGTTCTGATCTACTCTGATACGCCAGAAGAACACCAAGAACACGTCAAGGAGGTTCTTCGGCGACTTCGCCATCATCGGCTTTACGCCAATCCCGAGAAGTGCGAATTCAATATGGATACTGTTGAGTATTTGGGTTATATTCTTTCTCCCGACGGATTGACCATGTCCAAAGAGAAAGTTCAGACAGTTCTAGAGTGGCCGGTTCCGTGGAAGGTTAAGCATTCAGTCCTTCTTGGGTTTTGCAAACTTCTATTGTTGTTTTATTTATAATTATAGTGACATTGTTGTGCCGATGACTTGGCTTACCCGGAAAGGTGCGCCTTGGATCTGGGACAGCAGCTGTCAAGAGGCCTTCGAAAATCTCAAAATTGCTTTCACTTCTGCACCGATACTGGCCCATTGGGAGCCGAATCGCCCACTTATTGTGGAGACTGATGCTTCCGACTATGCCATTGCGGCAATTCTTTCCATCCAGTATGCTGACGGTGAAATTCATCCTCTAGCCTTCCTTTCCAGAACGCTTCACACTGCGGAACTCAACTACGATACTCACAACAAAGAGCTACTGGCCATCTTCGAGGCCTTTAAAGCTTGGCGTCATTATTTGGAAGGCTTGGGTGATCCGGTGGACGTCGTCACCGATCACAAGAATCTTGAGTATTTTTCTACTACCAAAGTTCTCACATGCCGACAGGTCCGATGGTTTGAATTTTTACATCAATTTAATATGGTCATTCGCTTCCGACCGGGGAAACTCGGCGAGAAACCCAATTCAATAACTAGACGCTGGGACGTCTACCCTAAAGAGGGGGATATCAGCTACGCCCAAGTGAACCCTCATAATTTCCGCCCTATCTTTACTAACAAACAACTCACTGCGTTTCTTCGAGCTACCTTCCTGGAAGGCCCGGCTTTACGAGCCTCAATTATCATGGATATCGAAGCCCTACACCAGGCCATCATCCTTGCCCTTCCCGCCAATTCGAGCTCCATTGTTGGTTTGGAACTTGCGAAAGATCCTTCCAATGAACGTTGGAGCTTAGGTAGTGACAAGCTATTACGCCTTGACGACCATATATATGTTCCGAATCATGGCGACCTTCGCCTTCAAGTCCTTCGTTATTTCCATGATCATCCACTCTCCGGCCATTTCGGCCAGAACCGAACTCTGGAGGCAGTACGTCGTCAGTATACCTGGCCTAAGGTCAGAGACTTCGTTCGTGACTACGTTACTTCCTGCACCATCTGCGGTCGCAACAAACCTTGCCGTCATCGGCCTTACGGCTTGTTGAAACCTCTGCCGGTTCCGGTCCGACCATGGGATTCCATCTCCATGGACTTCATTGAGCAACTGCCAATGTCGAATGGCTATACAGCTATCCTAGTCGTCGTGGATCGATCTTCCAAGCAAGCTATTTTCATTCCTACTTTCGACACCATTACTTCCGAACAACTAGCTGAGCTTTTTGTGATTCACGTCTTCTCTAAACATGGTGTTCCTAATCATGTCACTTCTGATCGTGGTTCCGAATTTGTTTCAGCGTTCTTCTGGGCTCTCGGCAAAGCGCTCTCTATGGAACTGCACTATACCTCTGGATATCATCCGGAAGCCGATGGGCAGACCGAGTGTGTCAACCAGACTCTCGAACAGTACATCAGGATCTACTGCTCCTATCAACAAGATGACTGGTCACCTCTACTTCCGATTGCCGAGTTCGCCTATAACAACTTGCCAAATGCCTCCACTGGTATTACGCCGTTCTTCGCCAACAAAGGATACCACCCAAATATTACTGTTCGGCCCAAGGTTGACATGAAGTCTGATCTAGCCAGAGACTTTGTTGTCAACCTCGATGAACTCCACGTCTTCCTTCGAGAGGAAATCCTTTTAGCTCAATCTCGTTACAAGGAACAAGCTGACAGGAAAAGAATCTCGCACCCGGAGTTCCCGATCGGCTCCAAAGTCTTTGTTCTTGCTAAGCACATTCGTTCTACTCATCCTACTGAAAAATTCTCTGAAAAATATCTTGGTCCTTTCAAGGTCATTAGTCGACCTGGTACTTTGTCTTACGAGCTCAAGCTCCCGGATTATCTTCGCCGCATCCATCCGGTTTTCCACATCTCACAGCTGGAGCCGGTTATGCTGAACCCATTTCCGAATCGAATTCAATCTCCTCCACCTCCAATTGAAGTTGATGGTGAAGAGGAGTACAACGTTGCTGAAATCCTTGACTCCAAGCTGAACAGAAGGTATAAGTGTTGTCCTCTACATTATTACATTAGGTGGGCCGGTTACGAAGGTACCGACGATGAATTTTCTTGGGTTGCTGCTGATGAATTACATGCTGATGAACTGGTACCCGCATTCCATGCTCGATACCCTTTGAAACCTGGACCTTGATCACAAAAAACCATTTTATTCCGCTCTCCGCCGAAGATTTCTTCGTTGCATCGAGAAGGTAAACACAATGATAGCAAATTGAGTGTTTATCTTCTTCCTTTTATTGCTTACTCTCTTTTCTTAGTTATACTTAAAACTACTTATACTTCAAAACTAATTATTTTTTCCACCGCTTCCGATTTCAAGATGCGATAACATTTTTTTATATATACAAAAAGCAAAAGAAAATATATGTAGAGGGGGCAGAATGAAAAACAAGAAGACTACAAGAAAGGCCGAAGGCCCAGGTCCGATGTCCGTTTCTATACTACTCCTCTTCCTCCTCTACCTCCTCTTCCCCTTCTCCATCCTTCTCTTCCTCTTTCTCTCCTTCTTCTTCTTCCTCGCTATTTTCTACGATCCTCCTCCTCTTCAAGCCCCTCGGCCTATCGGAGACCAATCTCAATGGCCCTGGTGTTGCCGGCCCGGACATCGCGTTCCTGGTCTCGATTGCAATCAATCGAGCGTGGTCTTCGTCCTGTCGACGCAGGAGCTGCCTAAGGTATTGATGAGACCTCGAGGTAGCTTCCCTCTGTCATGCCTTGCTTCTTCGGACCTTTCCCTTTCCTTTCCAGAGCTCCGGTTCATCACTTATACATGTTTCTGATATTCTATGCACCATCCTTACGATCTTCACAATACATATTACCTGTCACTCCAGTAGCCATATGACATATGTACCTGACAGCCTCATGTACAGTATATAGGCTGGGGACTCCCCTCGGAGCTCCCCAGCGTGTTATTGTCAAATCTTACCTGGAAACTCTTCCTACCTGGCTTGGTCCCTTTAGTACAGTCTACTAGTACTTGCTAACAGGGCCTGACACGTCTCAACTGTCATATATTTCCTCATTATCTGTTTCCTTCATCTCTGTCTCACCTCAACTCTATTTCTCCTCTCTGTTTCCTATCTCTGGCCTCTTCCTGTCAATCCTTGCATTGTCTACGCCTCTCCTTCGACTCACCATCTACGTCGAGGCTCTACAATTCATCCTTCATCCTTTGGAACCTCCCATTAGGTTCCCAATTCCGCTTCATTGCTCCCTAAGCTCCCCACAGCTTCCCACTCGTATCGGCTACACCTCCCCTCCACATCGAAGCGGTGGTTATGCGTTACGTTCTACACCTCTAGGACCCTCTATTAGGTCTACCCAAGCTCCACAACTACCTCTGGTTAGGCTCCCCCCACCAGTATCGGCACTATCCCATACCTCCTCATATGGCCTAGGCGGCTACTGCGTTTGCTTAGGCCCAGTCTGGGTAAGACCAGAGCAGGCCTTCTGTGCCAGGGCCTCACACCCTCAAGGCCCCGTTGTCCGCTAGGAGTTGAGCCATTTGGCTCTCCATCACAGCCATCTGCTCGCCGCTTGGTCCTCCTTCCCGCTTTACTTGTATTGGCCGACCCAAGTACGAGCATTTTACTTTTGCATCGTGACACGGTTTGCATATCACGGTACTCCATTTTCCTACCTGCTCCAAGCAGGGAATCTTCTTGCTATAACACCGCTCGCAGGGTGCTCGATCTTCGTCATCTTTGTTCTCGCCGTCGTCGCTGTCATCCGGGTCTCCGCCGCTAACCTGGTAACAAAATGAGCAGTTGATTTTCAATAAGGAAGCCGGTACTCACCTCATTCCTCTGGGAGGCCTTTCCCTTCTTCACCACACGAGGGATGGCTACTTCCACTCTACGAGCAGAAGTAGTAGCCTCACCTGGTGAGGGCCCCCGACGATTCCTCGCCGCCGCCGCCGCTGCTATCCTCCTCCTCTTCTCTGCGTTTTTTTCCTCCATCCTCCTGGTGTTGGCGGCCTGAACGGCAGCCTCCTCCTCTGCCTTCCACTTGGCCTCTTCCTTGGCTTTTCTCTTCTCCTCCTTCCTCTTCCTGTTCTTTTCTCTAGTACGTTCCAACTGGAGCTCGTGCTCCCGCTCCTCGTCAGACGGATTTGGCATTGAATGGCGAGTGGGAGCCGAAGTTGGCGTAGGTTGTCTACCCGTAACGGGGATAGAGCCGATGGTGGTAGTGCGGGTAGTAGTGCGACTAGAAGACATGAGGGAGAGGACTTAGAAGTTTTGGATTCAAGGACCAAGGCAAAAACCCCCCTAGCTTTATAGGGTCAAAACGGCGCACGGACCAGCGAAAATTTTCCGTCGAATTGTGGTTGGTTTACGGTGCACCGGAAAATTTCTTGGATGACTAACAGTAATTCCTGGCACCAACGGCGTCCGAAATTTTTTTTGTGCTGACTGATAGGATGAATTCCCGATGCTAATGGCTTTCGAGGGCTCAAGCCTAAGAGGGGGATACTGTCAAGTCCATGCCTCGGGCCTCCATCTTGCCACTCGGTATTCCGAAGATCCACTGTTTATTGTCATCTCTTCCTTATTGTTCTTTCTCATTACACATACCCTTCCGTTCTAGTCTCTCCTTATTGTCTTTTACTTTACCCTGCAGGTACTACATGTATAGCTCCTAGTAGTTAGTCTGGCGCTCCGCACCAATGCGCCGTTCCGTAGGTATAAATACTGCCTGTACGCTACTGTAGTTCCTCAGTTTAATTATCATCTTAGATCGACTTAGATTCCCTCCTTAACTCTGTGCTCCTCTAAGTCTCCAGGCTCAACGCCTTGAAGTACTCTCTATAGCCTTTGGACTTATAAGTTCTCTGGCTCGCTCCTCGTCACCGGCATTACCGCCGCTCCGACTTGGCTTAGCTCCTCCCTCTATACTCTCGATCTCCGGGGACTAATGGCGTAACGGCGGTGTTGTTAATAACTTCACTACTGTCCCATTCGACCTCCCGCACTTAGACACCTGTGACCTCTGGCACGGTTACACGGTGTACATGATCTTAACAAAACCGGCCTGGAAGAGAGTGAATCCATGGAAGAACCTCCAATACACCAAATCCGAGCCAACCACAAAACTCGTTGAGCATGGGTAAAAGCTGGGATTTTGGAAGAACAAACCAAGGAAGTCTGGTGTGCAGCAGGATTCACTTACTCCCAACAGCTAGCAGAGGAAGCCAACCAAGACAAACCCCTCAAAACCTTCAAAGAAATGGTCCCTGAGCAGTACCGAGACTTCAAGAAGGTTTTCTCAGAATCCGCTTCTGAACGATTACCTGCCCATCAACCCTGGGACCATGCAATTGATCTCCTGCCTGGAGCACCGGCAACCATGCGCACCAAGATCTACCCCATGTCCTTAAACGAGCAGGAGGAGCTGGATCAATTCCTGGAAGAAAATCTGCGGAAAGGCTATATCGTCCCCTCTAAATCACCCATCTCGTCCCCGGTGTTCTTTGTGAAGAAGAAAGATGGGAAGCTGCGCTTTGTACAGGACTACCGAAAACTGAATGAGTACACTGTGAAGAACCGCTACCCCCTTCCCTTAGTAGCCGACATCATTAGCCGACTTCAAGGAGCACGGTATTTCACCAAATTTGACATTCGCTGGGGATACAACAACGTGCGGATTAAGGAGGGCCACGAATGGAAGGGTGCTTTTGCAACCACTCGAGGACTGTTTGAGCCTAAGGTTATGTTCTTTGGTCTCACCAACTCCCCTGCAACGTTTCAAGCACTTATGAATGCCATATTTGCAGACCTCATTGCAGCCGGCAAGGTAGCAGTTTATCTAGATGATATCCTCATTTTCAGCAGTGACCTCCAGGAACACCAACAGGTAGTACGGGAAGTACTAACTCGACTGGAAAAGCACGACCTTTATTTACGCCCAGAGAAGTGCGAGTTTGAACAACAACAAATCGAATACCTCGGCCTTGTTATTGCAGAAGGGGAGGTGAGAATGGCCAATAAAGGTAGCTGCAGTCCGCGACTGGCCAGCTCCCACCAACCTTTGAGAGCTACGAGGTTTTCTGGGATTTGCTAACTTCTATCGACGCTTCATCCGGAACTTTGCCAGGATAGCCAGACCCCTGAATGACCTAACCAAGAAGAACATACCCTTTACCTGGATGGACACCCAACAGAAAGTGTTTGACACCCTCCGAGAGGCCTTCATTTCCGCGCCTATCTTAGCCCTATGGACACCAGACAGACCAACCCGAATCGAGGTAGATGCATCAGGCTTTGCTACCGGTGGTGCCCTCATGCAGAAACAAGATGATGGCCAATGGCATCCTGTTGCCTTCAGATCGGCTTCAATGCAACCAGCCAAATGAAACTATGAGATCTACGACCGGGAAATGCTAGCCATCATAGAAGTGTTGTGTCATGCCCTGGCTACAACCAGACCTGCCCCAGTACCAGCTATCACCTCCTATTGACCTCCACACCTCCCAAATACCACCACGCACCTCCCTAACTATCACCATTCCCCTGACATACCTACCCAAACGTCCCTACATTCACCCCAATACGCATACAACACCCTCCTAATAGCCAGCGCCTTTAAGTACTAAATCTCGATTACCTCCCTCCCTAGATTAGCTGCCTCATGTTCCAGATGTTCTCTTGTTCGCTTCATGTATCTACTTAAGCAGCGCCGCAATGTCCAGAAGCCCCAGCTTGGTATATTTTGAACACACACCCTTTACATAGGTCCAGTCCCTGTCCCTTTGTACCTGCTAACCATACGGATTTCTCTTTACTCTCTGCTTCTCTATCTCAGTTTCGCTTTACTCTCTGCTACTGTCTCTCCGATCGTCTATACAATCGAATATACACTTTTACTTCAAGTCTAAGCCTTCCAAGTGAGTCTCCAAGCTCCCTCGAACATTACTAAAGCTCCCCAACGCCTAAACGCTTTGGTGAGCTACCCTTCCCAAACCTCCCAGAGCTCCCTAGCCACTTCGTAAGCTTCGGGACCTCGATCTAAGTAACGTCGAAGCTACCCCTCACGTCGAACTATGTATCGCTTCTCCGTTACCACCTCCCACACTCAAGGACGTCCATCCTCAAACCCAGTCCCCAGGGACTTACCCTCCCTGGCATATACCTTCTCGGGAGCTTACACCCTCGAGACCCATTTACGTCTACGACCTACTCGATCCTATATTGACGTTCTAGCGAGTACAACTCCTACTACGCAATATCATATGGTCCCGCACTCTTACTTGACTTCCCTACGCCTTAGGGACCTCCCTGGACCTCCTAAGAACCCCCTCAAGGGTCATCATCTCGTCGTTCCAGTCTCTATTAGGTCATTCCCGTCCTCGGTCGCGGTTCTCGTAGCTCCCTTTGAGCTCCAGCCTGCTCCCAGCATGCTACAACATAAACCTTCATATACCAAAACCTACCCTAAGACCTATTCTGACCCAGGTCTTACACGTTGAAGGACTGGAGAAACTTCCTAGAAGGACTACCCCAGTCATTTGACATCATCACAGATCATTCTAACCTCGAGTTTTGGCGTACAGCCCAAGACCTCACCTGCCAACAAGCTCGCTGGGCTGTATACCTTTCATGCTTTGACTTCCACATGATCCATCGCCCTGGTAGGATAAACACTCAGGCTGATGCTCTCTCTCGCATGGCAGCCCACCAAGTACTAGACAATGAGGACAATTGTCAGACCGCCGTTACGCCGCTAGTCCCCGGAGATCAAGAGTACAGAAGAGAGAGACCAGTAGCAGCCAAGTCGGAGCGGCGGTAACGCCGGTGACGAGGAGCGAGCCAGAGAATTTATAAGTCCAAAGGCTATAGAGAGTGCTTCGAGGTGGTGAGCCTGAAGACTTAAGAGATGGACTGAGATAGAAAGGGAATCTAAGTCAATAATTAAACTGAGGGACTACAGTAGCGTACAGGCAGTATTTATATCTACGGAACGGCGCAGCGGTACGGAGCGCCAGACTAACTACTAGGAGCTATATGTGTAGTACCTGCAGGGTAAAGTAAAAGACAATAAGGAGGGACTAGAATGAAAGGGTAT
The DNA here is from genome assembly GCA_028011325.1 of Lentinula lateritia. Lineage (NCBI taxonomy): Eukaryota > Fungi > Basidiomycota > Agaricomycetes > Agaricales > Omphalotaceae > Lentinula > Lentinula lateritia. Next base: position 21,968 of record JANVFT010000038.1, read on the forward strand.
GTGTATCGAGAAAGAACAATAAGAGTGAGATTACAATAAACGGTGGATCTGCGGAGTACTGAGCGGCAAAATGGAGGCCCGAGGCATGGGCTTGACAGTATCCCCCTCTTAGGCTTGAGCCCTCGAAAGCCGTTAGTATCGGGAGTTGTGATTAGTCACCAGAGGAAATTTTTAAAAGCCGTCAGCATCGGGACTTCATCCTATCAGTCAGCAGGAAAAATTTTCGAAAGCCATTGGTACCGGGAATTGCTGTTAGTCATCCAAGAAATTTTCCGGTCCCCCGTAAACCAAACACAATTCGAGGGAAAATTTTCGCTCGTCTGTGCGCCATTTTGTCCCTATAAAAAGGGCCAGGTTTAGCCATTAAGGGCCTAAATTTTCCATAACCCCCTAAGTCAACATGACGTCCAGCCGTACTACCACTACCACCGTCCCAACCCAAGCCAGCACCTCTTCTCGCCCTGCCGATCCCCCAAGCCCCGGCGCCTCACTCAACGACGAAGAAGAAATCATAATGCGAGAGGCTATGGCGAGAGTAGAGTGGGTGAAGGCGCGAAAGGCGGAGGAAGCCGCTCGGAAGAGGGCTGAGGAGGAAGCGGCCCGTAAGGTGGTAGAAGAGGCCCGGGAGAAAGCTGCCGTGACAGAGTTGGAGGAGAGGAGGAAGAGAATGGCAGAGGCGGCCACAGCCCGCAGTCGGCGGGGGTCTTTGCCAGGAGGGGCTTCGGCATCCTCGCGGAGGCCCGTGGTGGAGATTCAGAGGGAAAAAGGCAAGGGAAAGGCAAAGGCTCAGGTGAGTATTGCTTTCCTTAGTTTCATTCCTTTTACTGATAATTCCTGTTTCTTAGGCTGTTGGCGGGGACCCCGACGGCGGCGGCGACGGCGATGACAACGAGGAAGACGAGGATGAACGAGCTCCCTGCGAACGATGCAGGAGCAAGAAGATCTCTTGTCAGATGCAGGCTGGCAAGAGAAGTTTGATTATATGTAAACCCTGTCACGATGCAAAAGTCAAATGCTCGTACTCTGGCCGACCATCAACGGTGAAGCGGGAGGGGGGAGGACAACTGACCGGCGAGTGGTTGGCGGTAATGGAAAGCCAGATGGCTCAACTGCTGGCAGACAACCGGCAGTTTAGGGAGGCCCAGGTCAAGGCCGACACCTGCCATTGCCACTTCAACCGGAAGTTGGACTGGTTGATGATGGACGCCGCCAGGAGGAGAAAATTGCCCCTGGAAATGCCGAAGGCCGGGCCCTCTCGTTTGCCGAAGAAGAGAAGGAGGGTCGTGGACAGCGAGGAAGAAGAGGAACAGGAGGAAGTGGAGGAGAGAGTTGAGGAAGGGGAGGAAGATGGAGAAGGAGAAGAGGAAGAGGAAGGAGACGAACCGGTGCCGAAGAAGGCCCGGTTGGACAAAGGGAAGGAAAGGGCAGAGTAGTGGCTAACAGACATCGGACATCGGCCTATCGGCCCTTTTTTGTAGTCTTCTTGTCTTCTTGATCCTCCCTACCTATTTTTTTTTTTTGCTTTTGTATATAGGAAAAATGTTATAGCGTCTTGAATCGGAAAGCGAATGGGCCGCGAAGCGGCGTAAGAATAATTAGTTTGAAGTATAAGTAGTTTAAGTGTGAATGGAAACTAAGGGAAACAGTAACTAAAGAAACCAGAATAAGCAAGTAAGAAAGAGGGATAAACACTCAATTTGCTATCATCATGTTTACCCTCTAAACACACGAAGTAAACTTCGGCGGAGCACGGCGGAAGTGGGGAAAAGGAATAAAATGTTTTTTGTGATCAAGGTCCAGGCTTGTGAGGGTATCGGGCATGGAATGCCGGTACAAGTTCGTCAGCATGTAATTCATCAGCAGCAACCCAAGAGAACTCATCATCGGTACCTTTGTAACCGGCCCACCGAATGTAATAACGTAGAGGGCAACACTTATATATTCTGTCCAGCTTGGAGTCCAGAATTTCGGCAACATTGTACTCCTCTTCACCATCAACTTCGATTAGAGGTGGAGGAGATTGAGTATGATTCGGGAATGGGTTCGGCGTAACCGGCTCCAGCTGTGAGACGTGGAAAACCGGATGGATGCGGCGAAGATAATCCAGGAGCTTGAGCTCGTAAGACAAAGTACCAGGTCGACTAATGACCTTGAAAGGACCAAGATATTTTTCAGAGAATTTTTCAGTAGGACGAGTAGAACGAATGTGCTTAGCAAGAACAAAAACTTCGGAGCCAATCGGGAACTCCAGGTGCGAGAATCTTTTCCTGTCAGCTTGTTCCTTGTAACGAGATTGAGCTAAAAGGATTTCCTCTCGAAGGAAGACGTGGAGTTCATCAAGGTTGACAACGAAGTCTCTGGCTAGATCAGACTTCATGTCAACCTCGGGCTGAACAGTGATATTTGGGTGGTATCCTTTGTTGGCAAAGAACGGCGTACGACCATGGGGGGTTGTCCACGGCGAGGAGTCAAAACTTGGACAGGTTGTCCATCACCAGTATACAAGGTGCTGTACTCGAATTGTTGATCTTCTTCCATGGCTTCAGGAAGAGTCGACGTAGTAGGAACTGTAGCTGGACCGAAACCGCGATTACGGCGACGTGGTTGACCGATGGCAGAAATTGATTCGGAGAAAGGGGCAAAGGATTGGGCAGTGGTGAAGAAAGTATTTTCTTCGGAGTTAGCTCTAGATTGAGCTCGGGTTTTCGGAGGCATAAAAATTGATATGTCAGTACGACGTTAATGGATTGAGTTTAATTATACTGTTAAGATCATGTACACCGTGTAACCGTGCCAGAGGTCACAGGGTGTCTAAGTGTGGGAGTCGAGTGGGACAGTAGTGAAGTTATTAACAACACCGCCGTTACGCCGCTAGTCCCCGGAGATCGAGAGTACAGAAGAGAGAGACCAGTAGCAGCCAAGTCGGAGCGGTGGTAACGCCGGTGACGAGGAGCGAGCCAGAGAATTTATAAGTCCAAAGGCTATAGAGAGTGCTTCGAGGTGGTGAGCCTGAAGACTTAAGAGATGGACTGAGATAGAAAGGGAATCTAAGTCAATAATTAAACTGAGGGACTACAGTAGCGTACAGGCAGTATTTATATCTACAGAACGGCGCAGCGGTACGGAGCGCCAGACTAACTACTAGGAGCTATATGTGTAGTACCTGCAGGGTAAAGTAAAAGACAATAAGGAGGGACTAGAATGAAAGGGTATGTGTAGCGAGAAAGAACAATAAGAGTGAGATTACTGTCACAAAGCAGCAGCGGCGGAGTGACTAAGTGGAGCAGGGAGGTGGAGCGACTAAGCGGAGTGATAATGCGGAGCGACTAAGCGGAGCAGAGACAGACTGGTCCCAAGATAATGACAGAGTTATATTAGTATCATAGTTGTAAGTACTAGTAAGTAAGCACGTACCTGGTCCCAAGATAATGACAGAGAGGTCAAGATAAGGGACCAGGTAGTGGGGGCTGGCTTTATATACACAATCTGATCTGCGAGAACTAACAATGTAATACTGTACAGTTTGAGAACAAAGAAGGTGGCGGAAGCTGGTAGAAGGAGAAGGGTAACTGATGGATCAGTAATCAATGAGGGTTGACGTGAAAGTGATGGAGGGATGTATTGTACAAATAAGGGCGTAGAGACGGTGAGAAAAGGAAAATGATAGGGGCTACGTACTTCATGACAGGTTGAGAGAGCTCGAAGACTCACTTGGGCTGCTTAGACGTGAGGCAAAAGCATGTATTGGATCATTTAGACAATTGTAGGAGACAAAAGATAAGGTAGAGAAACAGAGATAGAGAAACAGAGAGTAAAGAGAAATCCGTATGGTTAGCAGGTACAAAGGGACAGGGACTGGACCTATGTAAAGGGTCTGTGTTCAAAATATACCAAGCTAGTGTTTGGGACTATACGGGACTGCTTAAATAGGTATGGGGAAGTTGACAAGGTAGCATTGGGGGATCTGATATGTGTGGGGTAAATGATTGAGATTAGGGACTAATGGGGGTTGCTGCGGTGGACGGGTTCTACGGAAGGAGTTAAGTACGAGTATGATCTTATCATGGGAATCCTGAGAGATAGGGTGCATTGTTGAGACTGGGTTGAGGCGGGGGAGCTTATGGAGGAGGTATCCGGAAGGTCCCGCAATGAATTGGGCAGCCCCGTAATGAGTCAGAATGAGGAGGGGGTTCTCCGAGGTTGGGTAGGGCTAGGGTAGGTTGGGTCAGGGCATGACAGTACCATTCTTGCCGCGCTCAACCGACCCTCAGACAACTCTGAATCCAAGAGTAAGGTCAAAGAGCCGGAGGTATTTGATGGTTCAGATCCCCAAAAGCTCAAGACATTCTTCATCAATCTCGCCCTGGTCTTCAATGACCATCCAAAGTATTTCACCGACCAATGGAAGGTGAATTATACTCTTTCCTATCTCAGTGGTTCAGCTAAAGAATGGTTTGTCCCTGACATTCTCGACCCAGATCTCGACTCGCTGCCGGTGTGGACTTCTTCCTTCAAAGCCCTTGTAAAAGAGCTTCAGGATAATTTTGGCTAGATGTCTATGCAGTGAATTGTGACACTTTCACGCGTAGATTTGTATCAAGAGGACTGTAATTGAGACCCAGATTGACAGTCAAAGTCAATACTGAATCAGTCTAATAGTTGAAGGGACCATATACCCATACTACCACAAGTTGGTTAGTTTACCCATCCCTGATACTACCTTCGGATAAAAGTCTACCTGTTTGTCAAGCAGGATTATACCAGACTCGGACTACATCCGAAGGATGACCATTCACGTATGACATACCAAGAGTATTCTTATTGGACCTTACACTGGCAGGAGTTTGGAAGAACTTACTCAAGTGACCATGAGCCGAGGATTGACTCAAAATGACTTTCTAGAACTCAGGAATTGTCAAATACTCCTTCTAGAACAAGACCATGCATTAATCTAAAAGACTGCGATTTAGTCTAATAGACCAATCAGGTTGCATGGTTGAAGAAAATGACTAGAAGAATGATCAAAGTACTGCGAGGCTCCGAAGACATATCAAATGAATGTCAAAGAGTCCTGACGTAGAAAATATTGAAGAATGCAATTAAATGAATACTATGCGTAACTCCCTTGATAGAGTATAGGCACAATGGGTGTCTATTGAAAGAGAGAAGCAATTAGTTCAATCCAGATGAATCAGATTGATAGGATTAGAATCGAGGAGAGCTGATTTGCCTCCGGACGAGGTGACAAACGATCGAAGTAAGTGTTGAACAGCAATGACAGCTGAACACAATTCGAGTCATTCTCCAAAACAATTAAATCAAATGAACATCGAAGTACCTACCTATATTTGGAGGTATACTAGAATCTTGGAACCATTATGGACCAAATAAGGACATGAAGATTCAAATTAAATGGTATCTGACCGATTGTAGAAGTTTCCTTGCAGTTCCGAACGTTTATTTTATTAAATTAATTGTACTGTGCGACTCTATATCCTGTATGTATAAATAGCGATCCGATGTATCTGGAATACAAGTGATTTTGGGACAACGTTGCAGTGCTAATCCGTAAAAAGGAAAGACACACTCCCGCCAGACTGAAACCTCTTCGCTAGCAGCCATTCGGGCCCAGCACTTGTGAGTATAGGAACGTCGTGTTCTGCTCCTTGTGACTGCAAGAAGTTATATCCAGCTGTTGGGTATTCTTCGAACTTAGGATCAGTTGTTGGTCTTAAGGGCAAATCACGCTGTGTGGTTGTGCCAGCACATAGTTCTAGCCCTCTGGAGGGGTCTGTGTGTTTCGGTTTTAATTTACTTTGATTCAAAACCCCAATTCTTGATATACCCATATCAATACAACTAAAGCACCAATAGTGCTGAATCTATCTTAATCAAAGGAATATACTGAATCCTTCGAACATTTCAAATTGATTGATTGAAGCTTTTCCCTAGCTCTCAAAGCTTTGCGGAACCTTTGACAATGCTACCCCTTGCTATTAAATAAATTTGATAGCAGTGAACTCGCATATTGTGTATTAGATTGGTTGGTTGGAGTGCCCATTTGATTCCTTCCCTTCTCTTTCACACAAAAATGAGGCAAGCTCATTATCAGCTTTGCGAGGAGGGTTAGTCCTTAATGACATGAATCAATGTATGCACCGTATTCCTTGTTTATTTAGGTTAGGGCGGGGCCCATAACCTGTTAGAATATAGTCATGTTATATTCAGCAGCAATGGCAGTGAGAGATAGAGTGCACACAGCACTGTAGCTGATCACACAGATCAGATGATGAAGGAGTAGAGAGGACTGCTTATTCAATGAGGTGAATACTACAGGTTTATATACAAGTCCAAGGTAGACAATGTCATGTTACAGCTAAACATAGCGAGAAAGAAAGGAAGTACAATACAATGTATCCTACTGGTAGTCCTATAGTAATAGTACATGATGGTGAGATTGATAACACGGTAGTGAGATAGTGGTTTGTAATATGAGAACGATGTTCCATAGATGGTATGTGAGTCATCAAATGTTAACATAGACCATCTCAGATCACCTCAGATTGCTCCTCTCTCTGTCCTCTGAGTCTTCGGGCTTGTCGCCTTGAAGCTCCCTCTACTCTGACCTCAGGACTTATAAGTCCCTTGGTTTGCTCCTTGTTGTCGGCATTACTGCTGCTCCAGCCTGGCTTCTTCTAGTCACTACTCTCTATTCTCGATCTCTGGGGACTAACGGCATAATGGTGGTGTTGTTAATAACTTCACTACTGTCCCATTTGACCCTCCACCCTTAGACACCTTGTCGCCTCTGGCACGGTTCCTTGGTGTACATGATCTTAACAAGGAGATGGATGAGAGGAGGGCTACACCCCAGATGAAGATGGTGGGAGAGGGCTAGATGAAGGACATGGGGCATGGACAAACTACAGGCCCAAGCGCTGAAGACACAGGTGGAATGGAGGGAGAGAGCGTGATTGGAATAGCTGCAACTGCTGGGGCAGTGGAGGAGTCTCCAAAGAAGACCAGAAAAAAGGCAGGGCCACAGGCAGTGCCGAGGGCAAAGGCAAAAATGGCATGTAAGTTGGAGCTGGGGGGGGAGAAGGGCCCAGGGGAGCTTCCACCAAAACCTCCCACACATGGATCAACCGCATCTCCAACGGCCAGGCCGCTCACCTCAACAATGTCAGCCACAACAATGGATATGGAGGAGTTGGGAGACAAACCCTTGATGGTGTCTCTACTTCTCTCTTCTATATGGGAGGGGCCAGAGGGTAGTGTGGACTCACCATGGATTCTGCTGATGGAAGCTCAGGTGGAGAAGGAGTATAGGATTAACTTGGATATATCATTAGTCTCAAAGGTCATCCAGGTAGCAGGTAAGCTGAAGAAGATCACTATTGCTGTAGGGGGATGGCAGATGGAGGTGTGGACAGAGTTCTGGAATGAGACTACAACTTTGCATTGTGACATGGGTAATGTCACAAAGCGGCAGCGGCGGAGTGACTAAGCGGAGCAGGGAGGCGGAGTGACTTTAAGCAGAGCGATAATGCGGAGCGACTAAGCGGAGCAGAGACAGACTGGTCCCAAGATAATGACAGAGTTATATTAGTATTGTAGTTGTGGGTACTAGTAAGTAAGCACGTACCTGGTCCCAAGATAATGACAGAGAGGTCAAGATAAGGGACCAGGTAGTGGGAGGCTGGCTTTATATACGCAATCCGGTCTGCGGGAACTGACGATGTAATACTGTACAGTTTGAGAATAAAGAAGGTGGCAGAAGCCGGTAGAAGGAGAAGGGTAGCTGATGGATCAGTAATCGATGAAGGGGGTCAGGTGGATCAGTAATCGATGAGGGTTCGACAATGGTGGGACGTGAAAGTGATGGAGTGATGTATCGTACAAATAAGGGCGTAGAGACGGTGAGAAAAGGAAAATGATAGGGGCAGCGTACTTCATGACATTACCCCCCTCCTTATGACCATTGCCCTCGATGGTCAAGCTTTAGCTGCTGAGGGATGTTTCTTGTGGAATGCTCGAACAATCTTTGGCGCGCGGCTAAGGTTGGGTGCTGGTTCCCATGAGTTATGTCCTGCATCGTAACCCTTCCACTTAACCAGGTATTCCAACCTCTTCCACCAAACCCGACTGTCCAAGATCTCCTCAACTTCGTACTCCGGCTCATCTTCATCTTCTAGATATACCGGCTCCGGTGGTGTTGGTATTTGTCCATTGATAGTGTTCCCTTTCCAGGGATAGAGTTTGTCAACATGAAAGACAGGGTGAATGCGGTCAAGGGAGATGGGGAGGTCAAGGCGGTAGTCCAGTGGTCCGATTTTCTCCAGGATGCGGTAAGGGCCGAGTTGTCGATCTCCTAACTTCTCACTGGATAGTTGGAGGTTGATGTCCTCCGCACTGAGCCAAACAAAATTTCCGACTTTGAACTGGTGAGCCTTCCGTTTTCCTCGTTCATATCCTTCTTTCTGTTGCTTCTTCCCTAAGTGCAAGGCGGCCCCTGCATCTTGTCGGGCTTCTCGGAGTATCTGTATGCGGTCATCCACCGCCGGGATCCCGCTGCGCTGTCCAACTGGAATGTTAAACAAGGGGAGGTATCCGTAGGTAAGCTCGAATGGGGACATGCCAAGTGCAGAATGGGTTCGCGAGTTGATTACGAACTCCGCCATGGGGAGATGTTCTGCCCAGTCATCCTGCCGACGACCTACATAAAGTCGAATGTACTTTTCTACTTCTTGGTTGGCGCGTTCGGTTTGACCGTTGGACTGAGGACGGTAGCCGGATGTAAGGTCTGATTTTATTCCCAGTCTAGCGAGTAGAGATCGCATGAGTTTGGCTGCAAACTGAGGCCCGCGGTCAGACTTGAAGTGGAGAGGGAGCCCGTGGAGACGGAAGATTTCCCTGTAGTAGATGTCAGCAACGCCTTCCGCAGTGATGGAGCTAGTGCATGGGAGGGCATGAATTTGTTTCCCATAGAGATCTGTGCAAACGAGGACTGCGTCGTATCCTTGGGAGTTAGGCAATTGCGTTATCAGGTCCACTCCTACCTCTTCCCATAGACCGGAAGGTACATCTAATGGCTGCGTCACAGCTCGTGGGTGTCGTTGAATCTTCTTGCGTGCGCACGTCTCACATCCCTCTACGTACTTCTCCACAAAGGATCGCAGTGTTGGCCACCAGAAGTGGGTGCTAACTAGATCAAGTGTTCCATGGAGTCCAGGGTGTCCAGCCGTGGGATGGTCATGGCATTGACGCAGTACTTCCGTGCGTAAATCATCGTCCGGGGGTACGTATACTCGTCCTCGGTAATAGACCAGGCCGTTGTCCTCCTCCCATTCGGCGATCCCGTTAGCCAAGCGTTGTAGTCCATGCTCTTTGACTGTTTTGAGACCTTCCAGTACCTGTGCTTCCCGTTGTGAGGCTTTCCGGATGCGATCCTCTAAGGGGTTCCGTAGGATAGAGGCTGCAATTTTGGTGAAGTGGTTGGGCTTAAGGACCGTCTGCTGTCGATTATCCTCATTGTCTAGTACCTGGTGGGCTGCCATACGAGAGAGAGCATCTGCCTGAGTGTTTGTTCTACCGGGGCGGTGGATCATGTGGAAGTCAAACCGTGAGAGGTATAGAGCCCAGCGAGCTTGTCTACGGGTGAGGTCTTGAGCTGTGCGCCAAAACTCGAGGTTGGAATGGTCAGTGATGATGTCAAATGGCTGGGGTAGTCCCTCTAGGAAGTTCCTCCAGTCCTTCAACGCTTCTATGATGGCTAACATTTCCCGGTCATAGATCTCGTAGTTCCGTTCCGCTGGTTGCATTGAGGCTGATCTGAAAGCGACGGGATGCCACTGGCCATCCTCTTGCTGCTGCATGAGGGCGCCGCCGGTGGCAAAGCCTGATGCGTCTACCTCAATTCGGGTCGGTCTGTCCGGAGTCCACAGGGCTAAGATGGGTGCGGAGATGAAGGCTTCTCTGAGGGTATCGAATGCTTTCTGCTGGGTGTCCATCCAGGTAAAGGATATGTCTTTCCGAGTGAGGTCATTCAGGGGCCTGGCTATCCTTGCAAAGTTCCGGATGAAGCGCCGATAGAAGTTAGCAAATCCGAGGAACCCTCGTAGCTCTCGAAGGTTAGTGGGGGCTGGCCAGTCGCGAACTGCAGCTACCTTTACCGGGTCCATTCTCACCTCCCCTTCCGATATAATAAGGCCTAGGTATTCAATCTGCTGCTGTTCAAATTCGCACTTCTCCGGTCGTAGGTACAGGTCATGTTTCTCGAGCCGGGTTAGTACTTCCCGTACCACTTGTCGGTGCTCCTGAAGGTCACTGCTAAAGATGAGGATATCGTCCAGGTAAACCGCTACCTTTCCAGCTGCTATAAGGTCTGCAAATATCGCATTCATGAGTGCTTGGAACGTTGCAGGGGAGTTGGTGAGACCAAAGAACATAACCTTAGGCTCAAACAGCCCTCGTGTGGTTGCAAAAGCTCCTTTCCATTCGTGACCTTCCTTAATTCGAACGTTGTTATACCCCCAGCGGACGTCAAACTTGGTGAAATATCGGGCCCCTTGAAGTCGACTGATAATATCAGCAACCAGGGGGAGGGGGTAGCGGTTCTTCACAGTGTATTCGTTCAGTTTCCGGTAGTCCTGTACGAAGCGGAGTTTTCCATCCTTCTTCTTAACAAAGAAGACTGGGGACGAGATGGGTGATTTAGAGGGAACAATGTAGCCTTTCCGCAGATTTTCTTCCAGGAAGCGATCCAGCTCCTCCTGCTCGTTTAGGGACATGGGGTAGATCTTGGTGCGCATGGTTGCCGGTGCTCCAGGTAAGAGATCGATTGTATGGTCCCAGGGTTGATGAGCCGGTAGTCGTTCGGAGGCAGATTCTGAAAAGACCTTCTTGAATTCACGGTATTGCTCAGGGACCATTTCTGCGAAGGTTTTAACAGGTTTGTCTCGGTTGGCTTCCTCTGCTAGCTGCTGGGAGTAAGTGAATCCCGCCGCACACCAGACTTCCTCGCTCTGTTCCTCTAGGATTCCTGCTTTAACCCATGCCCGACGGGTTTTGTGATTGGCTCGGATTCGGTGTATCGGAGATTCCTTCACCATAGCTGGTTCACTGTCTTCCCAGGTCGCTTCCAGTGACGCCTCAAAATGAGGGGGTTCTGGGTTTGGGAGTTCAGGGATTGGGTTCTCTGTGTTAGCAGCGGCTAGGTGCCGGTATGAAGTCTCCTCGTCTTGGACTTCTTCTATAGTTACTCGAGGGGGTTTTACTGAAAGTCGTCCTTTTTCCCAGTCAATCTCGGGGTTTACCTTCCGTAGCCAGGGGAGTCCCAGGATGATATCCTCTCCGCCTAGATTGGTGATCAGGAAGTCCATCCACCGTTCCTGATTATCTACTGTGAGTGCTAGGCGTGCGAAGTGGGTGATTCTTCCAGCTCGGTTAGGGGTGCCATCAATATTGAACACGTCAATTGGCTTCTGGAGTGGAACACATCTTACACAGTTCCGGGTGGCAAAGTCTTGGTTTAGAAACAGGGCGGTAGCTCCACAGTCTACCATGGCTGCAGTTGTTATACTATGGTTCCTTCCTCTTAGTCTCGCATGAATTCGAAAATGTGGGGAGCTGGAATTTAATTCCCGGATCGACGATATTGTACATGATGGGAGCGAGTCATACGAAGAGGTAGCGAACATAGTAAACTGATTACGGGGTACTCTCGGTGCAGCCGAGGCGGGTACCCTCTTTAAAAACCCTGTTGAAAGCCAGAGGACGAGGAGGACATAGCATTAGCTCGATCAAGTAATTCCCTTATTTGACCAATCTGGTTGGAGAAGTCCTGGTTAGGGGGGCTCGGAGTAGCAGGTACAGTAGCCAGTACGGGAGTTGGGGTCGAGGCGGCAATCTGGACAGATTCATTTGGGAACAGGGAGAAAGGCGCGGATCCCGTAGCTGATATCTGCTGGCGCCGAGGTTGCTGGCGTCTGCCTCGGTCTCGTCCAAGTCCCATGAACTTGTCTTGGCAAACTGCTTCCAGATGTCCTCGACGTCCACAGTAGCGGCAGGTAGTTTCTCGGTGGGGGCAGTTTTGCTTGACATGACCTTGAGTACCACAGCCGAAGCATCGTCCCCGCATGCGGGCCAGGAAAGCTTCCCTCGTATTCCCATTACTGGTGTGGGTGGCATCGATATCCATGGCATGGGGGTCGGCAGGGGTCACATAGGAGCGGGTAGGTCCAGCGCTTCGACCAGTCAGGGTGGGGTCATGCAAGTAGACATCCACTGATACAGCCCGTGTGATGGCCTCCTTGAGGGTTTGAGCAGCTCCTTGACCAATGTTTACCGTGATCAGATTCTGTCGTATCTCCGGAAGTAGGGCATAGTAGAAGCGTTCCTTTAAGTCAATGTCAGACATCTCAGTCCGACTCCCAATGTCCTGGAATTTCTGAGCAAACTCTGCTACCGTCTGCCCTTTACCCTGCTTCAGGGATTGGATCGCGTTACGGGCTTCCATACCTGGGTCTATCGATTCAAACCGCTGGCGGAATTCTGTGAGAAACTTCTGCCAATCGCCTTCAAAAGGGGGATTCTCCGCATCGAAATTCAACAAATGGGGAGTTGCCCAGTCTCCAGCACCTTCTGTGAAGAAGCCTAAAGCCGATTTAATAAGCTTTGCCTGACTGTTGGAAAGATCAGGCTGTTCTGATGCCCAGTTCTGGAACTGAGCTCTAAAACGTCGTGCTTCGTTACTGTCTTTACCCTTGAATACCTCGGGTTTGTTCATGCTAGACTTGGAGGATGAGCGTTCCTCCATGGCTGTAGCAAGACCGGCTACTTGTTTAATGAGCTGAGTCATGAGATCTTCTGCAGAGGCGGGTGGGGCTGGTGTGACAGGCGGAATGGGAGTCGACATGATAGGAGTAGGCAATCGGGGTTGGGGAATGGGCAGGAAGGTTATATTGCTCACAGTAATCGGCTCTTGGATTGAGTTGGGAAGGGCGTTGGGGCAAGGTTGAGACTGGCAATCGCGCCAATTTTCGTTGTTGTTGTGGGCGTGGTGCTGATCTCTGGTGTCAAGTGCGTGTTGGAGAGCAGAGCAGTCTATAAGGGCAGCGGGTGTTTCAGAATCGGGCGGGACTGGGGAAGACGTGGTGTCTATGGATCCTGCAAGGACAACCTTATCGGTAGGCTGTCAGTGCAGTAATGGATCTTGACCTAATGTCACAAAGCGGCAGCGGCGGAGTGACTAAGCGGAGCAGGGAGGCGGAGTGACTTTAAGCAGAGCGATAATGCGGAGCGACTAAGCGGAGCAGAGACAGACTGGTCCCAAGATAATGACAGAGTTATATTAGTATTGTAGTTGTGGGTACTAGTAAGTAAGCACGTACCTGGTCCCAAGATAATGACAGAGGGGTCAAGATAAGGGACCAGGTAGTGGGAGGCTGGCTTTATATACGCAATCCGGTCTGCGGGAACTGACGATGTAATACTGTACAGTTTGAGAATAAAGAAGGTGGCAGAAGCCGGTAGAAGGAGAAGGGTAGCTGATGGATCAGTAATCGATGAAGGGGGTCAGGTGGATCAGTAATCGATGAGGGTTCGACAATGGTGGGACGTGAAAGTGATGGAGTGATGTATCGTACAAATAAGGGCGTAGAGACGGTGAGAAAAGGAAAATGATAGGGGCAGCGTACTTCATGACAGGTAAACTGGAGGAGCGAATAGTAAAAGCGGAAATGGGAAGGGCTGGTGGTGAGAGAGCTGCGGGGAACGGGGTTCAGCACCAGGAGATGGTACAGCTCAAGAATAAGGTGCAGAATTTGGAGAAGGTGGCCCTCAAGTCACCAATGGGGAGCAAGACTGATGTAAGGGTTACAGCTGCACTTAATGAGGTGAAGGAAAAAATAGCTGGGATGTGCAAGGGGGTTCAGGGGAAAATGAGGGCCTTACAAGGAATGGTGAAGAACAATGTGAAGATTGTGTCAAGGGAAGCAAGGGACGAAGGCAAAGCGGTATGCAGGGAGTTGAAGGGTGACATCCAGCAAGCAGCAGCAGGGGCAAAGGAGGGCATGAAGGATATGAGGGGTCAAATGAGGCTGGAAATGGACAATAAGAGCAACAAGCAGTGGAAAATAGTGGAAGTGTACACAGCAAAGGTGGAGGATGTGGTAAAGGATTTGGTAGCAAGGATAGAGAAATTGGAGAGAGAAAATTGTCATAAAGTACGCAGCCCCTATTATTTTCCTTTTCTTAACATCTCAACGCCTTTACTCGTACGATCCATCATTCCATCATGATCACATGATATGTGTGTTCCATTATTGTACAACATTTACATTTTGTAATATTGTACAGTACATGGTAAACTGGTTGTTCGGGAATTGAACCTCGCCAGTATAATTCATATCCTATCCTATCCTATCCTGCTGATAAGCAGTGATGTCTGCTGGTTGTAACTAACATCTTCTTATATCGTAACATAGATGACTTCCCATAAGGTTATTTACCAAAATGTCAATTTCTTCCAACCTTCGCTTATAGAATAGAAATCATCGGATGAAATTAACTTCCTTATCATTCCCGTAAGTAGATTATTTGACCGAAGTGTACACGATAGCCGGAAGATGATGACGATGAACACAATATGGAACTCTTTCTTCTTGCTGCACTTGTTGGAGGAGTGTACTAGACAATGAAAACACTAAGAAATGAAGAAGAGACCCCTCCCGTCTCTACCTCACTCGTCCCCAGCTCATGTCAAAGCCCTGCCTCGAGCCACCGCGGATGCGACTTTGGACAGGACGGGAGGATAAAGATTTTATCACCACTATGACTTTCGATGTTGTCACTTGGTTTCTGTTGGAAGGGCTGGGGATGGGGAAGCACAGGTAATCGAGCATCGCCGAAATTCTCCCAACGCAAAACCCCCTCGTGCACGCATTCATAGACTTTTCCTGCTCATGTAGATAAGGGACCCGATCTGAAAGAGCGAATGTCCCCCAGCGACCGTCCGGGATTCCTCAATGAAAGGAAAACGACGATGCCTAATAGGTTCATTCGCTGAACAAGACGTTCACAACAGATCGTATAGGGGAACGCGGAAATATCAGTTCTCTATGAAATCCAGCTTGCATCGCAGGGTCAATCAAGAACGGCGCCGTCGTCGTAAACCACCACACCACCCACATGTAGCCAACTACTCTCTTCACAGTGGCACTAGCATTAGCAGAAGTAGATCCTCGAGCTGGTAGAGTGGAAGGCTTGGACAACTTATTTTTCAATCCAAGTCGCAGCGCAGTGATCTTGACAAGCTCTTCAAACGTGATGGCGAAAGGTTGTAAACAGAAGAACCGAAATGATATCCCAACGTAGTCTCGACCGACCATGTAATCGCCTAGAGAATGCATCAAAGCCGAGACGAAGAAAGCGACATAGATTTGGATTGACGCTGCAATGAGAGATTTGGGTGCCACACCGATCATTTCGGCGAGTTTTCTTCCTGGATATACGCAGAACTGGCGGGAATTTAGATCAACTGGTTTGATCATAAGGACTGCGGTCAGAA
Organism: Lentinula lateritia; assembly: GCA_028011325.1. Classification (NCBI taxonomy): domain Eukaryota; kingdom Fungi; phylum Basidiomycota; class Agaricomycetes; order Agaricales; family Omphalotaceae; genus Lentinula; species Lentinula lateritia. The sequence continues at coordinate 37,536 of JANVFT010000038.1, forward strand.
CTCACCCGTCTGATAAACTGATGCCAAGTTTTCCTGAGGTAAAATCGTAGATAAGACACTGGTGGATGTTGAGTGTTTACATGGCAATGGTGCTTACCCCCAGAAATTCCTTACGCTATACGCCTCCTTCCAACTCCCGAAGGCCTCCGGCCAATTTTGTGGATCGGAGACCCCAAGACCCACACAAACCAGCGCCACAGTAAAATAATAGAAACGAATTCCAGCGTATCCGCCCAGAAACCAGGTAGCTACACAGACTACCCGTTGAAGATACGGGAGGGAGCCAATCGAATCATTCGCTCCATGCAGTTCTGAGTTGAAGTTTCGGAGGAAAGGTGCTTCTTGCAGGATGATTTGTACTAGATCGGCGAGAAGCAAGTTGAAGAATAAATTTTGCAGAGCGTAGACACAAAATTTCAACTTGGTGCAATATCGAGGCATGGAAAGACCAGGTGCCTATCCATCAGGTCAGGAACAGGAAACGAGAACAAAGTTACAAGAACTTGCCTGATAATTCCACCCTATACCACGCAAGGACACTACAGCGCGCCAAACCCAATACACCCTCTTTGGCCACTCAAGCCCGGATGGGCCCACTCGAGAATCATCATTCTTATACCGAAACTCTTTCAGTGGGTCAACGAACACGAGCATATGCAAAGCATTGAAAACACAAAACCCTAGCCCCGATCCCATAGAATAATCAATCCATACATATCCTGTTCGGTACTGCGACGTATGGGTGCTGATTGAATACAGCAGATACCCCAGATACGTGGAGAGGAGGACGTAATGTGTACGGCGAGGGAGAACGGTCCGATGTGATGCTAGTATGAGAGATAGAAGGAAACTGGGCAGGACGATGAAGTGGAGGTGGAAGAGAATGCGGTCGAGTTCAGCATTCATCCTGAAGTCGTCGAAGCCTGTCCAGTCCATTTAGTGGGGGTAGGCAAGGTTCAACCATAATTCGAAGGGTTATAATTCGTTTGACTTGACTTCTACTCGGGCGCGCTACAGAGTCCACGTAAAGGCCGCTTCTTCTGAGGCTTTTGGAAAATTTCAAGGTCCGCTATCCAGCATTTCCAACGATTCGATTCGTGCGCGCGCCCAAAAGAAAGCATCATTGAGCTCCAAATGTCCCTTTAACGAGACATACACATTTACTAGCACCGAAAATTGCGTCTAATAGCTATCGAAGAACAACCCTGTAATTCCTTATAGGTTAGTCCGCCCGTGCCGATGAACGAGTCGAACGACGGAACGAACAACGGAAAAGGGCACAATGTCATCTTTACCGAACCCCGCTTGAGCGATAGGATCGATATACCACGACGATGAATATGTGAACCACGAGAGCGTCCAGATATATCCAAGGAATCGTTTTGTCGGGGAAGGTAGCGAGCAGATATGATAAGTTTGTGCTTTTGGATGCAGGAAGCTAAAGATGAAGAGTTCTTCGAATAGGATGGCAAACGGCTGTAGCACGAAGAAGGGTAAGGTTATTCCGATATTTCGTAAACCTACGGTGTAGTCCCCGAATGAGTGCATGATTCCCGACACGAGAAAGGCCGTGAAGAGCTGGATGATGAGGGATAATGTGGATCTAGGACGTGCTCCGAAGAGTTTCGCGGCGGTTTTTCCGAAAGAGGTGCCGTGCTGAATGAAAAAGAGGTATGAATGACGATATGGAGGACAACGACGGATATCCTCACCCTTCTAAGCATCTGGTGCCAAGTTTTCCTGTGAAGGGACGTTCGGAGCATCAAATCAGTCTTCAATATAAGCAGCATTAGGAAACAATCCGTACCCCCACATATTTCTGACGCTGTATGCATCGAACCAGCTTCCAAAAAGATCTGGCCAGTCCTCCTGCGATGAGTATCCAGTTAAGACGGCAAGAAACGCCCCGGTATAGTAGTAGAATCTGAGTGCCCCATATGGAATCGAAAAGCATATTAGCATATAGAAAAGCTGGTGGGCATGACTGTATGATCGCATGGATGTACCAGGTTGGGGGTCATTGAAGAACGGAGTAGCCTGCATGGAATATTGTACGATGTCGAGAAGAAGATAAGCTGTGACCACGCGCAGAGCTGTACACCCTAGAAACATGTATCGATTCATCTTGGAAGGAGAAGGGACACCGGGAACCTGTTGCAGCATATACATGATGAGATCCGATAGATACTAGAGAGTGTCAGCTAACCTGATAGTTCCATCCAACGCCACGCATGGTATATGCAGCACAGAGACACCAGTAGATCCTTTTCCACCAAGGTCGACTATCAATGCTTTTCCCTGCATCCGAGTCATGGGACCAATCCCGAGCTGGGTTGACAAGGAATAGCAAGTAAAATATTTTCATGAGCTCTCCGCCTAGAGTTGAGCCATTCGAATAGTCGAACCAAGTATTTCCTGTTCTGAGTGACATTCCCTGCAACAAGTGACCTGTGTACCACACAAAGAACAGTAAACGAACCCAAGCAGGACATCTGAATGCTATCACGCATGCTAACAGAACAGCAGGAAAAAAGATATATCTGATAGAGAAAAGAAGTGTTTGAACCTCAGATTTTGGAGTTGTGTACTCCATGGTGGTTTGGGGAGAAAAGGAATACTTTCAAGTTTTCCATGCTGAAATATGCCAATGCTGAGCCGAAATATGCGTTGGCGTTGTATTCGGAGCGCAAATTGGAAGGAAAACTTATGTTACAACACAGATAGATAGATAAAGGAGAAGGAATTATGGCAGCTTTAAGAGACTGGTTTGCAAGGAGGTGCTTTTCTGCGAGCCATAGCACAAACTAACAGCGCCAAAGAATAAGAGACATGTTTACCTAAAGACCTGAAGTCCTGATCAAACTAACGCAACAACAACAGCAAGAGAAATAGCAGCCTTCAACCCATCCGATCCAACAGAATCAGCAACCGTTTCACAGGTAGGGAATTTTCCAGCTGCAATGTCTGATTTAGTGGCACGCATAACGACACTGACAGGTCCAGGTTTTCCAAGTCCGAGTGCCAACCTCTCTTCGACGGTCAACTCTGGAATGGCATTAGTCACAGCAGCTGGGTCCTTCTTGTAGCGATCCTGGAGATCTGGCTTAAGGGCAAGATCAATCATGAACTTGCGTACCGCAGCAGACGCCCGAAGCTCTGCATGATCAACAGGGGTATTATGGTTCGCAATGCGGCTGACCGCCTTACGCTCGAACTCTCCGTAGGCGATGGGGGCGACTATAGCTGTAGCGAATCTGGATTCGAGTACCTCCGGAAGACTTTGTACAACTGGTGCTTTTTCACGGGGTGGCACATAAAATGTAGAGACTGTCGTGATCTGTTTGATGATGCGTTCTTCGCGTAGCTCTGCAATTGTGAATTCGTCCTTGACTGTCACGGACTGGGGCAGAACAGCTCCAATGTAGTGGATGACTTTGTCATTCGGGCCAAAATACTTCTCGAGGTGGTCTACAAGCAGGTGGAATAGACTATTCTATGTGGCGGTGGGTCCTTCATATAACAATTGCGAACAGCTGTATATTCCACTCACATCGAACACCATTGTAGCAACGCCAACGCTCCCAACTTGCCAGATAATGTTGTGAATAGTAGGATCCAACACCTTGTTGTGGATTACAATGCTGGTTGCCTCCTGGGTCATGCATCCTGGGATGGCAGGATCAAACCCGAGGTCAGAGAACATGTAATCCTCGGCCGAAATGCCAGGCAGCATTTTAGCATGGAATCCTTCATCAAGAGCGATCGCAATGGCTCTGTGTGAAGGAGAAACAAAGACACCAGGGTGGCCATAAAATACTCCGACGACTTGGATACCCGCCCGAACATCATGTAGCATAACCTAGAAGCAATGTTGAGTTTAAAACTCATTCACGATCCAGAAAAGAAAGTCAACATTCACCTCGCTCATTTGGACGTAGCTTTCATAGCGAGACTTGTCCATGTCATAATAAATGGTCAAGTCAGCAAAATTGCCTTTGCTTTTCTCTTGAATGAAGGCTTCCGTAGCAGGGTCGGTGACGATGTAATAGACCTTGTCCGCGTTTTCGATGTAAGACAGGGTTTCGAGAGTGATGTGTCGGATGGACGCAATGCCAGACCCGGCAATGATCAAAGATCCCTTTTTGATACTGGTAGACATGTTAGTATGCGCGAAATTTGTATAGGCGACTCTTGAGGGAAGTGACTATAAGTTGTAGCTGAGATTCATGGCTCTTCTTATACGGTTTGAGAAGAGTACGCCGACGGCGAAAAATACGGTCACTTGTATAATCTTGCGGTGCTTTGGAGCACGATTTATTTAATTCTGAAATTGGTATCCTCGATACCTTCATCTCCGCACAGACAGAGGATTCGAGAATCAGGGTACTGTTCTTTGAGTATAGTGGCAGACATTCCTTGCGAATTTACGTGAATCATTTGACTTAACGTTTGGGGGTATCGCATTATTTACTGTTCTCCGAAGTTGAATACCTGAAGCTCGTGGTAGTCTCAGTCCATACGCATAAGCCTGCTGCTATATCTAAATTTCATCTAGAGTTAGATCCTAGTCTTTAGTCCTTCTATGAGATAGTAACTTTCCTTGACCATGAGAACATCCGAGTATATCCAAGTATACCATACCTTACCATACTTTTTTTTGGGTGACTGAAGCAGTACTTGTAAACTCGGACTTGTCTTCAACTAGATTTCAACGATGCTCAACCTCAAGGATAACACATAGTTCCGCCATTCGATACTTCTGTAAACCAGGCAAATACGCATGCTGAAAGGGTGTTTATTAAGAGTTGAATACCGTCGATGACGTTTCTCCAACGATGTTTTCTGGAAACTCGGCCATGCTGAGAGATGCTAAACTACTTTTGTTGCGTTACATTGGATAGAATGTGCGAATCGGAATGAGAGGTATCCTTTATCTTACTAGACAGAAATTATTTAGCTTTTTGTTGTGGCGATTGAACGTATCGATACCTTGTGACTACTTCGGAATTATTTCATGAAACTGCATCTGAATGTTCTGGATAGTAACTTGCATTTCTTTCCCACTTTTCTAGACGTCAATGAAGGAACTCTTGTCACATTTTTTAAGAACATGGGGCTAAGCGGAAATGGAGACTCTAAAATAAGCGCCGGAATGTACTTCCTGATATAGTAAGCGTCTATAAAACTTTTCCTCCATTTTCGCGCCATGGCTCGTTCAGGCCGTACATCATCTAATAACCAGTCACGACCCACCTTCAAGAACCAAAGCTTCTCTAAACGCAAAAGCTCAGCTGCTACCGCCGTTAGTGGCTATGCAAAACGACACGAACGCAAAGCAGCCAAATCCGCTGGACGTTTCGAAGATGTTTACGAATACGCTCCTGAAAAGGTTCGTAGGTCCAAGATTGCTTTGGACTTTGACCGGGATGAGGAAATGGGCGCTGGTCCTCTCGGAAATGGTGGTGAAGATGACATGGAGGATCTACGCATGAAGGCACGGCTCATCGGAGAGAACGAGGAGGACGAGAAGATTGATAGTGAGGATGACGAAGAACTTGATAGCGATGCTGCGTTTGACGATGATGACGATGAGAGATTTGCTGGATTTTTCACCAAAAAGGTACACGAAAGGTTTTCTTGGGACAACTTACACTTCGCCTGACCCAATACCCAGGTGTTAAAGAAGAAGGCTAGCAAGCAAGTATCCGTCACTTTCGCTGACGTGGATCTCAATGAAGAAGAAGATGCCGAGCCGAAGGAGTCTGAGCGAGATAACGGAGATACAGATAACGAAGATGGAGAAGAGTCCGGCGAAGATGATGAATTCATCAACGTCCTTGACATTCTGGACGGAAGAGGTGAACCTCTCAACGATGAGGACAACGATACACCTCTGGCGTCATTTCAGGAAAATTCAGTATCAGCTCAAGGAGGTGATGAGGAAATGGAAGATAGCGCAAATGAAGATGATGAAGAAGATGACAAAGAGCTTGATGACGAGGACGAAGCGGAGGAAGACGACAGAATATCAATTTCTCTTTCAGAGGCCGAGGATGAAGCTGATGGAGCCTTAGACGACCTGCAGACATTCATCTCCTCCCTTGATCCTACTTCGTCTGGCTCTAGGAAACGCAAAGCGGACGGCGAAGAACCTGAACATTCCCGAAAACGTCGCGTCATTAAAGAACGCACCGAAGCTGGAGTAGAGAGCGAGTTCAGGACGCAGAGTGCCGGTAACATTTGCTCCAAACTCCCCCAAACGCTATCAAGCTGATCCCATCTCGGAATAGGTCTGTCGCTGAATGATCTCCTCTTACCTCTGGGTCAAAGCTCTTTGGAAAAGTCTGTCAAGGTTCTGCAATCGCAATCTGGAGGAAATGCCACTTCGGCGGGGAAGAAGAAAAAACCACAAACACTCTCTGTACCGCTGCCCCAGCGAACCCAGGAACGTCTCGACCGCGAAGCGGCGTACGAGCAGACGAAGGAAGAGGTAGACAAATGGAGCGCAACGATGAAACGTATCTCGGAAGCTGACCATCTCAGTTTCCCGCTGCAAGCTCAGCCGCAAGGCAAAGTGAGCAATCTGGAGCTTGCAGCAAAATTCAAGGTATATTCATCCGGACCCTATACGTAACAGGTAGCTAACGATTATTCAAGCCCTCGACCGCCCTCGAGACCACCATCTCATCCCTCCTTTCCTCTGCCAACCTCGCTACAGATGCCTCCGTTCTTGACACTGAAGAAAACATCCTCAAAACCAACGCTATCTCCGTAGAAGACGTTGCCGAACGTCGTCGAGAACTTAGACAAATGCGCGAGCTGATGTTCCGCGCTGAAATCAAAGCAAAGCGCGTGAAAAAGATCAAAAGCAAAGTCTACCGCCGGCTGAAAAGGAAAGAGAAGGAAGCTGTCGATAGGAACGATGATGGTAGTGAAGAGGAGCTTACTGAGGAGCGTCGTCTAAAAGTGGAGATGGAGAGAGCTAGGGAGAGGGCGACGTTGAAGCATAAGAATACGGGCAAATGGGCCAAGAAGATGATGAGTCGCGGTGGATATGGGGAAGGGGTTGACGATGATGATATCAGGGGTGGTCGGGAGGAGATTGAGGAGATGTTATCGAGAGGTGAGAAACTAAGGAGGAAAATTCAAGGAAAAGGAAGCGACGATGACGACAGTCAGAGCGAGAATGAGGATGACGGAGAGGATGACTCAGGTGCTGGTGTAGAGTCGGCCTTCAACGAACTGAGAGCTCTTAGTAAGACAGATGCGGATCCCCTTGAAAGTGAAGGGAAGAAGGGAAAGAGCGTCTTCGAAATGAAGTTTATGAAGGATGCAATGGCTCGCAAGCAAGCGGATACGAGTCGAATTGTAGATGACTTTGTCAAGGAGATGGGCGGGGATGAGGGTCACTTCAGCGATGGCGAAGTTGGATCCACTCAGGATGACCCTGACAGTGGTGTTATTGTTTCCAGAACAGGAGGTAGGATGGTACTGCAGCCTACGGCCAAAGGATCAGTATGTCTCCTCCATATATCTCATGAGTTATCTTTGACGTGTTCACGACAGGAACACCCGACTCGAACATTTTCTGTGGCCTCAGAAGAAACCTCAAGCTCGACGTTGAAATCTACAGACTTCCCAACTCCCACGCCGCCATCACCGTTAATATCTATATCGGAAAAGCACTCGTCCCGACCTGCTCTTTCACAGCCGTTCTTTTCGAATACGACGTTAAGTACTTCAGCTTCTGTAAATCCATGGCTCGTCCCGTCCAGCTCAAGCGGTGCCGGCAAATCTGGCCCGAAGAAAAAGAACGAAATTGTGGTGGACAAAGATAGCTCACAGACGACAAAATCAAAACACAAGCTCAAAAAGCAGAACAAGAAGACCGAGGAAGAGAAGGCTCGTGTGAAGGATGACGCTGTTGTTGAGATCGAGCTGGAAAACGTTCTCGCAGCTCCTAATGTTTCGAAAGGGCAAGAAGAGGCCCCGACAACTTCTGCCGTCACCGCTTCCAAGAATAAGTCAAAAAGGAAGGGCAAAGCACAGATCTCCGACGAAGATTCAGTTAGCAATGATAGTGAGGTCGAAGAGCAGGAGAAGATGCTGCGGATGAAGGGAAAGAAGGCAAAGGCAACCAAAGCGTTTGAGCAAAGGGAACTTGTCGCTCGCGCTTTTGCGGGTGATAATGTAGTCAAGGTTCGTTTCTCTCCTGTCTTCCTGAAGCTTACTGGATAAACTCCGTTTTCTAGGAATTTGAAGAAGCTAAACGCCGAGAGATAGCTATGGATGCCCCCACGGAGGTCGATACAACTCTTCCTGGTTGGGTACGCTCTCATGAGATTTCTCTGTGCTGTGTGATTCCTAATTCTTTGTTGTTAGGGTTCTTGGGGTGGCAACGGTGTGCGCAAAGGCGCTCCTAAACCCCATCTCATCAAAAAGATCGCAGGTATCGATCCCAAGTCTCGCGCAGATTACAACAAAGCGCATGTCATCATTTCCGAAAAACGGGATAAGAAAGCGTCAAAGTATCTTGTACCGGATCTTCCGTACCCTTACACTAGCAAAGCGCAATTCGATCGTAGAATGCAGCAGCCGTTAGGTCCGGAGTGGAATACGAGGGTAGGGTTCCAGAGGGGGACGTTGCCCAAGGTTGTGAAAAAGGTATGGTTTTTCATGGTTTCTTGATGAGCGAGTGCTGACTGTATTATTGTTACTTTTAGATGGGTACAGTTATTGATCCCTTAGATAAATTATCTTGAGATCCATTCATGGTACGGATATCTGATGCATTGTAATGGAACACGACCTGGGCGAAGCAAAATGAGAAAATTGGTCCCTCCATTCAAGCTATCAGCAGGAGGCTACGAAGACTAGAGAACGGTCTCAGTAGGACCCAGTGAATCAGTTGTTAATAATCATTAACTGATCATCATCGTTACGCTTTGTTCTGCCTTCAAAAACACCAGTACATATTGTCTCCAACGGTCTGATTCCTTTCTCCAGCCCTTGAAGGCTGAAGGCTGAACGTTGTCATGCTCTACCCCTCGGACGGATCAAAGGGATCATCATTTCAGGAAGATACCGTCGATGTTGAATGAAGATATCGTGAATCCCGAGGGGGTGGGCCGGACGGTGGAAAGCATTGGCTGAGGTTAGAGAAAGTAATGGTCTCTTTTTCGATTGTCGGAAACTTTGGCTGCCTATGCGCTAGAGAGAGTCCACTGATCCCTGTCCCGTCTCACAGATGCCTCGGATAAGCTTCAAGGTAAAACTGCAACCCCTAGTTGATTAAAATCAGCTGCTGCCCAAAATTTCCAATCGCTGATCGGTTTCAGGAGCGCCATTTTATAGGTTCTGGTCACCTTCGGCGGCTCGTTTTTTGAATCCCCAGAGCTGGTCTCTTCGTTACTTCCACATCCCTCCTCAATAACGAACTTTGGTGTTGAGCGCCCTCACCCCCTTGGTTTTTCTTTATCTTCGCTGGCGCCCTTAGCAATGGTTCATTCGCATTCTGTCCTCATCACTCTCCTCGCTGCAGGAACCGCTTCTGTGTTCGGAGCGCCTGTTCACGAGGGATTTGCAAACTCTCTCGCAACTCGAAACCCAAGCTTTCCTTCGAATTTTCCTCCTTCTTCTCCACAACATATTCAATCTGGCTATCAAAATCTCGGACGTCGTGCGGGCAGTAGGGGCCAAGGTACATTCGCTCAGCGAGCATGCTATGAATCACACTAACTGTGTTGAAGGAGTAACGAGTCCACTGCACCAGGGATATATCAAATATATCGAGCAGAACCAGAACTGTCTCGCCCATATTGGAGAATTATGGGACTGCAAAGCCGACGTGATCATGTTGCAGGCAACCCCCAATGATTCAAGGCTTCAGGGCAAGATCAGGAATTGGGCAACGACAATACATGAAAGAATAAAAGCGTCCAAGCTAGGTCAGCAGAAACGTGACACTCCACCTTTTTCTCGCCATTGAATCTTCATTTATTTCAGGCTGTGCGGGCGGCGGCGGTGAAGGCGATCAGGACGTGGAGCAGCTGTTAAAAGGTAGGAGATTCTCACGTTAAGAAGAACCAGGAACTCTGATGCTGCTTCAAAGGAATAAAGGACATGGACGACCAAAAAATGGGTGAATTTGTCTGGAAACATAAGGAATACCTCGACATACCAGTTGCGGATATCATTCGCACCCTCAAGGAAATTCCCAATGGCCCCAGTGTAACGTTGCTCCACCAATGGGCAGAGGACGTACAAGAACGAATGAATGAGTCTGGCAAACAAAAACCTCCCAGCTTCGGCGGAGGTGAGGACGTTCCATTGGAAAAGTTGCTGGAAGGTATTGAGTAGATTTCTGAAGTAACGAGATGAAGTCCTGATGATACTTTCAAAAGAAATCCCAGATCCTTCCCACCGAGAAAAGATCGCATTTGTCAAGGATCCGAACAATTGGAAGTTGCTCAACAGCGAAGAACAGCAGAAGTTCTTGATCAACGTCTCCACTATGAAGAAGAACAATAATCCATATTTCGCGCCTTTGCTCGACTTTTCCGTGATAATAATAAACACAAGGCTTGGGCTTAGCAGACAACAACCTCGTGCGGCGCCTGGGTATCATAACGCACGTGGCATTGGTGGGGAACGCGACGCAGGTTTTGAGATTGGACAAGACGGATATGACTTGGATTGATAGAGATTTTTACAATGATTAGTTAATGTCCATTGTATGTAATCTGTTCGTTACTCGTTGAGATTTATGCGTACGTGATCGTTCTCACCACTTAGTCAGCTTTATTAACCCCTTCCTTTCAATGTACTCCACCAGTTTAGCCAGTTGGCTCCAGCTTTTTCTCAAGCATTATAGCACAGAAAAGACTAGATATAAAGGCGTCATGTTAGCAAATTCTTCTCGAGACCCTTCACGCAGATATTAGAGCACTTTGATTGGGAGGCAATCCTCGTCATGGAGAGTTCATGGAGATAATAGCCGGCGGGGACGTGAACGGTCCTCTCTAGCAGTAATGCTTGTTCTCCGCAGCAGCACCCTCTTACTTTTCGTCGTAGCCGAGAGGCACAGCCTATTGAGGAATTTTCATCATCGGCCGCCTGTACTTGAGACGAGCTGAATATCAGTCGATTCATTTGGCCAGCGCCATGAACAAATAGGAAGGTAACAAGAGATTTGTAGGTGTATTGACTGGTATAATCTGTAGCAGTGTATGAGTTCTCATCCAAAGAACAGGTATCGCAATTATATTTTTTCTGTCTGGTTCCCCTCAATTTTTCATCAGACCGCAGCTCGTAGCTCCACCTCAGTTCAGCTCCGAATTTCCAAAATTAGCATCGATAGAGGCTTTTCGCTCGGCCTGCGATACGCAGCAACATCGCTTTTCTGGCTGCATCATTCCGATAAGCAGGTTTCGGGGCGCGTCGTTTCTCCTGAGAGGTATAAAGGATGGCCTGACTTCGTCTTTCGAATCCTCAGAGCTGGTCTCATCACTTACTTTACGCCAAACCGAACATCTTCGGTGCCGTGCGCCCCTCACAATCTGATACAACTTTGCATTTCCTTGAAATTTACAATGGTTCATTCTCGTGCCGTTATCACTACTCTCCTCGCTGTCGGAACTGCGTCTGTGCTCGCAGCTCCTGTTCCTGAAAGCTTCGCCAACGTTCTCGCCGCTCGAGGACCAGAAGACCAACCTCCTCCTCCAGGTGCCTTTGGTCAACAACCTCCTCAAGGCCCACAAGGTCAGTATCCGGATTTTTCGACTCGTTCCTCCGTATGTCTAAATATGCTATCCAGGTTCTCATTATCCCCCAGGCGGCTTCGGAGGCCAAGAACCTCAAGGTCAGTATTTGAATTTCTAGCTCTTTTCCCCCACTCCGATTAACTTTCCTGTTTTTTCCTCTTCTTCAGGTCCGATGGCAGGTGGTCCTCCTGGTGCTCCCGGTCAAGGACCTCAGGAGACTGCTGGCCCTCCTGGATTCCATGGTCCCCCCCACCTCGGTGGACATCTCGGAATTCCGCACGGTGGACCTGAAGGCATGCGCTTTCCTGGTGCTGGCATGCGAGGTCCTGGACCTCATCCGCCTCCTGGAGGCATGTTCCCACCAGGTCCACCCGGAGGACAACAAGGTCCCCCTCACTTCGGGCGTCGTCAGATGTCTGGACAGCAGGGTCCTCCGCAGAGCCCTCCTCCGATGGGTCAACACACTCAAGGCCCACCTGGTGGACCTCAAGGCATGCAACAAGACGCGCCTCCCCCAGACATGGCCGGAGCGGGTGGGCCTCAGCCTGCTCACCAAACCTTCGGACGTCGACAATCACCTCAGGGATCACCTTCTCAAGATCATATGGATGGTCAGCAAGGTCAACAAGGCGGCGGAGATGGAGGCCATGGTGAACAAGGTACTATCTTTCCTGTCTTGTCTTTTTTTCGAATTGATTTCCTCGTGTTTACTGACTTTTTTTTTTTTTTCGTCTTGACTCAGGTCCTCCTGGAAATGGTGGGATGAAGCCACAGGGACAGGGAAGCCCGGACAGTCGAGGAGGAAAAGGAGATGAACATGGTGTGTTTTCCTCGATTCTAATTCATTGATCGTTGCTGACTGTTTCGTTTCAAGGTCGTCACAAGCATCACCACCATGGTCCGGGAGGCAAAGAACACGGACCTGCAGGAGGTAATTATGTCGCGTTGCTGTTGTTTGATGTCGTATTTCTCAATGCACCTATCTTTGAACAGGTGAACAACAACAAGGTTCTTCGAATGCCGAAGAGTCTCAAGGACCTCAAGGACATCGAGGTAAACCTTCATTGCTCTATAGTATACATACCCGCTGTTCTAGTAGATCTAACGCACATATCTCACCAGGTGGACCTGATGGACATGCTCGTCGTGCTACTCACGAACAGGGCCAGGATTCTCCGCAAGGTCAGAATGGACACCAAAGTCAAAACGGTCAGCAAAGTCAGCAAGGTCACGGCAACGATAACCATGCACAAGGTCAACAGAATGAAGGTCACCGACACCGTCGCTCCCCTTACTCTTACTATGGCGAGGACCTCGATTGATGGAGAGTTGAAGCGTTCTGGGTGTTCCGGGTGATGTGCAATATGGGAGTGGGTCATTATTTCTGCTCTGGGAAAGTTTTCTCTGCCACTGTCGCACTGTATATACGACAGCCACATCTATATTGCGGACTCGTAGTATCGTGTATCCATATATTATGGAGTATATCGAATATATTTGGGTGGGAGACTATATCCCCTCGAACACTGATTCGACATCGAAATTTTCTTCTATGGTTTGTACAGGGAATTCCCTTACCACCACCTCCTGCACCACCACCTTGAAAACTCGGAATAACAACGCAATCGAATGATTATCGATCAAGCCCTATCAAGCCTCACGAGTCACGACGGAACATTGAACTGTATAAAATAGAACCCAGCCCTAGGAGGCCCTAGGCCTGACTGTTAGTCCTGTTCCCTACCATGCCGCTTTCCTTTCCCAGCCTTTTCCCTCCTTTGCCCTCCTTTTCTTCCCGTTGGGACAGGTTGGGACCCTTTCCAAGACAAGATGGACCCGCCGCTGTCCGTCGGGGCCATCGCTGCTTTCCAAGCGGTTTCTAACAGGTTTCTGAACTTTTCCCCAAAGTCAATTCCCATCGCTTCTTCTCACATCATTACAAATCAGTTTGAGCGTAGGGCGTACTTATATCAAGGGAGGTAGCCCTATCCATAATCCCCTAGAGCTGGTCTCTTCGAACTTCAGCACCCAAACGAAAACCAACAATTCCAGTGCCCGTACACCTCATTCCAGTTCATCCTACAGCTTCGTTGTACAATGGTTCATTCACGTACTGTTCTCACTGCTTTGTTTGCCACTTGGATGGCTTCTGTGCTCGCCGTCCCTATTCTAGAGGGCAACGCTCTCGCAGCCCGAGTAGCCGAAGGTTACCCCCCCGTTCCTGCGCAGTCTAGTCCATCAGGTAAGCGTACCTCTCGTCAACATACACTTGAATCTTGCTATTCGACTCACTGTCTAACTCTTTTGTTGATTGCCTATAGACTACGTTCATCGTCCAAGAGCGGAGCAGGCCTTGTCTGGTATGCTTCTAGTCATGACAACCTGAGCTATCATTAATATGCTCATTGTTTCGTAGAAGAAGACAAGAAGATGATTTCTTACTTGGAGAGCAATGGCCACACAAATGGTAGACCCGGCTTGACAGGTGTCATCGGAATGGTGAAGGAGAACCCGGGGAATACCAAAGCCCAATCAATGCTCAAGGAATTCTACGATCAACTAACGTACATGGATAAGAAGGGGTTATCTTCAACGCTATAATCCTCCTGAACACAGTGGGTTTTCTTGATTTTGATTATATTTTCTTTGTTGAATCTTCCACTTTTTAGATTCATTCGGCGCAGAGAACTAGTATAAAATGTAGCAAAGATCAACCTGCTCGTGTAGTATGTTTAATCCGTATGTCGTCAGTTCCCCACCTGCTGGTTATTTGGATCGCTATGATGGCCAGCCCCCCGCCCCTTTATCTGGCTTGAATGGACTGTGTATTGATAGCGAAACGATTTTTGGATGGAACAAGATTGTCGTATATCGAGCACATTACATCTTCCCCAATTACATACACACTACACACCCATATGACCTGTAACTATACCATCCCACATAGACCTACACCATGACCAGGACACGAGGAATGGAGGTGGACGATGACCAAACAACTGCCCGTCGCACCTTCCCGCGCCTTAGTACTATAGCCTTACTTACTTGCGGTTAATGAAGAGTTCAAAAAAAAACCAACAAGATTGTCGTTGAGCAAAGATGGCCCATGCTCAGATATATGGCTCTGAGTCTGTAATCATCACAACTTGCATTGATTAGATTGAAAGCCTGAAAGTTCGTATTCTGAAAGTTCAACAAATTACTCGTTGCAAAAATTTTGCCATTATTAGTACATGCGGCATCAATTTCCAGTACACGAGCATCTGTCACAGGGAGAACAGGAGCAGAAAAAGGATATAGCAATGTACAAACAACGGCGTCTACGGGACTGACTGTGGAAACTCTCAATAGGGAGCAGCAGCAGCTTGGCACTACAAAGAAGTCAGGTAAATCAGACACAAAAGATAGGGTAGACGTACAGCCTTTAGTTGCTCGAGATACCAAGTACACGAAGGTAGGTCAGCTTTCTCTAGGCACTGAGTGAAATCTGAAGAAATTCAGTGAATAAAAACAACTTGAGCATTTACGAGACTATAAGGTAACACACCTTTTGCTTGAACCTCGCAGTTCACCCCCGACTGATTTCTAAGGGCAGGAGGAGCCTGCGTAGCTTCCGAAGTAGGTGCCGCAGGGGTGCTTGAGCCACCAAAGAGCATACTCGAGAGACCATGTCCAATGGTTGATCCAACGGCGACGGATCCTGCAGTGGCGGCCATTTGGGCGAGCATACCGGGTCCAGATGAAGTAGCTGCAGGTGCAGAAGGGGCATGGCTAACTGGAGCAGGGGGATGAGCAGGTGAACCGTATCCTGCGGGTGCAGTTGCAGTATGTGCGCTTCTAGATTGGGCTGGCGCGGGAGCTGGGCGCGAAGAAACAGATGAACGACCGCGAGATTGGCGCTGGAAGCAAGAAATTCTATGATGAGCTTGACAGCCCAGAAAAAAGCAGAGAAGAAAAGACTTACAGGCATATTTAGTGGTGGTAGTAGAAGAAAAAGAAGATGCTCTCTGCAATTGGCTTGCGCAAGCCGGCAGTTCCGAAATGTGCTGACAAAGCGGATTGCCGAAAACATTCACAAGCTTCGGCCGAAATCTCACAGTTTTCCATGAACCTAGCTGTGGTCTCCCGAAAAATATCATGTCTTCGTCATAACACGTCTTTGTCTCTCCTTTCGCGTGTCGTCCCCGTTGATGTTCATTCTATTCAAGCTCGGGCTGCGCATGCCGCAGCTACGAGGAAGCGAAGACCGGCCAACGACAGTATAGATTTAGACAGTTATTCGGAAGAAGCCCAGCTCAAATTCATTCGTCGTGCACAAATCGTCGGTCAAAATCAGGGGATTGATATATGGGCTCATCCTGTCGATACTCTTGGTGCGCATTATCTCGGAATTTTCTTCATTGTCTAGTGAAATAATGTGCAATACAAGATGTTGCAATTCCGTACGCTACCGCGCCGTGGTCAAGATCCAAGTTTTCAAGTGTAAAAGAGCGGCTCTCGCAATGGCTGTCAAACCAGAAGAACAAAGGGAAGAGCTTGTTCAGGTATACTCAGACATGTTTTCATTTGTACTACTTAAATTGAACATCGCAATCTCTAGCATGATGCGTTTAGTCTCTTACGACAGCCTTCCTGGCATTGACACCCAAAGTATGGGCTTTATGGGGACGCTCCGCATGCCTTTACATCTTTGCACCTCGTCTTCAACCAAATCTACCTCCTGGATAGCGCCACTGCGAAAAATATTACTCGAAAACTATATCTCGATGCAGCATGCTTTGGCAAAGTTCGTATCGTGATATAACCTATCCAGCTATTTCTTGCTGATATCATAAACAGACACGACAAGGAGGAACTTTCAAGATTGACACAACCACCATTCTATCAAGAGGTAGAGAAACTCGTCAAGAAAGGCAAGGCAAATAACTATATCTGGACCCTTCACCGCGAGGTCTCTCCAGCGAAAATCATCTCCATTAGAAGTACAGAGGGCCATCTCGGCCCGGTACCACCTCCAAACGGAAACCGCCTGCTGGTCAACGCTCTAGTCAGGTTCGAGACCGAGCAGGTCTGTATGGTTTTGATATTCTCGCTGCGATACAATAGCTCAATCATTCGTCCGTGAACAGAGCCTTGAAGTATATGACGCTCAAGGCAATGCGTTACATACTCCTGAACCAGGCGCCCCAAAAAAATCGCGTCGTATACCTGCTGAAAAACGCCAACTTACAGAGTACTACGTCTTTGAGAAGCGAATGTACTACAACACTCCCTGGCAGATCAAGGAGAGGTTATATCCTAAACTAGGGAAACAGCCTGCTCTTTAGCCTTTCTTTGACTCATGTAACACACCAGTGACAAGTGCGTTCGCATTCGGAACGCGGGCTACTCGGTGGTGTTTTCTTAGGCTCTAGAGTCTTCTGTGGAACAATGGTGGATTACTATCGGTCTCTGTGAGTGTTGCGGCATGACTTGTGTGTTTTGTCAATTTTGTGGAGTGGATGAGGCTGGGTAGATTCCCTGTGCACATTGGACTAACATACACATGTTGGGTGTGTATTACCTTACATTTAGTAGTAGGATGATCAGTGAAATTTCAATGATATCTCACAGCTTCTTCAGCCATATTTTTACTCCGCGAAAGCCATTGGAATGAATAATTTTTTAATACTCTTGACGATGCCTCGTTATATGATGTTTTTACTACATCTCTTTTCATCACGTACGTGGACGGGATGAGACAAAATTGCACAGCCGTCAGTATCGCACCCGTCATCAATCGATGCTCTAATATTTATTCCCCTTTCTTGTTTTGGTCATTGGTATGTTGACATTCAAAGACATGACGGTGCCTATCGCTCTGACATGCTAATGACTACTTCCAAATTTCCTGAGTACGAGACGAAAAAGGGCAAAGGCCCTCGAGGCATTTATGTGCGACTGACATCTGCGGTAGAGTTGTATTTGAACTGCCTCGTACTGTTGGAAATGGTTGATAACTAGTACTTCCTGGATTTCTGATTGTTTCTGAGTTCCAACTATCCAACAGCATGACAGCGATGAGCAGGCATGTTTGATAACAGCTGAGTTTAGAAATATGGACCTTGAAGATTGACCTCCTCCTGCGAGAGGTTGTCATGTGTGCTTCCGTGGGCACAGCATGAATCAACCTGGTGGGATCAACAGCTCCGCTCTGATAGCTGATTAAAAACGGAAGAAAACATGATTGACACTGAACCAAAGAAAGAACTGTGAAACATGTACACTAATACCAAAATACAGATAAGTAATGAACTACATTTAAATAATTCACTGGAAGTCTTTTCGCCAATTATTCCATGGGAGGGTCGAGTATTACGAGTATGTCGATGAGTAAGTACTGTACATGTCCGAAGTAAGAAGGTTGGAACAAAAAGTTCAAGAAAGAGATGTTGGATCCATCGAAGTACTGCATAACGATGTACAAGAAAGTTCCAAGACGCAAGTTAGAGCTACAGTGATGAAGCGATCGATATACAATAAGGAAACATCGAACAAACGTCCGGATCGAGAAGCAGAAGAATATGAGATTGAAAGCAACGAAGGTATTATTGATAGGAGCGCTCCCCATTGGTTCGTGAGTGGCTCTTATTGCGACGATTACTTTCTGAGACCTCAAATACTGTCGGTAGCCTAGAGGAACGTTGCAGGCGGCCGGGTATTTGAGAGTGAGAAGATCCAGAGTAAGAGGCCAACATGTCGTCGTCGAGATGTGCTCTAGCCTCATTAGTTGTCGAAAACACATGGTCTAAATTTTTAAGAATGCCTCCTAATAGTAGAGCAGTCAGTTCGCGTTCTAACAGCGCCAGGGTCTTGATGCCGAGTCCGTATCCAAGGGGAGGTGGAGTCCAGGGGACGACAATCCCATAGTGGTCTTTGAACGGCGCAGTTGGTTCTGAAAAACTCTCAGGACTTGAAGAACTGTGAGAAGACGAAGAAAGAATTTCGTCCAAAAGACTGCAGCAATAGCAGCATCGTTTAGACGATGTGGCGAAACCCCCATGAGAGGGCCTAACAAGGTATTCAGGAGAGATCTGACTCGAGTGGACGGAAGAGAAAATCGTTCGAGCTTTCAGAGGCGTTGTCTCCGTTGGGACCCAATGAGGAGACGTCGGATGAGGGGAGCTGGAAGATGAGTCGCCGGTCATCACAGCGAGAGCAACGCCTGCTGAATGCACGCTTCCGGGGAAATCCTCCAAAGGGGGTCCATTTAGTGATGCGGACGAAGTAGGATAAGATACTGCCAGTCTGCTCGCGAAGAGTCCATCGAGTGCGGCATTAAATTTCTGCAGCTCCCTTGATGTATAAGCATATTCTATATCTCCCGAGGTAAGAAACCGATTCAATTCCTCTCTAGCGATGAAGATAGGAGAGTGCATTTTTGGCCTTGCCTGAGGGCGTAAAACTGGAACCCGTACGATGTATAGGACTGGAGGACTATTGGCCAAGCGCATCATGAGGCTGGGAAGATCTACTGTGGCTGCCTTGTACCACGAAACCAATGAAAAAAGATAACGCAGTACATGATGCCCTGCTGTCTCGCCGATTTGACGTTCATCTTCTACAGAATAGTGTCAGTTTCGCATAAAATCTCCTTCAAATCTCAATGATAGACCGAATTCATCTTACCAGTAATCTTCAAAACTGAGCCGGCTGGCACTACATCAATCGAAAAGTGAGATCTCCTCTTACGCAGCATGTCCAATTGTGTTTGAAGAGACCGTGAATTGAAAATCTTTTGAATAGGTTGGGTATTCAAAAGATGCGCTAGTGTTCTCATCGCTTTGGCCATTCTAGTGAGATGGGGTCCTGACGAATCGTTCAAGGCGTACCGATTCGTGGCGTCCACTAATTCCTCGAGTGTTTTGCGCAAGGTTCCCATCCAACGAGTAGCAGTTTTAACTCCGAAATGGAAACGCATTTGGCCATTGAACAACTGCACCGGGATGCGTTCTTGTTGCAATTCATGCACAAGACACGGATCTTCTACTACCTCCCAGGGATCACGAGATTCCAACACATCCTCAGGCCGAGGAGACCAGCCTCTAAAAACGCTAGTGAGGGTCATAGCGCCGTAGAAATGAAGAAGAAACTGGGCTGCATCTAGACGGGCTTTCACCTCCATGCAGCAGCGGCTTAAGATGAGGCGGAAGATCCTCAAGCTCTCCGGGCTGGAAGTTGAGGTCTGTGATCTGTGCAATAGGTTTTGAAAAATATCCGCACTGTGCTTCACTATATCAATAGGTGCGGGACCGTGCCTACATAATATAAAACGTCAAAATTAGACCAATATCATAAGACGAAACATACTGGGCAAATTCGGGAAGGTCCTGCATAGCACGCGATTCGGTATTTTCAACTGATATTTTTTCAACTGATATTGAAGGCTTCTGGTCGCCAATTTTCCGAAAATGCGCGCGCGTAGACCCAGAGACAGGATTGAGAAGCTGAGGAGCTACTATCGTCACGCGTAGGGAGGCATCGACTTCGGGCGCACCAGTGACTGTGATAGGGCCTTCGTCAATGGAGTTGGTTGTCAGCAGTGTGGCAATTGCACGGTAGGCTCGAAGGATACGTGGTTCTCTAGGGGGAGCTCCTAGAGGAAAGGGCTGTATCTGCGTCAGCCAGATGGCAGTGGAGAGCCCTCTTATACGATGTTCGTATAATGTGTACTGGTCGGTTGTATTTCCGTCATATAAGGATACGGGGCGCATAAGAGAGAGGAATTTGGAAGAAAAACGAGAGAAGCAGCCAGCCTTTTCAAGGTCCATTGAAGATTGGCATGATTAGCGAACAAATTGAACAGAGAAGTCCCATCCTTAGACTTTTTATCACCGATCTCCAATGTTCCTATCAGTTTCGGTAACCTCGAGGACGGCGTATGGATGGAGTGAAGATGTGCCGGTTCATTGCCCTAATCAAGAATTGACATATGTCCAGGATGGGATTTAACTCAGGAAAGTCCTTCAACTGGCCAGAAACAACGATGATTATATCGCTGAGGCGCTGAAGATGTTGGTGTTCTCGGTATATTTTACCAAAAAGGACATTTGGTTTTTTGGGCTGTGTATGTTCCCAGAATGTACAATTGGGATTAGAATTCAACGCTGGCTGTATTGAAAGAGCAAAAAAGGATATTTTGAAAGCGAAGCACTCCCGGAACCAATGAAGCACTGGTGACAGTTTGCGTCCAAGATTGTTCGTTGATCTGGACATTCTTGCCGCATTGCCACGTTATAGCCACGTTTATACAAACGATTAAGATCAGTGATTCTGAACCTCTGCTTCGTCATGACATCGACGTGAGTTGCCTGCTCGTTGCTGCTCGTTGGCATTTATGACCTGCTCGTATAAATATGAACTCGCTTGCCTGTAAGAGAACAAGGTCGCCCTTCACATCCAGTGAAGTGAGATACAGGTGAGATATCTTACGGTCAAATTTTCGTCAAATCAGACGTTCTGCACGGTAAAATTCAACCCTGTATGAAATAAGGTCAAGGAATGCATTCTCCTCGGTTTGTATCTGTTATTCGGACGAAATAGGCTAATTTCGCGCGCTGTCCACGAACGACCGTAAAGAGCCGTCTTCGCGGCCAGCCGTGCTAATCGCTCACTATTCCTCCTGCCTATTGTCACGAAATATTGAATTTTGTATGTAAGCCGATTTCTCTGCTTGTACCCAATTTGAGAAGCACTCAACCCTCTATGATTATGTTCTATGATTGGCACCAACTGCCTTTGCTGGCTTGGCCTAATCTGTCAATCACGACCATTCAGTGCGAACCTCGTCAAGGAGTTGCATAAGTTAATGGTACGCCATTTCGCTTCGTTCTAAGGGTGTCTTTCTGACTGGAAAAGGGCCTCGTTCCGAGGCGCTCACCTTCCTTGCTCAAGGCTATCTTATTCGGGACTGGAAGAGTCAATACATGATGAGATCATATATTTCTCAAGTCAAAAGTCTCGGAATTATTTCTCAGATCTTACTGGGTCTACTTAAATAGCACTATCCATCTTCAATCAAATATGCTAGGCTGCTATTCAGCATAATACAAATCTCCTCATTGAGCCTGAGATGGTAATTGGGTTGTCGAGAGGCCAAAAGCTGAAGCAGGTCTAGTGCGTTTGTGTTGTGGGAAAATCGCTGATTTGTTTGTACATATGTACAAAAGACACCAGGAACTGCTTCAATTGTCGGTGGCAGATAGACCTTGACAAGCAAGGTGAAAATTTGTCAGGATAAAGAGTGTAAGCCCTTAGTTGTGACAATAATCACTTGTGTACCATCCTCCCAGCCGCTAAGTCCATTCTTTAACCAAAAGAACGATCATAGAGCTACCGATAAATGCTACACCTTGCTTACAGCTTCGGCCATCTTCCCAAGACTTACAAATTGCCATGCGTGAATCGGCTCTGGTCCTGTGCGAAAGCCCATGGTGGCTCCTTCGCGATTTATGAAAACGCTGGTCACTCCAAGACGACTAACTGGTTCGATATCGTGGAACAAGCTTTGAGCAACCCAGAGGACCTGATCCTTGGGAGTGTTAAGCAATGTTGCCTCCCGATGTATGACATCTAGAGCAACCTCAAACCCATGTAATGCCGGTTTGTAGCTCTGGACATCCTGAGCAGTTAGCACTAATGTAAAAGGCGATTTTGATTTTGGGTTACGCTGAGGATACCAATATTCTTCCGATTCGGGAGGCGAGTAAGTCTCCGGAGAAAAGTCGGTAGAATCCTCTTCAGACAATTTGGCCAGCGTGTGTGCGAACGAGGTGCGGTCGACGTTAGACAGTACAACGAGCTTGTAGTGTTTGGAAAGTGTGTGTAGAGCGGTATAGCTATCAGGAAAAATCGGCCAATCCTTGATTGACTGCCCAAATTCGACATGTTCATCAACAAGAACTGACTGATTCGAAGACGATGAGCTGATAGAAAGAGATGATGGATAACCGTCAACGATGGAGGTTTCTGGAGGTCGTCCGGATCCTGCTTTGAGCCTTTCCTCCATGACTTCGTGTACTTTTGCAAGAAGATCGCTGTAGAGTAAATGGGGATACTTGGCCTGAAGATCGGATTCGACAGCGCTAAAAGCTTCGAGCACCTGTTTACGCGACCAGCCTGAGGATGTGGAGTACCTAGAGAGCATCGGTTTGAGCCCCAGGAAAATCCCTGTTTCCCAGTCCTGGAGCACAACATAATAATTATCCAGCCTGGGGAGGCGTTTGCATGAAAGCGACGTACTGCTAGTGTGCCATAAACGTCGAAGACGAGCACCTTGAAATCAGTCAACCTGGCAGTCATGGTAAAGGTTCAAGACGATAAAATACAGAAATGTATTTGGTAGTCGAGGACAGGTTTGAAGAGGTTATCGATGTCGACCGGGACGATAGAGGATAAATAGCGGTAATTTGGGCCGTCCAATACCGTTCACTGACCTATACCAATTACCAACCCTTGCGGATCACTTTTCGGGTCTATTAGGTGTTGTTTGTAGAAGTAGTCCTCCTTCCCGTCCCAAGTTGGTACTACTATGATCACAAAAATATGCCAACAACCTTCACAGGGTCAAAATTTTCTTCTTTCGAATACATGATCATGGCGCTTCATGACGGGGCTTGCAACAACGGAAGCCTTTCAACATTTCATGAGCTTGTGCACCTTGCGAGGTCACGCCAAAAGATACACAAGTGTATCTGGCATTCTCTACATTCTCAAAAACAGTTTGCCTGTAAGTCGATGCACTTATTGAGGAGGATTCTCCAATAGTCTTCTGATTCGTGCATTAGACCTTCTTTCGTTTCACGAACCAGGCATGGACAGAGCGCCGCTAGAATGAACATTATGTTCTTTCAAACCTTGCCGCTCTGGAGGTCTAGAATTGGCGGAACTGGTGAGCAGACTGTCTTCGTTTTTGACTATTCTGCACTGTATAGGTGCTTCACGGTAATGTCAAGCCTGTCATTCAACACTCATCATCGTTCGGAACAGCCTTTCCTCCGCTACTGTATAAAAAGAGCCCCATTTCCTTCCACCATACTCCTATTACCCTTTTGAAATGCGCTTCATCAGTGAAATCCTTGTATCTGTTTCGATCGCCTCCGTTTCTTTGGCCTCTGCACTCATTCAACCTCGATGTACTGGAATTTACCAGCCTTGTTCTAACGGCAGTGATGCATGCTGCGAGGGACTGTCTTGTGCTGCTGGAGTACCTCTTGGGGTATGTCTGTTCACGGAATCCCATTTGATTTTTTCTTGATGTCTTTCAAGGAATGTCTGCCCACGCCAGGTGTATGTGGTGTTGCAGGAGCTCAGTGCAGTTCAGTGCTTCCCACTGATTCCTGTTGCAGCGGTCTCACTTGCTCTGGATATGTTGGCGTGAGTTATCTGCTGTAATGTAACATCCATGTGAACTCAATATCTTTCCTTACGCTTTCTGGTAGACTTGCCAATGATTTTTCCATGTAGTATTCTATGTCGTTGGCTGCAGTTGGTTGCCCACAATGCTCCGGGTTTCCACTGTAATATTCAACTGGAAACCGATGCTGAGTATTTATGTAATCCTTTGTAGCCCTCCTTCCAATTCCTCCCATTATTCATTGATGTTGAGAATGAAGCAAGAAAAGTTCCGCCGTTTCCAGTGCATTGTGTAAGCTATGCGATCCAGTCGGCCCGTCGCATCGGTCCGCATGGCCTGAGGCGGGCCGTCAGTATATATTAATGAGCACAAATCGATGAATCAACGTTCTTGCCAAAGTTTCACTCTCATCATGTCCGTCCCCACCATTAAGCTCAACAACGGCGTGCAGATTCCAGCTGTTGGTCTCGGTAAGCTATTTACATTACCCCGACACACACAAATTTTCATGTTACTTCCAAAGGCACCTGGCAATCTCAGCCTTCGGAAGTTGTTGCAGCCGTCGCTTATGCACTGAAAGAAGCTGGATACAGACATATCGATTGCGCCTGGTGAATATTCCTGCTTATTGAATTTCCATTCGTTGTCCAGGAATTCACTCTTAGACAAGGGGCTATAATAATGAGAAGGAGGTAGGTGAGGGTATCAGACAGTCTGGTGTGCCCAGGTCGGAGGTTTTCGTTCGTAGCATTTCCATATTGCTGCCACGGAAGCTTGATTATTACTATACATACAGATTACCAGCAAGGTTTGGGGAACATATCATTCCCGCGTTGAAGAGGCTCTGGATGAAACCCTAGCCAATCTTGGAACTGATTACCTGGATCGTGAGCTTCCAGTCAAGTTTTTGTGTCGAAATATGCGTGTAATCGTTTCCACGGAATTTCTCATGCAGTATATCTAATCCATTGGCCAATCGCCTTGAATCCGAAAGGTAATCATCCTGCCTTTCCTACTCTTCCTAACGGTTTGCGCGATGTCGTTCACTCCTGGAAGCTGTCTGATACTTGGAAGCAAATGGAAGCATTGGTTCAAAAGGGTAAAACTGCCTTTCTATATATTTATATTTTTAAAACAAAGCCTCATGACCATCATATAGGCAAGGTCAAGACTATTGGCATAAGTAACTTCTCCGTGAAGAAGATCGAAGAAATTCTTCCTTCTGCAGAGATTATTCCTGCAGTTAATCAAGTGTGTAAAAAAGTTTCACACAATATACATTCGCTAAAATGAAATGAAGCTGGAGTTGCACCCCTACAACCCTCAACATGAGTTGCTTGCATATTGCCGTTCCAAGGGAATAGTACCGCAAGCATATTCACCTCTGGGTTCTACGAACTCGCCGCTACTCAAAGATGACGTCGTGCTCAAGATTGCACAGAAGCACACTTTGCAGCCTTCAGATGTTCTACTCGGCTGGCTTGGTATGTTCGAATCACTCAATTGGCCTTTTCGCTAACTAGATTTTTTCCAGTGGTCCATGATATTGTTGCACTTCCGAAATCCGTCACACCTTCACGTATTGCTTCCAACCTGACTGGAACCATAACTGCAATTGGAAAGCTTGACAAGGGAGACATTGCGGAGCTCGACGGACTCGCGGCTTCAGGAAAGCAGAAGAGGTATATATAGTTTCTTCTTCTGAGTTTTCATGTTGCTGATCATTTTTGGCATGATTTGTACTATAGGTTCATCATGCCTCCGTGGCGTACGTCAAATCACTTGTTTTTCCCGATCCGTTCTCACTTGCACTTGACCCGTAAATCTAGCTGTTGACCTCGGATTCGACAACTGGACTGCGCCTATGCCCCAACCTCAACCGACGGCTTAGTTGGCATATTGTGTACCGCTCAGTTTCGGAAAGTAAAACCAGGTGAATATGTTTATGAGTATTTGTAGACCATGTAATGCTTTTTGTATGTATTTCAAGTGACGTTCGTCAACCCAGAATGCACCTACTTTCATGTCCCCCCACTGATAATGAGACCTCGGTCTTGGTGATTTATATCTCTCGGCATGTTCATCGCGTATTTTTTCCACTGTTCACAATGGCTACCGCTGTTCGATTTTGTCTGCGTTGCAGTACGTGTGTAGTGCCCATAATGACGACCTTTCAGATCAATTCATTCGGTTTTCGATGGTATCTTGCGAGAGATTTATGATTGAGGGATATCAGGGGATATCCTTGAAGCTACCAGGAACACCTGAGGGCAAAGGGCACCCGACCTCCAATTCCGAGCCCGCAAGGACCATCTGGTGTACTGCACAGTGCAGATGAACATGAAACGCAGATTGGACCAGGATTGGTCTGGCTTCGGAAATCTCAGTGGATAAGAAATTATGCCAGGCTAAATTCTCATTCCACGTTCATTTCATTTTAGACATACTTTGATTCATTTTGCGAGGTCTGATTACGGACTAGGCATTATCGACGCTCATATCTAAGTGATCTCAATTCTGGCAAGAGTCTTGCTGCCTCGGGTTTTGCACGTTTATCACTTCTCTCTATTCTTTAGGGTTCTACAGGGGGTGTACGCCTGTGTACAAAGCAAAGGCAGATTGAATGCTTCAGCGAAAACACGTGCCAACTTCGCTGGAATATCCGGACTGCCATCCACTCCCATCTTCACTCCGCAAATCACTTGGAATCTCTCCGCCCTGCACTGCAGTCTTATTCAGAAATGAATTGTTGTGGGTTGCGATAGAAAATTTTTTTTCCTGCGAACGGCAATTCCAGTTTCATATGCAATTCATACCAGCCCTTACAGGATTGCCGGCGTCTCCAATCTCCAAAACAGTATCTTGACAGTATAATCATTGGATTTATTCCGACAAGGTACAAAAGAGCTTTCACTTGAAAGTTCCGGACTTGCATCATTCCTTCTTTCTTTCTCTCTCTCAGACCCTCCAGCCATCGTTCTACTCCTGCTTCCACCGATATGCCTATTGCTGTAGTTTATAACGCTGGTCGTGTCCTCGACGAAACTTCTGACGCCATCGACTATGGTGCTTATCTTTCACTTCTTTCACTTACAAATTCAACCTCAATTCTGTGGTTCTTTCAGTCAATGTGCTCAAGGGAAAATGGAACGAGGAGTCCAGATTTGACCAGGAGAAGGACAAGACGCAATTCCGGGACTATGACGCTGCTTGTGACAGGGTGAAGAATTTTTACAAGGAACAACATGGTACGCATGTCGAGGATGTCATCGTTCCTAATGTTTATCATTTTCCCTTGTCTATGACAGAGAAACAGACAGTCGAGTTCAACATCAAGGCTCGGGTTGAATTCAATAGCAAAAAACGCGCGCGCATGGGTGTATGGGAAGCGATGGAGATGCTCAATACCCTTGTGGATGAGTCAGATCCTGACGTGAGTCTATCTTTACCTCTGGTATTCGGTTTGATGCCTACAATTGACGCTGCGTTACAGACAAATCTGTCGCAAATCGAACATTTACTTCAGACCGCGGAAGCTATCCGTCGGGATGGTAAACCAGAATGGATGCAGGTGAGTTTGTGAATATTGTTGTTCTCCAGAACAGAGTAAATAACTCTTATGCTAGGTCACAGGTCTCGTTCATGATCTAGGCAAGCTCCTGTCCATGTTCGGATCCCAAGGCCAATGGGACGTTGTGGGGGTAAGCTATTGACACGTCTTCCCGCCCGGCTGAATGATCTGACATTATCCACCAAAGGATACATTTGTTGTCGGATGCAAGTTCTCAGAGAAGATCATTTACCCCCACACTTTCGAGGGTAACCCGGACTCTCAGGACGTCGTGTACAGCACCAGGTATGGGATTTACGAGCCACATTGTGGGCTAGACAATGTTATGCTATCTTGGGGCCATGATGAGGTGAGTCAGAACGCACAGTCGTGTTTCACAATCCTCCCGCGAACCTCGGTCTCCCTCTAAACACGCATGCTTTTTTTTCACAGTACTTGTATCATGTCCTCAAAGATCAAAGCACACTTCCCGAAGAAGCTCTCGCTATGATTCGTTACCACAGCTTCTACCCATGGCACCGTGAGGGTGCCTATACTCATTTAATGAACGAGAAGGATCAAAAGTCGCTCGAAGCCGTGCAGGCATTCAACCCTTATGACCTTTACAGCAAGAGCGATGGAAGCTGCGATCCTGTCAAGCTCCGTCCGTACTACGAGGGTCTCATCGCGAAATTTTTCCCTACAGTCCTTGATTGGTAAATGTCCAAAACACATATATCTATCTATCTATCTATCTATGTATGGACCATTTTTGGTAATTAATCTTACAAAGTGATTGTCGAACTAATTTTCCTTGAAATAAGTAATCGTGGTATCTATTTCTCCCTACGTAAAATCAAAATTTGTAATGTGCTACTATGGTATTTTAGGATATGCAAAATAAGACGGGATCTCTTGCCCAGCTTGAACCACTGCAGTTGTTGTAGAAAAAATTAGATAGATGGATTCCCTATAATTAAACACAACTACTGTGAATTTCTGGGATTTTCTGTGAATTTTCTGCTGGTGTCGGGCAATGTCCGAGCAAAATTCAGGATATGCAACCGGTCGGCCTTAGCCCGGGTATGATTGCACTTTTTTCTTCTTATTTTCCTTGTCATACCTCATCTACCAGGTCTATGCCCTTCAAAACTCGCTTTCTAGGCCTTTAGAATATTGTCTTGGACCTCCATGCATTTTTTCAGCCTTATATCTTGCTCACCCTCTGTTCCTAGACGATTGATGGGAGCCATCAATGCAGTCTCGAAGGTATTCCTTCTGGTACTCGATGTTCAATCCATAAATGGATGAAATTATAGGCTAGATCTGAAGTATAATATCTGATGATTATCTCAAAAAATCCTCGAAGTGCTAGAGCCAAGGGATGCTTATGAAAAAAGGCATTTTTGATGAGTTGCATATCTTTGCACAGTGCATGTCCATAAATACCATAGTACGTATCTATGTATATATCGGAATTTTGCAATACTTGACGAGTCAAGAGGTGAGTGAGATTCGGATTGGGTACACGATTCTCACGACCCCCCCTCCAATGAATAGAGAGTCCAGGCAGGGTCTATTTGCAGAACTGTCTCAAACGCCCTTCAAGCCCACATATACCTTCCAGACTGTACCTAAGTAGTTGGATATCATCAATAAGTGACACGAACACAGGTATTCGAAGATTTCGAACAAGTTTTATGGCCTCTTGAGCCGTCATAAGATGCCGCGCAGCTCGACTTGGGCTTGGTCAGGGCCTTTCACATGGCAACATAAGTACCCCTGATCTGAATCTCCCTCACCTCTTGTGATGAGTAGGAACGCAACACGTCTTGATAAGATAAAAGATAAGATAACCAGGTAGCGCCGGCGAGCGGCAGGGCCCGCTACCCGTCAATAGTCAGGTTCACAGACATAGAATTCGTTCTTGTATATTGGTACTTAAAAGAGTTAAGAGAAGACATTACAGTTAGTGTGCAATGGAATAACGACACAGCAGATTTGTACAAGAATCTCCAAATCGCCATTCATAATGTCCCCATGACGGATTGTATCCTACACTTTCTGAAGATGTCAGGAGGCCCCCCAATGTAATCTCTATATGTCTCTACCACCTGTTGCACATCTTCATTTCAATGCACAAGATTCCCCACATAGGGTTTGTTTTTAAAAGATGCGTGTTTGCAGTACATAGATCAGAGCTGCAGTTGACCTATCACATGGTGAGGAATAATATGGACACAAAGAATAAGGACGTAAAGGCACTTACAGAAGTAGAAGAACAGTGCTCAGGGGGAATACCCCATTGTTGCGTCAAGTTGTCACGAAGAAAAGCAGGAAGAAAAGCAGGAAGACCGAGAGATAGTAATTCCGCAGACAATAAAACCTGCTCTGCGAATAAAGGACAATTTGTGCGACCCATCCAGAAATCGTGAATATAAATCTAGTCCATACAGTTACTATAAACGGTATAGAGAGGAATAAAATGGGCTACATACCAAATATGGAGCGGCCTCCTCAAAAGCATTATATACCTCCCTTGACTCTGTTGGAAGTGAATCGTCTGCCAAGACTTGTAAAGTTCGAACGGCCAATTTGTCATGCACTGGCTCTAAACCGCAACCTCCTCGTTCGTTCCACCAAGTAATGCACTGGCTCTAAACCGCAACCTCCTCGTTCGTTCCATCCAAGTAATGCTTCCCTCCTTCTGTAATCTCCTCTTCCTGGGAACCTCCGATGCCACCTCCAGACCTCCCCAAACCGCCATATACCTCCCCAAGTATTCCTGACTACCCAAACGTCCTCCAACCCAACACACATACAGAACCCTCCTAACCGCCAACCCCTTTAAGTATTAATCTTGATTACCTCCCTCAGATTAGCTGCCTCATGTCTCCAAATGTTCTCTTGTTCACTTCCCGTACCTATTTAAGTAGTGCCGCAATGTCCCGAAGCCCCAGCTTGGTATATTTTGAACACACACCCTTTACATAGGTCCAGTCCCTGTCCCTTTGTACCTGCTACCTATACGGAATTCTCTTTACTCTCTATTTCTTTATCTCTGTTTCTCTCAACTCTTGTCTATTGTCTCTTTGATCGTCTATACGGTCCAATACACGCTTTTACTTCACGTCTAAGCCATCCGAGTGAGTTCCCGAGCTCCCTCAAACAATACTAAAGCTCCCCAACGCCGACCGCCTTGGTGAGCTAACCTCCCAAAACCTCCTCGAGCTCCCTAGCTACTTCCTAAGCTTTGGGACCTCAATCTAAGTAACGTCGAAGCTACCCCTCACGTCGAACCACGTACCGCTTCTCCGTTACCACCTATAACACTCGAGGACGTCCATCCTCCAGCCCAGTCCCTGGGAACCTACCCTCCCGGGCGTATACCTTCTCGGGAGCTTACCACCTCGAGACTCATTCCTATCTATGACCTATTCGAATCCTATATTGACGTTCTAGCGAGTGCAACTCCTACTACGCAATATCACAAGGTTCCGTACCTCCACCTAACCTCCTTACGCCTTAGGGACCTCTCTGGACCTCCTAGGGACCCCCTCAAGGGTCACCCCTATTTGCCCCAGCTACTACTAGGTCATTCCTGTCCTCGGTCGCAGTTCCCATAGCTCCCTTCGAGCTCCAGCCTGCTCCTAGCACGCTACAACATAAACCTTCCTATACCAAACCCTACCCTAAGGCCTATTCTGACCCAGGCCTTACACAATTGAGTGGAACAAAACAAGTCCAAGTCCAAAGCAACGGACAACAAACGCGATGTGTTGGGAGGGAAACAGAAGGGAACCAAAGAGCGAGGATATGAAAAGGCAGGAAAAGAGCCGGAACCATTGTAATCCGGAGAATTGTCTGAACCAAGTACCGGAGGAGAATAGTCTCCCTTTAAAAGGCATTGAAAGATAGCACTTTCAAAGAACAAAGGAAGTGTCGATTTAGATTGAATGCCAGCCAGAAGGACCTGTGCCTCTAATAGGGAGGTTGGGAGAAGTGTGGTTGAGGCTGAAGATCGAGTTTGACTCGAGGTTGAAGCCATTTTGATTGAAAGGAAATGAGAGAGGGAAATAAAGGGAGAAAACGGACTTCAACCAAAATTTGTTGAACCCCGTGCCCCAAACCAAACAATCGTACACACTGATTCAGCATGTACGTCAGAACAGTTCGCCGTGAAATGGAAGCTTGTTCTGTGAATAGATGATTAAATGATTGTGAATTAAAATTTTCCAAATATGATAAGAATACAGTATTCAATTCAAATTGAGTGCTGAACTGTTACAATGTGTAGCAGGCGTGCGAATAAATTGATAACATGAGCGCTAGAAATCCATTTGAGGGCATTCAAATTGATTGGAAAGCACGGAGAAGTAGAGATCCAAACCCAGTGATTTACATCAAAAGAAGGAGATACAGTCTTGTCGAATCAATCTAATAACAGATTGGGTATCTTTCCCTGGTACAAAACTACGAATGACCGAGGACGGTCAAATTCTTTAGTTTGGGGGGGATGACATGCCTAAATTTTGGCTAGACGTCTATGCTGTGAATTGTGACATTTTCACATATAGATTCGTATCAAGAGGACTGTAATTGAGACCCAGATTGACAGTCAAAGTCAATACTGAATCAGTCTAATAAGTTGAAGGGACCATATACCCATACTACCACAAGTTGGTTAGTTTACCCATCCCGGATACTACCTTCGGATAAAAGTCTACCTGTTTGTCAAGCAGGATTATACCAGACTCAGACTACATCCGAAGGATGACCATTCATGTATGACATACCAAGGGTATTCTTATTGGACCTTACACTGGCAGGAGTTTGGAAGAACTTACTCAAGTGACCATGAACCGAGGATTGACTCGAAATGACTTTCTAGAACTCAGGAATTATCAAATACTCCTTCTAGAACAAGATCATGCATTAATTTAAATGACTGCAATTTAGTCTAATAGACCAATCAGGTTGCATGATTGAGGAAAATGACTAGAAGAACGATCGAAGTACTGCGAGGCTCCGAAGACATATCAAATGAATGTCAAAGAGTCCTGACGTAGAAAATATTGAAGAATGCAATTAGATGAATACTATGTGTAACTCCCTTGATATAGTATAGGCACAATGGGTGTCTATTGAAAGAGAGAAGCAATTAGTTTAATCCAGATGAATCAGATTGATAGGATTAGAATCGAGGAGAGCAGATTTGCCTCCGGACGAGGTGACAAATGATTGAAGTAAGTGTTGAACAGCAGTGACAGCTGAACACCACTCGAGGCATTCTCCAAAAACAATTAAATTAAATGAACATCGAAATACCTACCTATGTTTGGAGGTATACTAGAATCTTGGAACCATTATGGACCAAATAAGGACATGAAGATTCAAATTAAATGGTATCTGACTGATTGTAGAAGTTTCTTTGGGGTTCCGAACGTTTATACTATTAAATTAATTGTACTGTGCGACTCTATATTCTGTATGTATAAATAGCGATCCGATGTATCTGGAATACAAGTGATTTTGGGACGACGTTGCAGTGCTAATCCGTAAAAAGGAAAGACACACTCCCGCCAGACTGAAACCTCTTTGCTAGCAGCCATTCGGGCCCGGCACTTGTGAGTATAGGAACATTGTGTTCTGCTCCTTGTGACTGCGAGAAGTATATCCAGTTGTTGGGTATCCTTCGAACTTAGGATCAGTTGTTGGTCTTAAGGGCAAATCACGCTGTGTGGTTGTGCCAGCACATAGTTCTAGCCCTCCGTAGGGGTCTGTGTGTTTCGGTTTTAATTTACTTTGATTCAAACCCCCAATTCTTGATATACCCATATTAATACAATCAAAGCACAAATCGTGCTGAATCTACCTTAATCAAAGGAATATACCGAATCCTCAGAACGATTCAAATTGATTGATCAAGGCTTCTTACCTAGCTCTCAAAGCTTTGCGGAACCTTTGACAATGCTACACCTTGCTATTAAATAAATTTGATAGCAGTGAACTCGCATATTGTGTATTAGATTGGTTGGTTGGAGTGCCCATTTGATTCCTTCCTTTCTCTTTCACACAAAAACAAGGCAAGCTCGTTAGCACTAGGGTTCGCGAAACCAAATAGCTTAGCGCCTCTTAGCGCCCACCTAGACATATGAGTGGCACTCACTCCAATTGACACAACTCAACACCCATTGGCACTACCCACAGGTTGCAGGGTAAATGAATCAATAGGTTGGTTTTTGTTGAGTTTTTGGTAGAGGTGGCATGCTTAGCTACTCATGTCTTTAGGTGGGCACTAAGAGGCGCTACTAGGTGGGGCCAGGTAATGAGGCGCACAAGCATATTTTGGTTATCATTCATGAAAACTTCATACATACAAGCTATGGGGACGTGATATGATGCCCACCTATCCAATGAACACGGTGATAGCAATTTGGTGATTTTAGGGTAGGTCATGACTGAGTAATGAATATTTTTCGGAAGAGGGGTCCAAAACAGGCATTGACCGGGATCCGAGTCATGCGTGGGAAAGCATCCATTTTGGGATAGACCTCATCCTGGCAGGCTGCGTAGAATCATCGCAGAACTATCTTCCTTACTGTGCATACTCATATACAACCAATTTATCATTTTCTACTTACAAGATACATCTTTTTGGATAGTTTCGAAGGCTCAGCTAAGCCATGATGGACCAAATAATCATCCAGGGCCACACAATCCTTAATGTTTGAAAGAGACTCCCAGGTAACATCATTGTCGACCCATTCTACCATGAACTTCAAGCCCCGCCCAATCCATTTATGGCCCAAAATCAACCAAATTGCTGTTTCAACTGCCTCATCTTCTTTGCTTACCCCATTATCCTCTTCTTCAAAGCTCGTCTGAGGATCCTTGGTATTGTTGGTCCCTGGGTCACCAGTAATTGGTACATCAAATGACTCATGAGAGTCTACAGGATTCAAGCTATGGGAGTTGGAATCAGAAGGGGGAATAGGCCGAGATTTAGGCCTAGGATGAGCTTGTTTGAGTGGTGCAATGGGAACAGATGAAGTGAGAGCAGCTTCAGAATCCGAGTCTGAATCCGTCAAGTTATCATTTTCAGGTGCGTGATCTGTGTGATTCAACAAGGATGTCTCTGAACTTGAGTCTTCAGACTGGTTTGCCATAGCCTGGGTCTGTCCTCGTCTCTGCCCTTTTCGAATATGACCGCGTCCACATCCACGTCCATGACTGTGACCTTTGCCAAGTTCTCTTTGTTGCGCTGCCTTTCTTTCCCTTGCGGCCGCCTGCAAAACTTTTTTCTCTCGCGCCGCTGTTTCTTTTCTTGCTTTTGCCTCATTCTTCTTGAATGCCTCTATTTTCTTTTTCAGTTCTTTAAATTTTGGCTTGAGCGACGTCAGGACATGCTTCATCTCTTCTTTCAACAACTCTTTCATATTTTCCTCTGCTGTTAAATGTCGACTCATTCCCGTGTTCACAGCAACACGTTTCCTCTTCTTTGCAAATGCCTTGTTGCGCAACCTCTCGTTCTCGGCCTCCATTAGCTTCATGTGGGCAAAATTTGCGCTCAACAGTTTCCCTGCTGCCTCAAGCTGTGTGTGCATGACCATATTTTTGGTCCGGAGATATTCTTTTGAGACAGTGCGGTGCGCATGAGGGAGAGGAGGCAGAAGTACAATCCCGTGCTCATTGCTTGTGCTGGGAGTAGGAGTCGAAGAAGTAGAAGATGATGTTACAGGTTCAAGGGGTGAGGGAAGCTGTACAGGAACAGGCATAGTGTTACGATCACTTCTTTTCCATCTTATCTTTTTCCTTATCTCTTGTCTTATCTTCAATCTCCCTTATCCTATATCTTGTCTTATCTTGTCACCTGACCTATTATTCATGCTTACTGATACAACATGCGCTTTTCATTTACTTATATTAAACTATACAGCATGACGATTGAGCTTTCATTACTTGCACATTGCTTTACTTATGTTCTACTCATGTTTGCCACTAACCCAGGGCGTTGGGCATTACTAGGGCGGAGGGTTGTTTACTTGTATATAAGCTGTAGTTACTTGCTGTATTTCCTTAGCTTTGATCTCGTCTATTCTACCTGGTTTAGTCCAGAACCAACCAGTTGCTGACACATAGCAGACTTTGTTGTGAGATTTTTTGCAGGTTCATACAAGATCGAATCAATGGCATTGCAATTGAATGGGTGTATACCAGTTTTACGGAATGCTGCTGCTATTGTAGTAGTCTTAAATGCTTTCTCTCAAGCTGTTGCATAATATCAGAGTAGATTATACTTGTCAATAACAATGTATTTTCAGGACAACAAAGTAACTAGGGCCTGAGTAT
The DNA here is from genome assembly GCA_028011325.1 of Lentinula lateritia. Lineage (NCBI taxonomy): Eukaryota > Fungi > Basidiomycota > Agaricomycetes > Agaricales > Omphalotaceae > Lentinula > Lentinula lateritia. The sequence goes on from JANVFT010000038.1 coordinate 73,594, forward strand.
ATACAGATATGTGAGTAATGTGTATGATATGTTTATCAAGGCTGACGTGCCTTCCAGCTGGATGCGAGAGGTCCAAACACTCCTACATCACAAGGCTGTAGGGCATGCGTAGTATGAGCAGGAAGACAAATTACAACGATTTTGTGCTGTTCTGCAAATCTACAGAATTGATATGTGCAATGTGAATTATGTCCATCAAGAATGAGTAAGCAATGTTTATTTGCGTGGTTACGAGCTGCAGTGACAGGTTCAAAGTCTTTCTCGAGCCAGAGAGAGCCAAGCTCTTGGTCAGTCCAGCCATTGGGTGAGGTCAAAATACTAATGGAAATGCGAGTGAGTGCAATCCATGAAACAAAGGATGGCTGAGACATACCTTGCATCTGCTGGATTGACATCACCCCAATGAATGTCCCGCCTCTCTCCTTCAAAAATCACTGAGGGGTGGAGGGCTGACCCGTTGGCACAAACAGTTTCAATGATTGTCACTAAATCATGATTGCCAGACTCGATCGAACTGACAGATCTCTGGTTACGATCCACAAGGACAGCTGTATGCTGACCAATACCCAATTGAACTCCTTTTTTGTCCATATTGTAAATGTTTTTGGGAGGTATTTCATACTGAGCAACAGTGTCGGCGAGAATATCATAGAAGGTAGAGACTGCAGCTGGAGTAAGTGAACAAGCTCGACTCTCCTCAAGACTAGTGGTGAATTTCAATGCAAGATCTGGGTGGTGAGTCCGAAAATGGTGAATCCAATTGTCGCCCATAGGTTTTCCCGCAATATCTGAGGGTTCATATGCAGAAACCATGGGTAATGAGAGAGGCACACCACGCTGACCCTGTACTTTGATCCACTCCACAAGAAGATCTTCCTGTGCAGGTGAGAGATTCTGTTGGTGGGCATGAGCCTCAGAGCGAGACTTTCCACCATGAACATGTCGCTGGAGGGTAGCTGGATGAATCCCATAGGCTTTGGCAGCCTTACGGACAGAGAGTTCACCATTAGAAGATTCAATAGCCTGCATAGCACATCGGATTGCTTCCTTTGTTTGACTGTGGTGGAGTAGCTCCTTCAACACCCTCATCATCCAAGTCACTCGAGACGATTTCAGGCATATCAGGGTCCTCTAGTGCGTTAGACATCCTGAACAATGGAGAGTAAAATTCCGGGGCTGTTGGACCCAATACAATTATATCACCTAGCTTGCTAGGTCCTTTGCCACCCTGAAATGACCAAGCGCTCATGCACTTTTTTTCTCACGTTTAGTGCCCATCATTGTTAATACACCTTATTCATTGATATTTCGAAGTTGTTCGTTCATATTTATTGGGTTCACGCTCAGAACATTTGCATTGTACCTTCCTGCGTTTTGCCAGTCAATGCCTGCTTCTCATTACCTGTGGGCCTACATTGGTCAACCCCTTCTACCTGCTCTATTCGTCTGTCATTGTGCAATTCCCTCTGCTCATTGCACGTTGGCCCCTCTTGCTGTGGGGGCTGTCGGCCACCTATGCTTCCATATATTGTCTATATTTCTCCCTTCTTCTGTTAACAACTTTTCCCTTGACTTCTATGAGTTCTGACTTTGATTCACAGTCAGTCTTCTTCACATTAACTGATTCCAATGATAATCTTCCCTTGCCACCCATCCCAGTTTTTGTGGTATCACTTCCAGATCTACACAATGATATTCTTTTTGAAATCGCTCTTTATTTATCTCAGGGGCAGTCAGCCTCTGTAGCTGCTGTGTCAAAGTGTATTGTGGAAGGTGCTGGATTACTGAGACTGTGCAGTTCCAAAACTACAATCTGTACTCACCATTAGTGAAAGCTACTTTGCAACGAATGTTGTGTACTTAGTTTTTTAATCAATTTTTTGAAGAAATAAAAAACTATGCAAGCGAGGTGTTGGGTAACCCCGCAGGGGTGCGCTAGTTGGTAATTCTCATCGATAGGAAGTACATAATGAGGTTGCAGGTGGCCAGATTCAGGTAAGTAATAATTGAAGATCTTGAGATATGAGTATTGGTACGTAGTAGATGGATAGGTGATAAGTAGCCCACAGGACATCAAAGGACACAGTTCATAGCATGCCTGATGATGATGGCAAAGGTCAAAATTAGTAATAAATAGATCCCTCGAGTGGTAGTTACGCACCAATACCATATACTCCAGATAATGACATATATTTGGGATGTGAACTGCGATGGACCACCTGAATACTCCCAAGTCTTGTATGCCATCCCAAACATGCAAAAAAAATGGGAAAAATCATTGCAGGCATGATTGGTATGAAGCCATCGGTCTCTCGCTGCTTGATTCAAACTTGAAGCGGATCCAATGCATAGCTGGAGAGATATGGAGAATGACATTCTGCATCAGATTAAGCATACTGGACAGTCAAAGATGAGCTTCTTACACGTACTGTGCTCCAAGGCATCACACATGGCTTGAAAGAAGTGATGAACTTTGTCCTCATGCCCATCGAAAAGCAAAAGGAGCAGGCGAATCACAACACAGGCCCGAATTCCTCAAAATGAAGCCTGAAATAATTAAGGATTTCATGTGATTTTGTCAACTGTGCCAAATAATCAATCCATTGTAGACTATCCATCCTTTTGATCATCTCCAAAGCAGGTTCAGAGCATTCTCTACAGTCGCTCTACATAAACAATGTCACATTTCTAACTCTAAACAAGTATTACAGCCTGCAGATGGCAGATGATTCATTTCATGGTCTGACTCACTTCTAGACCCCCCTAGTAAGCTATTCGGTTTTGCGAACCGGGATAGATAGATAGATAGATAGATAAATATGCGGCTCCATCGAGTTGACGGGGTCCCACAAGGGAACAGCCGGGCCCAGCAATCTTCACTGCAGCAAATGCTCATCCAACCTGGGATGGTAGACTGCAGCTAGAATGAAGGGGATATAGTACAGGGTAGTCAAAGTATACATATAAGAATAGAACAGAACAGATGCAAATCATTCCTCTTCCGACTCATAATCGCTTTCAGCCAGTTCCAAGGAGCCATCTAAACCGGTATCTAAGAAGAGTTGCCAGATAGTCACGACCTCGTGGACGAACTTGGCGGTGGGGATGATTAGGTTCCAATTGAAAACTAATAACCTGAGATAGTGTAGTGCAGTGGAATCCGAAAGATTTGGGCTGCGTGGTAGCAGGCGAGACTGACGAATGGACAAGAAGAAATCAGATCGGAGAGAAGTAATAGAGGTAAGAGACGGGCATTGAAACAGAAGGTGTTGAGGAGTTTCTCCCTGCAAATTACATGCACGACAGGCTCGGTTAAGAACGTCAGTAGAGGTGAGCAGACGCAGGGGTGAGGCAGAGGCTCAGAATACTTGGGGTGTGAGGTCGCCACAGAGGAGTTTGGTGACAGTGCGACGATGAGCGTGGTTCTGGACCTGAGTGAGATAATGCCGAAGTCCAATGATTTGCTGTTTCGCGGGACCCGCTTCCTTCGGTTCTAGGCAATTTCGGAGTAAAGAGAGTTTGGACCAGGTGTCGATATGGGATTGTAGTTCAGATTTTGTGGAGAACTCAATAGTTTTGATGAGAGTGTCAATACAGACAATGTTGAGATCCTGAAGGTGAGGCAGGCGGTGGTGGCCTGGGAGTTGGGAGATGGCATAGTCCAGGTCTGAGAGCCAGCATGGAGAGCCAGCACGGTAACGAGCTTGCCTCGTTTTTGTGTGAAAGAGAAAGGAAGGAATCTAATGGGCACTCTAACCAACCAATCTAATACACAATATGCGAGTTCACTGCTATCAAATTTATTTAATAGCAAGGGGTAGCGTTGGCAAAGGTTCCGCAAAGCTTTGAGAGCTAAGTAAGAAGCTTTAATCAATCAATTTGAATCGTTCTAAGGATTCGATATATTCCTTTGATCAAGGTAGATCCAGCACGATTCGTGCTTGGGTTGTATTGATTTGGGTATATCAAGAATTGGGGGTTTGAATCAAAGTAAATTAAACCGAAACACACAGACCCCTACAGAGGGCTAGAACTATGTGCTGGCACAACCACACAGCGTGATTTGCCCTTAAGACCAACAACTGATCCTAAGTTCGAAGGATACCCAACAACTGGATATACTTCTCGCAGTCACAAGGAGCAGAACACAATGTTCCTATACTCACAAGTGCCGGGCCCGAATGGCTGCTAGCAAAGAGGTTTCAGTCTGGCGGGAGTGTGTCTTTCCTTTTTACGGATTAGCACTGCAACGTCGTCCCAAAATCACTTGTATTCCAGATACATCGGATCGCTATTTATACATACAGAATATAGAGTCGCACAGTACAATTAATTTAATACAATAAACGTTCAGAACCGCAAGAAAACTTCTACACTCGGTCAGATATCATTTAATTTGAATCTACATGTCCTTATTTGGCCCATAATGGTCCCAAGATTCAAGTATACCTCCAAACATAGGTAGGTACTTCCTTATTCATTTAATTTAATTGTTTTGGAGAATGACTCAAATGGTGTTCAACTGTCATTGCTGTTCAACACTTACTTCGATCGTTTGTCACCTCGTCCGGAGGCAAATCTGCTCTCCTCGATTCTAATCCTATCAATCTGATTCATCTGGATTAAACTAATTGCTTCTCTCTTTCAATAGACACCCATTGTGCCTATACTCTATCAAGGGAGTTACGCATAGTATTCATTTAATTGCATTCTTCAATATTTTCTACGTCAGGACTCTTTGACATTCATTTGATATGTTTTTGGAGCCTCGCAGTACTTTGATCATTCTTCTAGTCATTTTCTTTAATCATGCAACTTGATTGGTCTATTAGACTAAATCGCAGTCATTTAGATTAATGCATGATCTCATTCTAGAAGGAGTATTTGATAATTCCTGAGTTCTAGAAAGTCATTTCGAGTCAATCCTCGGTTCATGGTCACTTGAGTAAGTTCTTCCAAACTCCTGCCAGTGTAAGGTCCAATAAGAATACCCTTGGTATGTCATACATGAATGGTCATCCTTCGGATGTAGTCCGAGTCTGGTATAATCCCACTTGACAAACAGGTAGACTGCTATCCAAAGGTAGTATCGGGGATGGGTAAACTAACCAACTGGTGGTAGTATGGGTATATGGTCCCTTCAACTTATTAGACTGATTCAGTATCGACTTTGACTGTCACTCTGGGTCTCAATTACAGTCCTCTTGATACGAATCTATACATGAAAATGTCACAATTCACAGCATAGACGTCTAGCCAAAATTTAGGCGTGTCAACGGCGAAGGTTGTTGTTCTCCCAGAGGGCCGAGAAAGCGTAGTGAGACAGAGGGAGAGTGATGAGGTATTGGAGGTATCGGAGTGTGAGCGATGTGCGGCGGCGTGCGAATAGGCATGATGCCCGATTCGGTGAACAGTGGTGTGATGACTGAGTTGTTGGAAAGATTGAGCATACGGTGTAGAAAACGAATTTGGACGTCTTCAAGGATCTGGAAAAGACCAGGGTCAGTATCGGGTATGATCTCGCAGCCGTTGGTGAGGTGGCAGTCCACGAGCGCTGTGTAAAGTTGTTTAGTGATGGAGGGAGGCATGCGACAATTTCCAACTAGCAGATCACAGCCAGTGATTGCACGTGCAGTCCCAACAGCAGTGTCGCACTTTTCGGTGTAGTGGGGAGCGAACATGTTACGGTGAGTGGATTGAAAGAAGATGCCCACATATCAGCCTACATCGCGGAATTTGAGGGGTTTATCGGAAAGTGTGAGTTGAGGAAGGACCAAAGGGAGGCGACCAAAGAGCATTACCCATGACTTTCCGGGGCTGACAAGAAGAGAGTTATTTCGGCACCAGATCTCAAATGTTTGGAGATGGCGTTGCAGGCCAGTGTGACCTCGAGAGATGAGTACAATGTCATCTGCATATTCGAGATGTGAGATAACTACCCTGCGGAGCTCGACATCCTCGGGGTCAAAGGATAGGTTAAAAGTTGAGAGGAATATGTTCCAGAGGGTGGGAGAGGACGGGTCGCCCATGAGGACTCCACTGCACGCGTGGAATTCATGGGACAGTTGGCCGTTGTGGGCAATGATGTAGGTCATTTGGCTGTAAAGTGATCGAAGCCAGTCGGAGTACTTGCCAGTGAGACCCGCATCGAAGAGTTTGTTCCATAGGGAACTCTGGTTGGTAGAAGGGAATGCATTGGAAATATCGACAAACGCTAAGTAGATGGTTTCCCCTTGTGCCCGGGCTTTGTCAATGATGGTATGGAGGATGAAAGCGTTGTTGTTTGTGCGGTAGCCTTCCCCCAAAAACCATTCTGAGAAGGTGGGATGGTGTTGGACTGCTCTAAGGCTAGGCAGAGTTTGTGATGTACAAGGAGAGAGGCGAATTTGAGGACGCAGCTCTCGAGGGCAATGGCACTGTCATGAAGTACGTAGCCCCTATCATTTTCCTTTTCTCACCATCTCGACGCCCTTACTTGTACAATTACATCACTGTCAAATCCCATCGATTACTGATCCACCTGACCCCCATCATCGATTACTGATCCACCTATTACCCTTCTCCTTCTACTGGCTTCCGCCACCTTCCTTGTTCCTAAACTGTATAGTATTACATCGTCATTTCTCGCAGATCGGATTATGTATATAAAGCCAACCCCTCACAGCCTGGTCCCTTATCTTGACCTCTCTGTCATTATCTTGGGACCAGGTATGTGCTTACTTACTGTTACCTATGACTACAATACTCAATATATCTCTGTCATTATCTTGGGACCAGTCCGCTTCTGCTCCGCTTAGTTGCTCCGCATCTACCACTCTGCTCAGTCGCTCCGCCTCCTTGCTCTGCTTAGTCACTCCGCCGCTGCCGCTTTGTGACAGTCACGGTAGTTGCAGGTTTTAGTTGAATCTTTACCCGGTTTAGCAATAGCGATGATGGTCGAGGTGAGCCATGATGAGGGAATTTCGCGTTGTTCGATAGCGCGTTGGAACTCATATTCTTGAAATCATTCCGATTTTGAAAAAACTGAGCCTGGAGAGAAGATTACAAAAGAACTATGACATCGAACGAGCTAACGAGGCACGGCAGGAGAAAACTATACTTTTCATTGAAAAGAAGGCTCCTGCCAAGGGCTCTCCTTCAGCTTCGCTTATCACTATTACGGAGGATGAATGGAATGACATCAGGACAACCCCAGCCATTTTCGAGCATGTCAAACAGTGGATTCCCAGCTATATACTTGCGTGGATGACAAGGGCTAATGAGGTGGATTATATCTCTAAAGGGAAGCGCACTCGGGACGTGGAGGGCAATAATCCGGAGAATGGGCCAGAGAAGAACCCCAGGCTCATGACTCCCATCATCGAGACGACACCAGATCCGACCATCCCTCAGAACGTGGAGCTCCCGGAGTGCCTTTATAAGATTGGAAGACTCCACAACTACCTTCCTCTTCCTCTATTCACTGACAACAACCTCATTTTCATTCACTCCCACTCCTCGTCTCTCAAGACTTCGAAAACTCTTCTTCCAGGGGACAAAGAGTGCACTGAAGTGGTGGTCCTGAAGGACTTGCTGGACCGCCTCAACATACGAGTGCTGGATCTAGAGAATATGGACGTAGATGAAGGCCTTTCATTATATGAATTTCAGCTTGCTTCAAAAAATTACTTCACTTTTGAACTCAGTCGTGACCCAGATGGCCAGGATGGTACTCGGACTAACTGGACTCGACAACACTTTCTATTCTTCAACAATCAACGTGATGCGGAGAAATATTACCGGTTCTGGAAGCCTCGTGAGTATCGCCTCCGTGAAGAGCGTTGCTTATACAACACTAAATTTGACCTCAACACCTACAACATGGCATGGAATCGCGTCATTACGGATTACGAGCGCTCTTTGGAGGCTAAACCCAGACAGGCCCAGAACCACGCTCCCAATTCCACTCCATCGGGATTCAAGCCCTTTTTGAAAGGCAACAAGGGTGACTCCTTTGACCTCTGTTGCCTTGGATGTGGTAAGAAGGGGCACTCCACCACAGATCACTCCAGTAAACATGGTTCTCTCCTCTGGGCGAGGTGGATTAAAGGGGGAAAAAACTTTGTTCTCGGACTACCTCAAGGAGAAGACAAGCGCATTTGCTACCAGTGGAATATCCGAGGAAACTGTAAATCAAACAAAAGCTGTCAGGACGCACATGTTTGTACCTTCTGTGGAAGTGACGGGCATCACGCCTTCTCTTACACCTGCCGCTCCAGACCTAACTGATATATTCCTCAAACTTTCGATCCCCCCAACTCTTTCCTATTACGATTTCTCTGATGCCATTCATTATCGCTTACCTCTTCCCAATACTTGTCCCGAGTTCATTGAATTATACGAACGGATTGTTACACCTTACAATGCAGACGAGTTCGAAAAGGCTCTAACATCATGTAACCTATCCCATCAATATCCGCTTCTTGTCCGTAACCTCCGTCGAGGTTTTCCCCTTGGCCACTTGCCTCCATTACACAAAACAATCATTACTCCCAATCACCAGTCAGTATACGAGCACCCCGATGTAGTGGATGAATATATCTCCAATGAGATCTATGCAGGCCGAATGGCTGGACCATTCTCTTCATATGACACCCATCTTATTATGCGGGGACATTTCTATGTATCGCCACTTATAGTGGCAACGCAAATTCAAGCTCCAGGTATCCCTCCTAAATACAGGGTGTGCCGTAATCTTTTGAAGGATGGTTGTAACTTGGATGGGCAGATAGTCCCATCAGTCAACTCAACTCTTTTGCTCAAAAGAATCTGTTTTCCACACGATTTGATACGGCGGTCAAGGTTGCAGAAATGGTAAGCGCTAATCTCTAACGTCTTTTCTTTTCAGTTCTACTTGAGCCTACTTGGCATCTTTCCACTACCATTACCACTACTTTTATCATTTCAGCCTATTGGCATTCACTTCCCACTATTACTCACACTACTCACTCAGGTTGCGACTGCTCTGCCAGGTACCCAAGCCTGCACACTCAATATTCAGAAATTCCACCGTACCTGCCCAATTCTTCCCGAACACAAACCATTCCTTGTTGTTAAAGATCACTTAGGCCGATTTTTCATAGATCTGGTTTTTTGCTTTGGCACTGCACCGGCCAGTAGCAATTCAGGAATGATATCTAATGCTGTTGTTGACATTCTTCTAGCCAAACTTATTGACGCACTATTGAAATACGAGGACGATCTGAAAGCCTTCCGAATTCTGAACTCCCAGGGTTCCTACAATTATGACAGAGCTTCTATGTTGAATGCTGTAGAGTCTCTTGGCGTCCCATGGCATCCCGACAAAGGTGACGATGACTTTGTGACAGTCACCAGATTCATAGGTTTCCTTTGGAACCTTGAGCTCAAACGAGTTAGTCTCCCTGAGGACAAGCGTTTAAAATATCTCGAATGCATCCGGGTTTTCCTCTCTCAGTTTTCTAATGCTCGTGTTCCTGTGTCAGAGGTCGAGTCCTTACATGGCACACTCTGTCATATTGCTTTTATATACCACGAAGGTCGATCCCATCTTCCCCCAATCTTGAACTTCATGGCTTCATATCGTAGCTCCTTTGAAGAAAATCGTGGTCGCTTTCCCCCCAACAGTGTTCTCACTGAACTCCGCTGGTGGCATATTCAACTGCAGGACCCTTTCTATTATCGGGAACTCCGACCATGGGGTCAGCTGCAAAACTTTGGTCTATTTGTTGACACCTCTACTGACTGGGGCATTAGTATCGTTTTCAACAGCAGCTGGGCAGCATTCCGTCTGCGTCCCAATTGGAAGATACCTGGACGTGATATTTGCTGGCTTGAAACAGTAGCCATCGAACTTCTGATATATTTTCTAGAATTGATGAATTTTCACAATATCTATCTCCTCATCCATTCAGACAACCAGGACACCATTGGTGCATTTGACAAAGCTCGAAGCCCTAACTATTGGATCAATATGTCCATTCGTCGTATGTGCAGTGTCATTGGCCCTCTATTCATTCAACCTGAACTTGAATATATTCCCACTGCTCTTAATCCAGCAGACCCATTCTCGCGCGGAGAACTGGGATCTGTCATGGATAAACTCCCACTTACTTTTTCGCTCCCATTGGAGCTGCAAGAAATCCTTGATTATGTTTAGGTATGCTTGAGATATTCCTACTAATTACTACATCAATTTGACTGGAAATTCATGACTGCATAGCCCTCTTCATTTTTTGGTGCTAGACAGTTCTGGCCCGAGCTCTACGGTTCCGCGCACCGCAAGAGATCAAACAATTCCCATTTCAAACTCCTCTTCATCTCACCCAAACCCACTAGATTTCTGTAACAGCTTTGCACCACCTCAACCCGATACACATTACCCACAACCGAATTCATCATTATCAACTCTTTCCATTAATTCACCAAATGATACATCTGCCCAGGCCCTGTCCTGGGCTGGACTTCATTTTGCACCAGCTCCTAGGAAACCCAGAAAGGACTCGAGAATCATCAACAACACTCTTCGGCCCAACGTCAACTCAGCGGATCGTATTTTAGCATGGACATCACCATGGTCAATTGAGAAAAAACTGCACGACTTGCAATCTATCCCGTTACACATTCTGCAACAAGCGGAACAGATTACAGCCTCAGGTCTAACTGATCAGACGAAATCATGCTACGCCGCAGGTCTTCTCCGTTGGCACCAATTCTGTGATAAAGAATCTATACCTGAGCTAATGCACATGCCGGCTTCGGAACTCCTCATTGCAGGTTTTGTTGGTGCCCACGCAGGTAGCGTTTTGGGTAGCACAATCCGTTCATGGCTTTCCGGTTTACGGGCCTGGCACATCCTTAATAGAGCTCCATGGCCTTCGAAATCTGAATATATTACACTTGCCCACTGCGCTGCAAATATCAAAGGCAGTCATCACAAACGTCCAGTTCGCAATCCAATCACCCTTCGGCATCTATTCGCTCTTCATTCTGCCTTGAACTTAAACATCCCATTCCACTGCTCAATTTGGGCTATTGCCCTTACCTGTTTCTGGGGCTGTCGTCGTCTTGGTGAACTAACAATACCTTCCAAGTCGGCCTTTGACCCCAAATTTCATGTTGTCCGTTCCGGTGTCATATCTGACTTCCTTCTCCAATCATCACAAACTCGTATCAAATTTCACATTCCTGGACCAAATCAACAAAGGAACTTGGGGCTGATGTCGTTGCTTCTAGTCAATCAAACAGTTTATGCCCATGCAAAGCTTTTGAGCAACATTGGCAGATGAACACCGCCGTCCCTGAAGGCTCCTCTTTATTCAGTTATATTGACGAATCAGGCTGTTTAACGCACTCGGGAAGGGCATGGTTGATTTTTCAATTTTGATAATTTGTTGCCGGTTTATTGCCGGTCCGTCGGATATTTGATATCAGCTTTCTCGCACCATACCTTGAGTTTCAATGCTTTTATGCATGCAGTAGGAGCATTTTTGTGGCCTTCAAACTCTTAAGTAAATACACTGTCACATTTTGCCTTCTAGTTACCTCAGGGATGATGAATATCCCCCTTTGAGTAGTCATGTCTCCACTCAATTTATCTCAATTTACAATTTTTGAAGGAATTCGTGCCTCTATCCTCAATTTATGGGGGTCATGCAGTCCTACTTAGGGTGTGATACAGAGTGCCTGTTACTTGAACTCAGAGCTAATATGGTAAACTCCAGCATAAGCATTTCTTCTAAGAAAAACAAGCAAGCTCAAAGAACTTGAATAGCTATTAAGACTAAATAACATCTGCAAAAGCTGGATGTTCACAAGAGCAATGGAGGCACTGTCCAATGCTATGGGATCACTCAGTTGACTGTCAAGCAACATCTGCAAAACCTGGATATTTGGCTAAGGGCCGAGAGCAGATCCCAGCAGATCCCAGTGCTGAAAGCACTGAGAGCAGTATGCTCTGAGTGCTTTCACTGCTGGGAAGTGCTCCCAACTGCTTTCGGACCCTTAGCCGAAAATACAGGTTTTGCAGATGAACTGTGTTTATTGTGATTGTATGTACCTGTTATGGGATCACTGTTGTATGTTAGTATCGTCGTATGGCTAGTGTGCTCGGGCTCACCTCAGTTGACTGTCAAGCAACTGAGGTACTCGAGTATGCCTCCGGCGTAATTTACTAGTAACTGTATAGTATAACCTAATAACGCTGTCTTCTATATACATACGTACGGAGTCCTTCCCCAACATCCAGCTCCCAGCAATTCTTCAGCTGCTTTCTGTTGAGGGATACTCCATGTGGTCGAGCCCATTCTGTACATACCTGAGACTTCTCCTTGTATGTAAAGTTACAAGACAGCATTATTACATTATACTATACAGTACCTAGGTAGACAACAAGGGAATGCCTCTTGAACACCTCAGTTACTTTACTGAGTTAAACCTTGACACTTTCGAGCTCTTAGCCAACTTGAAGAATACAGATTTTACAGATGAAGAGTTCAAAAACATGGAGAGATATTGTACCAAATACTCTAGCTCATTTAAAGAATAGGGTACAGCATCTTTCATTATCAATAGTTGAAATAAATGCATAAAGGAAAATGCATTGAAGGCTGGAGGACACTGTGTCATTCAATGGGCAATGATGCAATGTTAGGCTATCAGTTTCACTGTGCCTTCTCCTGAGTGTGCTACCTGAGGAATTTATCATTCCTGAGGTACTTAGAAGGCAGAAAAATGTCAGTGTATTCACTGAAGAGTTTGAAGGCCACAAAAATACTTTACTTCATGCATAAAAGTGTGGATGGTGAGATATTAAATCCGACGGACCGGCAATAAACCGGCAACAAATTATCAAAATTGAAAAATCAACCGTGCCCTTCCCGAGTGCGTTAAGGCTGTTCCCAACATATGACAAAATCTGTATTCCTAAAATTTGTTTCTGATATCTGGTCTCGCGCTTCAATGCAACATGTCCTAGGACATAGTTTCCGTATTGGCGGGGCTGTCGAACTACTTCTTGCCAGTGTTGCACCTCATGTCGTTGCAGCAATTGGAGGATGGACTTCTCTTGCATTCCTCATATACTGGCGCCGTCTCGAGGACATTATCATTTCCCAAGTCGCTGATGCATATGACAAACATTGGGATCGGGTACGCAAGGCAATGGAGGACTACAGAAGGACAAATAAGATTCCGGCCTCACTTATTGACAGCTGCATCCACGGCGAGGATATCTAATTGACTGATGATTAATAATTTCAGCTTGTACATTACACAGACGCTTTACTATAGCTATAATATTACATTGGTACGCCCTCGACTCTGCTTGGGGTCTGGACCGTTGATATTGAGTTGCCTGTGTTGGAGCCTTGGGCTCTGTTTGGGGCTTGTCCAGGCTACTCACCATCTACGGGTGGGTGAGCGGGGCTGTGCCCCAGGCAAACCTCATCTACTAACATTGAGCACTTCACAGTGCTCCTTGCATTCTATATCGAGCTCGTTTGAGCAAAAATTTTTCATTTCCCTAGCGCGCAATCTAAAAATTATCTAGCGCGAAAGATTATCTTTATCTTTCGTAATAGGTAATCTTTATCAAAGGCGAAAGGTAATCTTCATCTGATGAAAAATACTATATTTCTAAATTGGGAAATACAGTTAATATTTTACTCATTTCCCGTTAACGAGCTTGCCTCGTTTTTGTGTGAAAGAGAAAGGAAGGAATCTAATGGGCACTCCAACCAACCAATCTAATACACAATATGCGAGTTCACTGCTATCAAATTTATTTAATAGCAAGGGGTAGCGTTGGCAAAGGTTCCGCAAAGCTTTGATCAATCAATTTGATTCGTTCTGAGGATTCGATATATTCCTTTGATCAAGGTAGATTCAGCACGATTTGTGCTTTGGTTTGTATTGATTTGGGTATATCAAGAATTGGGGTTTGAATCAAAGTAAATTAAAACCGAAACACACAGACCCCTACGGAGGGCTAGAACTATGTGCTGGCACAACCACACAGCGTGATTTGCCCTTAAGACCAACAACTGATCCTAAGTTCGAAGGATACCCAACAAATGGATATACTTCTCGCAGTCACAGGGAGCAGAACACAACGTTCCTATACTCACAAGTGCCGGGCCCGAATGGCTGCTAGCGAAGAGGCTTCAGTCTGGCGGGAGTGTGTCTTTCCTTTTTACGGATTAGCACTGCAACGTCGTCCCAAAATCACTTGTATTCCAGATACATCGGATCGCTATTTATACATACAGAATATAGAGTCGCGCAGTACAATTAATTTAAAACAATAAATGTTCGGAACCGTAAGGAAACTTCTACACTCGGTCAGATACCATTTAATCTGAATCTACATGTCCTTATTTGGCCCATATTGGTTCCAAGATTCTAGTATACCTCCAAACATAGGTAGGTACTTCGATATTCATTTAATTTCATTGTTTTTAGAGAATGACTCGAATAGTGTTCAACTGTCATTGCTGTTCAACACTTACTTCGATCGTTTGTCACCTCGTCCGGAGGCAAATCAGCTCTCCTCGATTCTAATCCTATCAATCTGATTCATCTGGATTAAACTAATTGCTTCTCTCTTTCAATAGACACCCATTGTGCCTATACTCTATCAAGGGAGTTACGCATAGTATTCATTTAATTGCATTCTTCATTATTTTCTACGTCAGGACTCTTTTGACATTCATTTGATATGTCTTCGGAGCCTCGCAGTCTTTCGATCATTCTTCTAGTCATTTCCCTCAACCATGCAACTTGATTGGTCTATTAGACTAAATCGCAGTCATTTAGATTAATGCATGATCTCGTTCTAGAAGGAGTATTTGATAATTCCTGAGTTCTAGAAAGTCATTTCGAGTCAATCCTCGGTTCATGGTCACTTGAGTAAGTTCTTCCAAACTCCTGCCAGTGTAAGGTCCAATAAGAGTACCCTTGGTATGTCATACGTGAATGGTCATCCTTCGGATGTAGTCCGAGTCTGGTATAACCCTGCTTGACAAACAGGTAGACTGCTATCTGTCAGCGACTGGTTCTAGTAACGGATGTCACCAGGCGTCACACTCAAGAAAACCTCAGTTGGCGGAACGATAAAGGAAGCAAGCAAAGTTCTGGGCTAAACCAGGTAGAATAGACGAGATCAAAGCTAAGGAAATACAGCAAGTAACTACAGCTTATATACGAGTAAACAACCCTCCGCCCTACTAATGCCCAACGCCCTGGGTTAGTGGTAAACATGAGTAGAACATAAGTAAAGCAATGTGTAAGTAATGAAAGCTCGATCGTCATGCTGTATATGTGTTGTGAGACTGCTTTGTAAGTAAATGAAAAGCGCATGTTGTATCAGTAAGCATAAATAATAGGTCAGGTGACAAGATAAGACAAGATATAGGATAAGGGAGATAGAAGATAAGATAAAAGATAAAAGATAAGACAAGATAAGGAAAAGATAAGATGAAAAAGAAGTGATCGTAACATTACCCCCCTCTTAAGGCGCGAATTCCATGACGCGCAAGTCGGTTGACAAGTGCTTCAGTTGGCATGTTACTTGGAACCGGTTCTATGTCTGGTGTAGGGACTGGTCGGAATAATTCAGTGGGAAACTGAGCAATCGGAATCTCGATCCGTTTAAGGACTCGAGGCCTGGGCTTGTTAGGATACTTCTTGTGGAAGTCCTGAACAGATTCCTTGGCATTCGTCATATTAGCTGCAGGTTCCCACGTCATTTCATGTGGTCCATAACCTTTCCATTTTACCTTGTACTGGATGCCATTCCGATACTTGCGTGAATCGACTACTTCTTCTACCTCGTATTCTTCTTCTTCTCCTACTACGTCTGGAGGTGGTTCAGTGTTTCGGGGTTGTGTCGGGAATTGGGGTTCATGGTACGGGGATAGGTGTGTTTCGTTGAAGACATTATGGATTCTTTTCCACGTGCGAGGGATGTCGAGTTTGTATGAGCTGGGTCCGATCTTTTCAAGAACTTTAAACGGTCCAAATCGTTTATCCCCGAGTTTCTTCATTGGGCGATCTGTCGTTATGTTGGTTCCTTCAAGCCAAACTTTATTACCAGCCTTATACTCTATCACTTCATTCCGGTGTTTGTCATATTGGCGCTTCATGTCCTCAGCGGCTTTTTTCAGCGCCGATCCTACTTCTTCCCTGATCAATTTCATACTATCGGCAAATTCCTGTGCTGTTGGGTTTTGTGACGTCATCTTCGGTGTGGTTCCTTTGTATGGGTGTCTGCCATTGTCTGCGTAGAAGGGCGAAACCTTCGTAGCTGAGTGTACTCGATCGTTATATGCAAACTCCATCATAGGAAGCCATTCGTGCCAATCACTCTGATGATGATTCACAAAAAGACGGATGTAATGTTCAATTTCTTGATTTATCCGTTCCGTCTGGCCATTAGTCTGAGGATGGTATGCAGTTGTATAGTTGCTTTCAATTCCTAGCAACTTGTACAGTTCCTTCATGAAGCGGGCATGGTACTGAGGGCCGCGATCGTGGACAATCTTCCGGGGCATTCCATGGACCGGGAATACTTTGTCACGATAGACACGTGCCATTCCTTCAGATGTTATCGTGGTGTGCGTGGCAAAGAGCCGTAACCTCTTTGTGAAGTGATCAACAAACACGCTGATGGCGTTATACCCTCCAGATTCCGGTAATTCGCCAATCATATCTGTTCCTATGATTTCCCAAGGCTCAGATGGTACGTCATGTGGATGTAACGGTCCCACAGGTTTGGTACGATGTGTCTTTGTGGCCTGACATTTTTCACAGCCTTCCACGTAGATCCTGACGTCTCGACTGATTCCTGGCCACCAGTAGTTGCGTGTAATCAACTCAATAGTCTTATAGCGACCTGGGTGTCCTGCTGTCTGGGCGTCATGATGTGCCTGTATGATTCGTCCTCTGAGTTCTTTGTCCTTAGGGACATAGATGCGTCCTTGCCAAACCGCTAGTCCGTCCTCAGTTTCAAGCCATTCCTTGTCTTTAGACTCGAGGGCAATCTGTACTAACTTGTCTCGCTGGTTTTTCTTTCTTCGGATGAGATTAAGCAGATCGTCTTCAGGGGCAGATGTCTGATCCGTTATTTGAGAAATGAAAAATTCCGGTTTTAGTAGCGTGACGTTGGTGTTGTCGTTCTCCCCTTTCTCAAGACCTGACATCCGTGACAGGGCATCAGCTTTTCCCATTGATTTCCCAGGCTTATGGAAGAGTTCGATATGGTATTCAGCGATTTCGACTACCCATCTGGCCTGTCGTCGGTTCAGCTTCTGAGGTTTCCGGAAGTACTGGAGGTTCTGGTGATCTGTGAAGACCTCAACAGGTTCTTTTGCGCCCAGCAGGTACTGTCTCCAGTCTGATAGAGAATCCATGATGGCCATCATCTCTTTGTCGTAAATCTCATAATTCCTTTCAACCTCATTGAGTGATCTGGACCTGAAGGCTACTGGTCTCCATTTTCCGTCAACGTTTTGTGACAATACGGCACCATTTGCGTAATCAGAAGAATCAGCTTCAACCCGGAACTTTCCAGTTTCTCTTGGGATAATGAGAGTAACATCTTCAATGATCTGATGTTTCAGTCGATCAAACGCATCTTGTTCAAGAGATGTCCATTCCCAAGCTGTATTCCCTGTGAGCCGTGTTAGAGGTTTGGCAATTTTACTGAAGTCTCGGATGAACCGGCGGAAGAAGTTGCAAAACCCTAAGAACGATTGTAGTTCGCGCTTTTTCTGTGGTGACTGCCAGGTTCGGACTGCTTCAACCTTTTTCGGGTCCATCCGGATTTGTCCATTGCCTACGATGATTCCAAGATATTCGACCTCCCTAGCCTCAAAGGTACACTTTTCAGGTTTCAAGTACAGCTTGTTGGCTTTTAGGATATCAAGGACCCTTCTGACGATGACTCGGTGTTCCTCAATGTTGTCCGTGAAGATAAGGATATCATCCATGTAGACAATGACGTGTCCTTGATCAATGAGTTCTCGAAGGATATGATTCATGAATGCTTGGAACGTGGCGGGTGAGTTTGTAAGTCCGAAAAACATGACCGTAGGCTCAAACAAGCCTCTGTTTGTTCGGAACGCTGCCTTCCATTCGTCTCCTTCTTTGATATGGATGTTATTGAATCCCCATCGGACATCCATTTTGGTAAAAACCTTGGAATTCTTCAGTTTATCGATGAGTTCCTGGATTAACGGGAGTGGATATCGATTCTTGACAGTCATGTCATTTAGCTTTCGATAATCCTGTACGGGCCGTAGTGTTCCATCTTTCTTTTTGACAAAGAAGAAAGGTGAAGCCATGGGTGAACGTGATGGCCGTATTCGTCCTGATCTAAGGTTTTCCTCTAGGAATTCATCTAAAGCCTTCTGTTCTGGCGGGCTGAGGGGATAGACTTTACAATCGACTGGCTTGGAACCTGGCGTTAGTTCTATGGCATGATCCCATGGGCGTCTTTCTGGCATTTGGTCAAAGTCCTTTTTACTAAATACATCAGCATACTCAGCAAGGTATGGAGCAGCGGCATCTGTAGTAGCAGTTTGTACTTTGATATGACTTTGGTCGGAAAGATACCCATCCCAATCGAACCAGAAGATCCGTTCATCATCGAGAAGCTTTTCCCCTGTACCATCATCCTCAGGTGATTCATAGTGTGGCAGATATCCGCATTTGTCAGGACAACGTTCAAACGTCAACGTGGATTCCTTCCAATCAATGCTGGGATTATGGTAACGTAGCCAATCTATGCCTAAGAAGATATCCGTCTTGCCTAAATTGGTAACTGCCAAATCTATTCGTTCGGCATGATCTCCTATCACCATTCGGACTTGTACATAGCCTTCTATGGAACCATTTTTGTTCAGAGTGCCATCGGCATTATAGACCGGCATTTTGACTGGTAATTCCTTAACAGTGAGCTGGTGCTGTTCTACAAAATCCTTATTGATACAGGATCCTGTGGCTCCGCTGTCTAAGAGGGCTTCCGTTTCAATTTGCACACCATTGTTGATATTCTCAATAGTGGTTCGCAACTTTAGCTCACGTCCTCGGGTACCTCGGACGAATCTCTTACGACTTTTGAGATTGGTAACTGCTTCAGTTGCGGTAGCATGATTCAGATTTCGTATAGCCAATACCGTTTCTTCCGATGCTTCTCTGACACGACTTTCAGGCATCCAGGCTCTAAGGATTCCTATAGCCATGGGGAGTTTGTCCATTTGTAACCGCTGCGCCACCCATTCAGGTGTGTTCGGTTCATATCTCACAGGTTTTTCCTCAGTTCGGGTCGTCATTGTAGATAAGTTATTTTTATTGGATGTACCAGTACTACCAATTTCAAAACTAAATTGACTGTCTACATATGGCGATGACGAAAAGTCCGATACTGATTCTGAGATTGGCCCCGGCAGACCTGCGTCTACTGCTGGGGCAGGACAAAACCCAATTCCTTGGCCATAGCCTCCTGATCCTCCTGTGTCATCCGGCTCCACATGCCTCTGACAAACTGCGGTTTCGGCGCTTTCTCTGGACAGAACTTTGCAATGTGGCCTTGCTTGCCACAATGGAAGCATTCCCTGTTACGACGCGCAGCGTCAATGTCCATTGGTCTGCCTGCACCTTTGAAAGTAATTCCGGTCCCATCTTTCCTATCCTGGGTGGGTACCGCAGGGGTTGGAGTCTTGGGTACTGGAGCCTGTGTCTGTGGTTGCCATTTCTGGTTACTAGGTCCCTGCCCAGCATTCCGCTGGTATCTGTTTGACCAGTTGCGCCGCATTTCCTCACGACGCCACCACATGTCATCGATGCTGATAATCTTCTGTTTGAGCTCGTCAAACTTCTCGATTCGCTCATTACTGGTGCCATATACTTGGTCGATCAGCTTCGGCTTTACGTTCATTTCAATCAGCCTGATGACGTAGGGGGCGTCCTTAGCATACCCGGCGTCTCGCATGATAACTTCAAATTCCTTGAAGAAATCCTCTGCCCTTTCACTGGGGCCCTGACGGAGATGTTCTAGCTTCTCCTGTGCGTTCTCTGTGAGTCCTTTGTCTAGGAAGGAGGCATTCAATGCGTCCTTGAATCCTTTCCACGTGCTAGCCCATTCCTCCTCATCATCGTCGAAGTTATCATCCGTGTAATTCTGGACCCAGCTACTGACTTTGGGACCTCGCATATACGAGATTGCAATGTCAATTCTCTCATTGTCTGTAGTGACTCTGTTCCTTGGATCGCGAATGTAAGCAAAGAGGGTACGGCGCCACTCTTTGAACTGGGTTTTATCGCCATCAAAGATACTGGGTTCTCTGAGCAATGACTTGCCATGAACATGAGGAGTAGTGACAGGAGTCATGGGGATAGGATCGGGAGTAGGGTTAGACATGCTGTAGTGGGGTGATATGTAGGCAGGTATGAATGAGGTGATGTTTCGTTCGATTGAAGATGAAGTGGATGGAGCAGATGAGTTGGGGGAGCGGGGACGATCGGTTTGTACCGAAAGCCTAGGTCGTCCTAGTCTTGAGGTAGAATCCGTTGTAAGGAAGACGAGTTACTAATGCAACTCGGTGGTGATGATGGGAAAATGTATGATTGGATTCGTAGAAGTCGGGAATAATGTGGGGAAGATTTCGAAAAAAGAGTACGATGATGTGGGAAGCAGCCTTCCACTCTCGATTGATGAACAGATGCACCCTCCCTGTCTAGGAATGGAGCTCGATGTGCACGCGAAGACCCTTCTCCGAAGATTAGTGATCAGTCGACGCTTTCGTCTGCCAGTACGGTGTCGGACTCAACGTTACACCTTTGTACTATAGGCGACACTGCTCGAAGAGAGAGTAGAAGTCTGTGAAGGGTTGGTAAAAATGTGAGCGGGGATAACTGTGATAGGGATATGATCGCGTAGCGTGTGACAGGTGGTAAGAATAGCTTTGATCTTCTGTCAGCGACTGGTTCTAGTAACGGATGTCACCAGGCGTCACACTCAAGAAAACCTCAGTTGGCGGAACGATAAAGGAAGCAAGCAAAGTTCTGGGCTAAACCAGGTAGAATAGACGAGATCAAAGCTAAGGAAATACAGCAAGTAACTACAGCTTATATACGAGTAAACAACCCTCCGCCCTACTAATGCCCAACGCCCTGGGTTAGTGGTAAACATGAGTAGAACATAAGTAAAGCAATGTGTAAGTAATGAAAGCTCGATCGTCATGCTGTATATGTGTTGTGAGACTGCTTTGTAAGTAAATGAAAAGCGCATGTTGTATCAGTAAGCATAAATAATAGGTCAGGTGACAAGATAAGACAAGATATAGGATAAGGGAGATAGAAGATAAGATAAAAGATAAAAGATAAGACAAGATAAGGAAAAGATAAGATGAAAAAGAAGTGATCGTAACACTATCCGAAGGTAGTATCGGGGATGGGTAAACTAACCAACTTGTGGCAGTATGGGTATATGGTCCCTTCAACTTATTAGACTGATTCAGTATTGACTTTGACTGTCAATCTGGGTCTTAATTACAGTCCTCTTGATACAAATCTATACGTGAAAATGTCACAATTCACAGCATAGACGTCTAGCCAAAATTTAGGCGTGTCATCCCCCCCAAACTAAAGAATTTGACCATCCTCGGTCATTCGTAGTTTTGTACTAGGGAAAGGATATCAATCTGTTATTAGATTGATTCGACCAGACTATATCTCCTTTTAATGTAAATCACCGGGTTTGGATCTCTACTTCTCCGTGCTATCCAATCAATTTGGATGCCCTCAAATGGGTTTCTAGCACTCATTTTATCAATTTATTCACACGCCTGCTACGAATCGTAACAATCTAGCGCTCGATTTGAATTGAATACTTTTTCGGTATTCATATCACGTTTGAAAATTTAATTCACAATCTTTTATTCATCTATTCACAGAACCAGCTTCCATTTCACGGAGAGCTGTTCTGACGTACACGCTGATTCAGTGTGTACATTTATTTGGTTCGGGGCACGGGGTTCAACAAATTTTCGTTGAAGTCCGTTTTCTCCCTTCATTCCTTTCTTTCATCTCGTTCGTCAAAATGGCTTTGACCTCGAGTCAAACTCGATCTTCTGCCTCTACCACTTTATTACCAACCTCTTTATTAGAGGCTCAGGTTCTACTGGCGGGTCTTCAATCCAAATCGACCCTTCCTTTGTTTTTCGAAAGTGCTGTTTTTCAACGTCTTCAGCAGGGCGATTATTCACCTCCAGTAATTGATTCCACAAACTCTCCCGATTACAATGGTCCTAGTTCTCTTCCTGCTTTCTTGTATCCTCGTTCTTTGGTTCCTTTTTGCTTTCCTCCCGAGAGTTTACTTCCATTGTCTGTGGCCTCTGGCCTGGACTTGTTTTGTTCTTCCCAAATGGCAATTCGAACTTTGCAGGTGTTAACAGATGATTCGCCATCTGCAGAGCCGCTGGAAGTTTATGAGGTATTCGAGGAGGCCGCTCCATTCTTAGTGCGTAAACGGATTTCCTCTCTTATTTCATTTCAACTAAAAATGCCTTCAATCTAGATTTATATTCATGATTTCTGGATTGGTCGGGCCAATTGCCCTTTATTCGCGGAGCACGTCCTTGCGACTGCTACATTTTTATCCCAAGGTCTTCCCATGTTCCTTCGCGATAATTTGGAACAACAATGGGGCATTCCCCCCGATCATCGATCTCAGGCTTTGGTGAGTGTGCCATTCAGCCTTTAATATTCTTTTCTCCTGATTCGGTTTTATAGGATTCCTCGAAATTCGAACGATTTCCGGCAATTCCTATTCCTTTCTGTTTACGTTTCTGCGAGGGAAGTGCCATGATGCGTCTGGTGCCTCCCAAGGAACTAGATCCCTTCGCGTCACTACGTGGCCAGGGTGTTCTTCCCGTGGCTTCGAAACCCATTCTTACACCCAAGGCTTCCAATGTCATTCCTCTTCCTCCTGCTATTCGAACACCAGTCGTACCTCCTAGGGCACTTCGAAGGAATCGGGAGGTGGAGAGCCTCAAGGCAGACGCCTCCTCGTTTCGTAAGTTATTCATTTAATTCATTGATTTCTTGCTTCATTTATTCATTCATTTTGCTTGTTTTTTATTTAAGTCTCTTCTCCTCGTTCCGCCCATTCTAAAGATTCCGATAATGAACTTTTGGGTGGATCCCCTGCCATAGACATAGTCCCTCGTGCTTCTTTGTCTAGGAAGGCTTCTTCGGTGAAGATGGGGTCTAAACCCAAGGCTTCTGTCAAAGTAGTGGCGGAATCAAAAGTCTCTGATCCTACTCCTTCTGCCATGATTTACAAAAGGGTTCGACTCCCCCCCCGTTCGAGGAAGAACGCGCCAACTACTTCAAAAGGAAAATCTCGGCAAATCGTTGCCACCGATGAAGATGAGGATGAGGATGAGGACTCTGCGCCTCCTCCCAAACGCCTCAAAACGACATCTTCCATCTCTGGTAAGACTTTATTCTTTTTTTTTTTTTTTTTTTTTTAATCTTAATTTATTAATTCAATTTGACCGTAGCTTCACTGCCTTGTCGTTCAGTTAAACGGGTGACCGTCCCCAAACGAGTATCCAAGGCTGCAGTGAAGCCCGTTCCCGAGCGTTCCCCAGAGAGTACCTTCCAACCGGTACTACTGGCGGATGCTCAAGGACGACTACGGCTCCCTGAGCAGTCAACTGGGAGCTTCACTCCTTTCCCCAAATTTGCCCATGCCAGGGTAAGTCATAGTCATTCAATTTAATTCATTCAAAATGCTAACTCTATTAATTTAATAGAATAGCGCTGCCTTAAGTCGAGAAAACCCCTTGCTAGCCATTGACCCTGACTTCGTCGAGCTGGGCTCCATTTTGGAAACTCAAAACGCTCGTTTCATGATGCAGGACTTGATGCAAGTCAACCGGGTAATTCGCGACGTAAGTCTTCTTTTTTATATTTCCTTCAATTTAAATGCTCATTCTTTTGCAATTTATCTAGCCTTCCATCCCCAGCCAAGCTTGCGTTTCGGCTCTTGCTCGAGGGGATTTGGAAGCAAATTCGGCTCCTCTTCCAGGATATAAGTGTCAAGCCTGCTCCTCACGGAGTTTAAAATGCTTGGGATCCTTGGACGTGGAGCTGGCCATGGATGTGCTCAATGCGCTCCATAAAGCTTCAACTAGCAGTACGCATAGTACGTTTGCTCCATTCTATTTGATTTTATTAATTTATTTTAATTCATTCGATTTATTTTAGATCTAGCCAATTCATTACGACGGGCCATGGACCTCAACGACCAAATGAAGCAGATCGGGTCCTTGTTTGATACGGCGCAGGAGCTCTTTCTGCGATCCATCTTGGACTTGCAGAATGCAGGAGAGGACCCTGTGGTTGTGTTGGAAGCACTCAAGGCCGCCGAACCCAATCGTCAGGCAATCAATCTAAATGAGTGGACCCTTATGGCCACTCTATTCCGTTGGCCCAGTCCATTCAATTTGAGTGGGCTGGACTTCGACAATCGAACTCTGGGGGAATGGATCGAACTGCTACGCAGCATCCATTCCGGCAAATCAACGGCGCATATCGATGACAAAGGGCATCTGGTCGAGTCTTCCCCGCCTCCGGATTCTGCTACCGAGGCTTTGGAAGGCCTCAAGGAAGTCGAGAGGGGGTCTGCGGACGAGGGTGCCAGCAGTCAAGTAGGGGGATCGGTTCCTATGGAGCTGGATCTCCCTACGATCGAGAGTCTGGCCGAGCCAGCTCTGTCTCCTGACAAGGGGGCAGAGCCAGCGCAGACTCTTGAATCGTAGCTGGTTCCTTGGACGTCGAGGCGTTTTATTTTTTTAATTTTTATATTTCATTTTGTTACACACGGACTGACGGGTTTTCTAACCCAATATCTCATTATAGCTGACCACTCGTGGTCTTATCGTCTGGGTTTTCAGCCCAAAATCTCATCAATCAGACCTTTTCAGGACCACCGGTCATTCGAGACCATTTCATTTTAATTAGATTTATTAATCTAATATCTTTTTGTGTTTTTCTTGTATTTCTTGTAGGTAGTTTTACCTATTATTTTGTTGTAGATAGCTTATAGCTATCCTGTATATATCAATTTACGAGCTTTCATGCTCATATTCGTATTAATTTGAATGAGTAAACTAAGTCCTGGGACAAATACTTTGTTGATCCCATTTAAATTGATTGAAGAGCTGCACCTGCTCATTCATATTAATTTGAATGAATAAATACATTTACTGTTCTCTCAATACTCTGTTCAACTCGAATCATGTTTTAATCTGAATGAGTGCTTGCGAATATTCGAGCCAGCTCTGAGTTCTACCTTTGAATAGGGGTTCAAAGTAAGACTCCATTCCGGATCCTGGCATGAATTTTCACGCGAGATCAGGTCTGCAAGACTTTACTGTCTTCATTGTCCTGAGTGCTCAAGTCGATCTCCGTTCGCCATTGATCATAACAACGTCGGGAGGTATTCTCAACTCCATTTTAGGTTGTGAGCGCAGTTTCTTGACTCTTTCTTCATATTTTGACCTTCTGTGTGATCATTTTGATCAATTCTGGGTCGCTGCGTTCGCAACACCATTTAATTTTATTGCAAAACTATTAGTCTAATTGAAATTTTGTAAATTTTCCATCAAATCGATATCCTCTTTCAATCAAATCGATATCCTCCTCCCCCAAACTAAAGAATCCAACTGTCCTCAGTTGTCCTAATTTGGTCAGGGGTTTGATTTCACTCTTCCGGTATAAAAGCTCAGGTTCATTGGCTTTCAATATGCCATCTGTTCCAAGTCGACTGGCATTAGTCGAACTTAGTCGGGCTCTCATTCCATACCAAGCTCCATCAACATCTATCATCATTCATCCCAGCATGCCTATCCATCACAAAAGGATCTTGACATTGCTCGAGTTGCCGAGCCCCACTTGGGTGCATTGCAGCAGCTACTTGCTTCGTACAAAGGCAAGAAGACGAACAATCCCGACAAGGCAACAATTTCTGTCCTACGTCGGTCTACCGAGTATCTTCATGATCTCTTGGTATGTTTTCTTCATTCAATTTAAATCGTTTATTTCCAGGAAAAGCCTGTTACCCTCCGTAGCCATGTTAGACAAATTTCTAACTTGACTGCTCGTCAGAGCATCATCGATACTTTGTGTCTCGGGCACAAACTATTTACTGACATCGTCAGTGATTCTCACTTCGAGCAACATCTTAAGTTCATGGCTTTTGCCAATGATGCTCGTGTATGTATCAATTTTATTCGTGACCATTTACATTAATAGTCTTTTCAGAACACTTTTGTTAGGAATCGTCTCCTCGATCGTGCTTGTTCTGTTCATTCAGATCACGAGGCTTCTACTCGTTCCGATAATTCTCGTTTTATCAGGAAGTCAAAGAAGAAAGGTACAAGATTTGCTTCCTCTCGTGGTGTCAAACGTGAACCTAGATCTGTTCGTTTCGACTCTGATGTCGAGGTAAATTTTCAGATCTAATCTCAAGTAATTTGATTTATCAGTTTCGTTCAGATGAACTCAGCCTCCGAGGACGAGTTGGTGTCTGGAACTGAACGCAGTTTCAAACAGAAACCTACTCTCTCTTTTATCAAGGTGAGTCCAATATGTATCATGTTTTGTATTCACGACTCATTCTATGTCGTAGAATCGTCGCAGCACTCCCTATCCAACCACTGGTTTCAACAAAGGTTCCAATAAGGATGAAAAATCTGCTGTGAATGATGTTTCTTCTCGTCTCGGCAAGGTTCATTGCCACGCTGACAGTCATGTTCTTCTAACTGTATGTCGTGTCTTGCCGAAGATAAAGGTGATTCCATTTAATTCAAATTCGATTCAAATGGATTCTTATTTCGTGTTTTAGTGACCCATAGCAAGCATATCAATCATGCTCTTGCTCAAGTCGTATCTTCCAATCTCGATACTCCGCCAGCTCCTCTTGAGTCGCAAAGTACCAAATTCATTGCTGCTACACTCAACTTTCAGGCAGCTGAATTCGAATTTAACGCAAACTTGGTCAAGACTTATGCAACTCGTGCACGTATTGCCAAGGTAATTGCGGACGAAGCTTGCAGCATCTTGAAAAGTTGCCAAGATTCTGCTTCTGACACAAGTTTTGCTACTGCTCAGAGCATTCCCACCACTGGTTCTGAGGACACCGTCGTCACTCCTACAGAGGTTGCAGTTCCAGTCCTTAAGACCGTCGAACGAGCTACTACTCCATTCACTCGTGGCGTTACTCCTATGATGGAAGACAAAGGACACGTCTCTGCCTAGGTCTGCATTCCATCTAATTGATTTTCATTTTAAACTGATTCATCATCATTTAGATGCATTCGTTTAAAACCCATAAATATTATAAAAACAGTTGTTCGTATTGACCCACTGTCTTTACATGGTTTCCTCTATTTGTATTCATTCATTTCATGCCTACTGTCTTTACGCCATCACAGCTGTATAGTAGATGCATCATCTTACCATCGCCATTCATTTTATGATGTTCGTTTGTAACAGTATATCACCAGAGTTTCAATCTAATTCTCGATTCTCTCCCTCACTGAGTTCTTCGTCAGAGTCCGTATCTGAGAGTCTCAGATGCGGTATGGCATCGAATATGTAATCATTTTCTGGTGTCATCCAATATTCATCTTCGTCTTCTACCATTAAATCTAATTGTTCGGCAGTTAAGTCGATAAGCTCGTGAATATTGTTTGGCAATTCAATTGGTTCATTTCGCATAAAATGCGGCAATACTCTGAAGGCTCCGACCTTCTCTTTGAGTACTGTTCCATCCATTTCAGCAATGATATAAGAGCCACCCTTAGTCCGTCTAATTACGACCATAGGTCCTCTATATCTTGGATACATCTTTCTATCCAAACTCTTTTCAATCCCAGAATTCCTAACCTGGACCAATTGACCTGGTTTGAAATCCCAATCTTTAATTGTATGTCTATATTTTCGTTCGAATCTTCGTAGCTCTGCAACTTTATTTGCATCTACTCTGCGTCGTACTTTCTCAATGAATGAGTTATGTTTCGACAGAGCTTGAGCACGATATCCAATTAATTCATCTCTAGTTAAAATTCTATTAGGTGGATTCACCAACCAAGTTGATTCTACTATATCAAAGGGAAGCAACGGTTCAGCTCCTGTTACCAGGAAATATGGAGAACAACCTAGACCACGTCTCGGTGTTACTCTATCCACCCATAGTATCATTTTTAAAAAGTAGAACCATTTAGATACATCTCCACCAGTTGCTTTAATTAAAGCCTGGCGTATGTCCAAATGCGCTCTTTCAATTTTGCCATTAGCTTGCGAGTTGTAGGCGGAAATTCTTATTCCTTTAATTCCATACTTCTCTTCTAACCAAGCTAGCATGTTTTTCATTTGTCCTGCATTATCGGTCACCACTTCTTCAGG
This sequence comes from Lentinula lateritia, assembly GCA_028011325.1. Lineage (NCBI taxonomy): Eukaryota > Fungi > Basidiomycota > Agaricomycetes > Agaricales > Omphalotaceae > Lentinula > Lentinula lateritia. Next base: position 102,088 of record JANVFT010000038.1, read on the forward strand.
ACATCCCCAACGACAAATTATATCGTCAAAGAACCATTCTCCTAAAGTCCTAGCATTCTCATGTTTTACTGCTCGGGCCTCAGACCACGAAGACAGTGAATCCCTTCCATGGATGATGTATTTACATCCATTAGATGGAATCGACATTATCATTGTATCGACATGTACCTTCTGAAACAATGAAGGTGTATGCATTAAAGTAGGAGGTGCTTTCAACAGCTTCATCTGTCTACTTTGACACTCCTTACATGATTTCACATACCATTCCACGTCTTTATATATGTCAGGCCACCAGAATCGTTTCTGCAAGAAATCATTCGTTGCAAAGACTCCTTTATGTCCTAGACAATCATGTGCACTATTCAACATGTGCATACGCTTTTCTTTTTCCACCACTAATTGTGGTTGATCAGGTTGATCCGTATTCCTATGGTACAACCTTCCTTGGTCATCCACTTGAAATTTCTTAATCAATCTAATAAATTTAATCCGTTCATCTCTTGACATTTCACCCAGGGATTCATCTGATGGGTTCGACAAGTACTTCCCAATCAAAGGAATTAATTCGTCCAATCTATTACCCTCAGAAGGTCTATGTGCTTCTGGGTACGGATTTTTTTGTACAAATTCTTCGTCAAAAGTAGGGAACAAATTCCTACTGAAGACTTCACATGTTTGTCACAAAGCGGCAGCGGCGGGGTGACTAAGCGGAGCAGAGAGGCGGAGCAACTAAGCGGAGCAGGAGCGAACTGGTCCCAAGATAATGACAGAGTTATATTAGTATCGTAATTGTAAGTACTAGTAAGTAAGCACGTACCTGGTCCCAAGATAATGACAGAGAGGTCAAGATAAGGGACCAGGTAGTGGGGGCTGGCTTTATATACACAATCCGGTCTGCGAGAACTGACGATGTAATACTGTACAGTTTGAGAATAAGGAAGGTGGCGGAAGCCGGTAGAAGGAGAAGGGTAACTGATGGATCAGTAATCGATGAAGGGGGTCAGGTGGATCAGTAATCGATGGGAGTTCGACAATGGTGGGACGTGAAAGTGATGGAGTGATGTATTGTACAAATAAGGGCGTAGAGACGGTGAGAAAAGGAAAATGATAGGGGCTACGTACTTCATGACATTACCCCCCTCCTTATGACCATTGCCCTCGATGGTCAAGCTTTAGCTGCTGAGGGGTGTTTCTTGTGGAATGCTCGAACGATCTTTGGCGCGCGGCTGAGGTTGGGTGCTGGTTCCCATGAGTTATGTCCTGCATCGTAACCCTTCCACTTAACCAGGTATTCCAACCTCTTCCACCGAACCCGACTGTCCAAAATCTCCTCAACTTCGTACTCCGGCTCGTCTTCATCTTCTAGGTAAACCGGCTCTGGTGGTGTTGGTATTTCTCCATTGATGGTGTTACCTTTCCAGGGATAGAGTTTGTCGACATGAAAGACAGGGTGGATGCGGTCGAGGGAGATCGGGAGGTCAAGGCGATAGTCCAGGGGTCCAATCTTCTCTAAGATTCGGTAAGGTCCAAGCTGCCGATCCCCTAACTTTTCACTGGATAGTTGGAGGTTGATGTCTTCTGCGCTGAGCCAAACAAAATTTCCGACTTTAAACTGGTGAGCTTTCCGTTTCCCTCGTTCGTATCCCTCTTTTTGCTGCTTTTTTCCTAAGTGCAAGGCGGCCCCTGCATCCTGTCGGGCTTCTCGGAGTATCCGTATGCGGTCATCTACAGCTGGGATTCCGCTGCGTTGTCCCACTGGGATGTTGAACAAGGGGAGGTATCCGTAGGTTAGCTCGAATGGGGACATGCCTAGTGCAGAGTGGGTTCGCGAATTGATTACGAACTCCGCCATGGGGAGGTGTTCTGCCCAGTCATCCTGTCGACGACCTACGTAGAGTCGAATGTACTTTTCTACTTCTTGGTTGGCGCGTTCGGTTTGACCATTAGACTGAGGACGGTAACCGGATGTGAGGTCTGATTTTATTCCCAGTCTAGCCAGTAGGGATCGCATGAGTTTAGCTGCAAACTGAGGCCCGCGGTCAGACTTGAAGTGGAGCGGGAGCCCATGGAGACGGAAGATTTCCCTGTAGTAGATGTCAGCAACGCCTTCTGCAGTGATGGAGCTAGTACATGGGAGGGCATGAATTTGTTTCCCATAGAGATCTGTGCAAACCAGGACTGCGTCGTATCCTTGGGAGTTAGGCAGTTGCGTTATCAGGTCCACTCCTACCTCTTCCCATAGGCCCGAAGGTACATCTAATGGCTGCGTTACAGCTCGTGGGTGTCGTTGGATCTTTTTGCGTGCGCACGTCTCGCATCCCTCTACGTATTTCTCCACAAAGGAGCGCAGCGTTGGCCACCAGAAGTGGGTGCTAACTAGATCGAGTGTTCCATGGAGTCCAGGGTGTCCAGCTGTGGGGTGGTCATGGCATTGACGCAGTACTTCCGTGCATAGGTCATCGTCTGCGGGTACGTATACTCGTCCTCGGTAGTAGACTAGACCATTGTCCTCCTCCCATTCGGCGATCCCGTTAGCCAAGCGCTGTAGTCCATGCTCTTTGACTGTTTTGAGACCTTCCAGTACCTGTGCTTCCCGCTGTGAGGCTTTCCGGATGCGATCCTCTAGGGGGTTCCGTAGGATAGAAGCTGCAATTTTGGTGAAATGGTTAGGCTTAAGGACCGTCTGCTGTCGATTATCCTCATTGTCAAGTACCTGGTGGGCTGCCATACGAGAGAGAGCATCCGCCTGGGTGTTTGTTCTACCGGGGCGATGGATCATGTGGAAGTCAAATCGTGAGAGGTATAGGGCCCAGCGAGCTTGTCGACGGGTGAGGTCTTGCGCTGTGCGCCAGAACTCGAGGTTGGAATGGTCAGTGATGATGTCGAATGGCTGGGGTAGTCCTTCCAGGAAGTTCCTCCAGTCCTTCAATGCTTCTATGATGGCTAGCATTTCTCGGTCATAGATCTCGTAGTTTCTTTCCGCTGGTTGCATTGAGGCTGATCTAAAAGCGACAGGATGCCATTGGCCGTCCTCTTGTTGCTGCATGAGGGCGCCACCGGTAGCAAAGCCTGATGCGTCTACCTCAATCCGGGTCGGTCTGTCCGGAGTCCACAGGGCTAAGATGGGTGCGGAGATGAAGGCTTCTCTGAGGGTGTCGAACGCTTTCTGCTGGGTGTCCATCCAGGTAAAGGATATGTCTTTCCGGGTGAGGTCATTCAGGGGCCTGGCTATCCTCGCAAAGTTCCGGATGAAGCGCCGATAGAAGTTAGCAAATCCAAGGAACCCTCGTAGCTCTCGAAGGTTAGTGGGGGCTGGTCGCGGACTGCAGCTACCTTTACTGGGTCCATTCTCACCTCCCCTTCCGATATAATAAGGCCTAGGTATTCAATCTGCTGTTGTTCAAATTCACATTTCTCCGGTCGTAGGTACAGGTCATGCTTCTCTAGTCGGGTTAGTACTTCCCGTACCACTTGTCGGTGCTCCCGAAGGTCACTGCTGAAGATGAGGATGTCGTCCAGGTAAACTGCTACCTTTCCAGCTGCTATAAGGTCTGCAAATATGGCATTCATAAGTGCTTGAAACATTGCGGGGGAGTTGGTGAGACCAAAGAACATAACCTTAGGCTCAAACAGCCCTCGTGTGGTTGCAAAGGCCCCTTTCCATTCGTGACCTTCCTTAATGCGGACGTTGTTATAACCCCAGCGGACGTCAAACTTGGTGAAATATCGGGCCCCTTGAAGTCGACTAATAATATCAGCAACCAAGGGGAGTGGGTAGCGGTTCTTCACAGTGTATTCATTCAGTTTCCGGTAGTCCTGTACGAAACGGAGTTTCCCATCCTTCTTCTTCACAAAGAAGACTGGGGATGAGAGGGGTGATTTAGAGGGAACAATGTAACCTTTCCGCAGATTTTCTTCCAGGAAGCGATCCAGCTCCTCCTGCTCGTTTAGGGACATGGGGTAGATCTTGGTGCGCATGGTTGCCGGTGCTCCAGGCAGGAGATCAATTGTATGGTCCCAGGGTTGATGGGCAGGTAATCGTTCGGAGGCGGATTCTGAGAAGACCTTCTTGAATTCACGGTATTGCTCAGGGACCATTTCTGCAAAGGTTTTAACAGGTTTGTCTCGGTTGGCTTCCTCTGCTAGCTGCTGAGAGTAAGTGAATCCCGCTGCACACCAGACTTCCTCAGCCTGTTCCTCTAGGATTCCTGCTTTAACCCATGCCCGACGGGTTTTGTGATTGGCTCGGATTCGGTGTATCGGAGATTCCTCCACCGTTGCTGGTTCACTCTCTTCAAGGGCCGCTGCCAGTGGCGCCTCAAAGCGAGGAGGTTCTGGGTTTGGGAGTTCCGGGATGGGGCTCTCTGTGTTAGCAGCAGCTAGGTGGGGGTATGAAATCTCCTCGTCTTGGACTTCTTCTATAGTTACTCGAGGGGGTTTCACTGAGAGTCGTCCTTTCTCCCAATCGATCTCCGGATTTACCTTCCGTAACCAGGGAAGTCCGAGGATAAGGTCTTCACCTCCTAAGTTGGTGATCAAGAAGTCCATCCATCGCTCCTGATTATCCACTGTGAGTGCTAGGCGTGCGAAATGGGTGATTCGTCCGGCTCGGTTAGGTGTTCCGTCGATATTAAAAACGTCAATTGGTTTATGAAGGGGTGCACATCTTACATGGTTTCGGGTGGCAAAGTCTTGGTTTAGAAACAGGGCGGTAGCTCCACAGTCTACCATGGCTGCAGTTGTTATACTATGGTTCCTTCCTCTTAGTCTCGCATGAATTCGGAAGTGTGGGGAAGTGGAGTTTAATTCCCAGATTGACGATATTGTACATGATGGGTGCGAGTCATACGAAGAAGTAGTGAACATAGAAAACTGATTACGGGGTACTCTCGGTGCAGCCGAAGCGGGTACCCTCTTTAAAAACCCTGTTGTAAGCCAGAGGCCGAGGAGGACATAGCGTTAGCACGATCGAGTAATTCCCTTATTTGACCAATCTGGTTTGAGAAGTCCTGGTTAGGGGGGCTCGGAGTGGCAGGTACAGTAGTCGGAGCAAGTGGTGGAGTTGAGGCCGCAATCTGGACTGATTCGTTTGGGAACAGGGAGAATGGCGCGGATCCAGTGGCTGATATTTGCTGGCAACGGGGTTGCTGGCGTCGGCCTCGGTCTCGTCCGAGTCCCATAAACTTGTCCTGGCAGACTGCTTCCAGATGTCCTCGACGTCCACAGTAACAGCAGGTAGTTTCTCGGTGTGGGCAATTCTGTTTGACATGTCCTTGGGCACCACAGCCGAAGCATCGTCCCCGCATGCGGGCCAGGAAAGCCTCCCTTGTATTCCCATTACTGGTGTGGGTGGCATCGATATCCATGGCATGGGGGTCGGCAGGGGTCACATAGGCGCGGGTAGGTCCGGTGTTTCGGCCAGTCAGGGTGGGGTCATGCAAGTAGACATCCACTGATACAGCCCGGGTAATGGCTTCCTTGAGGGTTCGAGCAGCTCCTTGCCCAATGTTTACCGTAATCAGATTTTGTCGTATCTCTGGAAGTAGGGCATAGTAGAAGCGTTCCTTTAAGTCAATGTCAGACATCTCAGTCCGACTCCCGATGTCCTGGAATTTCTGAGCAAATTCCGCTACTGTCTGCCCTTTGCCCTGCTTAAGGGATTGGATCAGGTTACGGGCTTCCATACCTGGGTCTATCGATTCAAATCGTTGACCAAATTCTTTAAGGAACTTCTCCCAACTGCCTTCAAAAGGAGGATTCTCCGCACTGAAATGTACCAAGTGGGGGGTTGCCCAGTCTCCAGCGCCTTCTGTGAAGAAGCCCAAAGCCGACTTGATGAGCTTTACCTGACTGTTGGCGAGATCAGGTTGTTCTGATGCCCAGTTCTGGAATTGAGCTTTGAAGCGACGTGCTTCATTACTGTCTTTACCCTTGAATACCTCGGGTTTGTTCATGCTGGATTTGGAGGATGAGCGTCCCTCCATGGCTGTAGCAAGGTTGGCTACTTGTCTAATGAGCTGAGCCATGAGTTTGTCTGCAGCGGTAGTCTGGGCAGGCGGGACAGGAGTCGACATAGTGGGAGTGGGCAATCGGGGATGGGGAATTGGCAAGAAGGTTGTACCGTTGTGAATAACTGGTTCTTGGACTGAGTTGTGGAGAGCGTTGGGGCAGGGTTGAGAGTCGCAGTCATACCAGCTATCGTCGGTGTTGTGGATGTGGTTCTGGTCTCTGGGGTCAAGTGCGTGTAGGAGCGCGGAGCAGTCTACTCGGGTGGCGGGAGTTTCAGGGTCAGGCGGGACTGGGGAGGACGTGGTGTCTGCGGGTCCTGCAAGGACAACCTTATTGGTAGGCTATCAGTGCAGTAATGGATCTTGACCTAATGTCACAAAGCGGCAGCGGCGGGGTGACTAAGCGGAGCAACTAAGCGGAGCAGGAGCGAACTGGTCCCAAGATAATGACAGAGTTATATTAGTATCGTAATTGTAAGTACTAGTAAGTAAGCACGTACCTGGTCCCAAGATAATGACAGAGAGGTCAAGATAAGGGACCAGGTAGTGGGGGCTGGCTTTATATACACAATCCGGTCTGCGAGAACTGACAATGTAATACTGTACAGTTTGAGAATAAGGAAGGTGGCGGAAGCCGGTAGAAGGAGAAGGGTAACTGATGGATCAGTAATCGATGAAGGGGGTCAGGTGGATCAGTAATCGATGGGAGTTCGACAATGGTGGGACGTGAAAGTGATGGAGTGATGTATTGTACAAATAAGGGCGTAGAGACGGTGAGAAAAGGAAAATGATAGGGGCTACGTACTTCATGACAATGTTGCGTTTTTAGATTCTAACATGTGGTTCCTACGGATCTCATAGCTGCGCTCTTCATCTAGAGCTTCTTGTACATTTAATTCAATATCATCAGCTTCTTGAGCTGTTTCGTATAAGTAACCACTTCTAGGGTCAATTTGATCTTTGAAGTCATCAAATTGATATGGCTCTTCCGCTTCCCCATCTCCCATAATAAAATTAATTGGTTCCCCACCATCCTCATCAACGTAATCTTCTGGATTTACTTCTGGACGCTTTGTTTGCCATCCACCAGGTGTGATTCGTGACAATCCATCAGGACCATGGGTTGCACCTTTTACATGGATTAATGTAAAGTGATAGTTGCGTACATGCTCAATCCAACGGTTTATGGTTGCATTAGGACCACAACTAGGATTGTCTAGCATGCCTTTAATATAACTTGCATCGGTTTCAACTGTTAAACGTCTACATCCATAGACATGATAATAACTAGCCTCCAATGCTAATTTCAAGCCATACAATTCTCTCTTAGATTGCGAGAATCGTGCTTCTCGTTCATTCAAAGTCATTGATCCAAAGTAATTGAAGAACTTCTTCTTCTCAGACAGATCAATTTGATAGATATACCATCCCACCGCTTTGTAGGAGGTATCCACCGCTAAGTAAACATCCCAATCAAAATTAATTGGTCTCAAAGCTGGACAGTCTCGGATTCCATCTTTTAATTCGTCCATTGCTTTGTCACATTTTTCATTCCATTCAAATGGAACATTACTCGTCAACTTAGTCAAAGGAGCTGCTTTCTTAGCAAAGTTCACAATGAACATCCTCAATTGACTTGCAGTTCCTAAGAATGCTTGAACCTCGGTCTTATTACGGCATGAAGGCCATTCTAGGACTACTTGAGCAATATGTTCTTCTGGCATACTGCCTTCATAGGTACATCTATGTCCTACGACAATTGTTTCCTCACAACAAAGAAATGCTTTGGTCCCACTGAAGGTCCCTCCTGCATATTTCATTCGTTGTATTACTCTATTCATGTTTTGGAAATGCTCCCGAACAAATCGTCTAATTCCAGGACTCTCTGGAATCGTTTCGTAACCTCCTTCTGGTAACTCATATCGAGTTGATGGCCCTTTTACAGGTACATCATCAATGTAAGGAATTGTTACGTGTGGTATTTCATCTCGTAGAATATATGTCACGTCGTCGTGAAATATAGGTACAGAATTCGTCCACCCCATAGGTAATTTTACTAACCTGTGTGGTCCATACGGCGTTTGAAACGTCGTCATGTCTCTAGACAATTGATCTAATTCTCGTTTATCATATCCAACGTATAAATCTAAGGTTCCCCCACAAGATCTTCCACTGAAGGATCTCGCTAGATCTGCAGTTGCAGGAGGTACACCTGAGTGTTGTATGGTAACCTTATTCAAAGGTTCCAAACTATGTACTAATCGTAGACTCTTGCCATCTTTCTTAATGACACAGAACCATTTCGAACAATAACTAGCATTCGATGGTTCGTATATTCCTGAGTCAATTTTACTTTTAATTATTTTACACACATCCTCAAAGATACCTGGCAATTGGTATATTCCTTTCAACCCACGGTTCATGTGGAATTACAGGTACTTTCACAGGTGGAAAGAACTCATTTTTAAAGATCCCAGCTTCACTTGGTTCCCAAGCAAAACCTGCTTCCTGTTTACACATCATTTCGTGCATAAGATCTCTCTCTTGTTCCCACAAAAATCCTTCTGGATGATTCTTGTCTATTATTTCTTTCCTTTCTTCCGTATATCTTCCCGTAGGAATAAACGGTTTAGGATGTTTCGACAATTCAGGTAGTTCCAATAACGGATCACCATGAATATGTCTTTCAATTCTAAATTCATCTGGTAACGTCGCCTTTATAGGGTTAACCTTCTTGTCAACAGGTTTGTACTTCGTAAACACTTCTTCTGTATTCAAGTTGATTGGTTTCTCGACTCCTATGGCTTCATTAACCACCTGTTTAATTGTTTCGTCTATTAAATTGATAGAAGATCTATCCTGCGGATTCAATTTAATACGTTCTTCAAGTTCATTTGTTGGAGGTCCATTCAATAAGTCTGGCCGAACATTCTCCTTCTGGTCCTTCGAGTCCTGGGCTTTTCCTTTCTTTCGTTGCCTCGACTCATATCTTACTTTCTCAAAACTCGGTTGAGATCTTTGGAATGATTCAATTCCTCTTTTGAGTACTTCGTATCGAACCATTCTCTTCCTAGTCCTCTGAGAGTTTTTAGGTTTATTCCAATTATTATCTCTGACCGTTTCAGAGGTGTTTTTGTTATTACATTGATTCTGTGTGGTCTCTGTGGATTCAGATCCCTCGCAATTCTCCCCCAAACTAAAATTTTGTAGTATAGGTTCAACAAATCGCCTCTTCTGAACTTTCCTTCATACAGGTTTAGGCCTGATCCTTCCATTCTGAAGGAAGAATGACTTTATAGGATTTAAATTGAATTGGTCATTATTCAAGTTATCGTCAAATTCTCTTAGGACACCATCTCTCCATATACAGAATACTTGTTTATCCCCAATTGTCTTTTGATTAAGGTAACAGTCAATTATGTCTTCAGCTTGATCATCTTGAGATTTCAAATGTTCTCTAGATGCAAGAACATATGCTTCAGAAAGCTCTTTCTTAGAGAACGTTTCTTGTTCACATTGTTTGTATCCATCTAATACAATGTTTTGTTTTTCATCAAAGTGGAAGCTTATAGCGTATTCATCCTCTCCTTGGTCGCTACTCAACTCATCGAGGAATAAAATTTCCCTTTGTATTATTTTCACCTGTCGATTTTTCATTATCAGGTGCAACATTCTTTGGTTCATTATATCGTGAGGTATTAATTTGATTGTTTCGACCTTTCTGGCCACGAGGATAGGTTCCTACAGTAACCCTCTTGTGTGAGTCCGGATCACTGATTGTTATCTCGGAATCTCCGTTTCCAAAGGTCTTAATTTCACTTTCCACCAAGACGTCAAAAGGTCTCCCTAATAACACTTGAAATGGCACTTTATTCTGTACGTGTAGTTGTAAGTACACCGTAACTTCACCAAATTTAAATGGAATATTTCTTGCTAAACCAAGAGTTTGGTTTAATTTTCCACTTGCATCTTGCATTCTGATCGCGAATTCTGGATCCTAAGTAATTCCTAGACCTATAGCTATCAATCGGTCTATCACCACAATCTGTGAACCTTGGTCTAATACACTTTCAATCTCTTCATCTTTATTATTGATTTCAGGAGTAACAGCACGTAATCCATTTGATTGATTTGCTACTACCACTGGATGATCACTATGATCTTCATATGCCACGCTTTGATTAGCAACTATGGCAATGTTTCTTCGTTCATCATCAATGGAAAGGTCTCGTAGAAAACTTTCCACGATGTCCTTCTGCACTATAGATCCCACAGGAATGTCATTATGACTTTCAGTCAGGACTTCAAACATATCCGCCTGATCCTGCCAAAGATCTTCAATTCTAATGCATGTATCAATCATCTGTACCCTAGATGGATCGTCCAAAATTTCAGTCTCTCCATCTTCGGATAAAGTCGATACGTAGTTATTTGTTTTAGTCCTTGGACGGACTCTTCTATTGCGTATCTTGCGCATAATAATTTTTCTGATAGCAGGTGATAAAGCTGCTAATTCTTCTGTACTCAAATCAACTTTAGCATCGAATATCTTCTTTGCTATATCTTCTTCTACACCTGGCCTCGAGACTTCATTCCTAATTTTATAGGCTGGAGTATATCCATGACTATCAATTTGATTCGTCTGGTCTCTTGGTACCTTCGTAGGTGTATTAATTTGAATAGGACGATACGTCCTAGGTTGAACATGATCATACGGTCTATGTTCGCTATTAATTTGATTCGTTGGTCTTGACGAAGGAATTAATTTAATAGCATCTTCATCATCAGATTCATCAACGTCTTCAATCATGACTGAGGGCTTCTTCAAAGGCCGATTATGGACTTTGGAGCCTCAAATCTCACTGTTTTCTGATTTCCATTGGTTGTCTCAACCAATTTACCTGGTATTAAACCTGGTTTCTTGGGTATATGCACCCCATCAAATACTAATCTTTTCGTATTATCATCAAATTGATTTCGTTTTGCTTTCTCACTTTCCTCCGGAGCTACAGCATTGGATCTTAAAGTTCTCATGGACCGATCCTGCTCCTTCATTGGAGTACTTATTTTTTTCCATTTGAACTATCTTGGTTGAACACACGAACATCGTCTTCTCGGTGTGCTTCCAAATTCCCAAGTCTATCTGATAGTTCCTCTATTTTTGTCATCCAAACAGCTAGATTGACATTAGGATTCATCTGCTGGTCCATGACTTTATCATCTTCGTCATCTTCCATGTTTGCAAAATAGGATTCAGCACGATCCCATCCCAAATCTTTTGCCATTTGTTCAATCTTCTTGTATTGAGGTATATTTGGATCGTCTCGAGGCATTCTAGCGTTGTCTCTTAATTTGTAATGCTTCGAGTCACCTCCTTCAGGCATCATCCATCCTCTTTTCGTAAATTCCAGCAAGTGTGGACATTCATTCATAAAATGATCTGTCGATTTGCACAAGAAACATGCCCACTGAGTTCCACTCGAACTTCTCAGTGTCGCATTTCTTTCCAATCTATTAGATTGATTCGAGGGACCACTCGGTGGTATCGAATTAATCATTCCTTTAGCATTTTCTTTGGCCATCTGTGCCATTACTGCTGTTAACTGCGTCATAATGTCCGCTCCTTCTTTGAAGTGCGACTGTAATGACTTCACAGCTCTTATTTCTTTCATATTTGCCTCCATGAGGTCTTTATTCAATGCAACCATTTGCTGTTGTTCCTCCGTCAATTCCCTTGGGATCAAACTTTCTAATTTAATTCCCAGAAGATCCTTAAATTCGTCTTCTACTTTGGGTTTCAATGCTTGAAGATAGTTCCTATCTGTCTTGGGAACATCTGCAGCAAACGGCAAATTAATATGTCCCCTACTAAATGAATTAGGGTTATTAATTGGTGGGCTCGAAGAAGCAATGGAAAGTGTTTGATAGTAGTTATCAAATGAACTCCCAATCATATACTTCTCAGCCGCATTCATTACTTCGTCAATCTTGAAAGGGTCTTCCTTTCGTCTATCTGTCATAGAAGTAACTGACACATCTTTCACAACTGTTTCTAGCACGCCTCTCCTTACTTCAGGAGTCATAGGTGCCAAGAACAATCTTACTGCATCACTATTTGTGATCATTTTTGGTTCGTCCATCAGCTTTTTCATCTCAGCGTCGAAGAGGAGTCTGAAGATTCTCATCTTCTCCTGTTCCCCTGCATCAATTGGATTAAATTGATGGACCAATTGTTCAAGCAATAATCTAGATCCTCTTTCGTCTCCTACAGATTGCGGAAACATATTCTTTAGATCCTTTTTAAATTGATCCCAATTCGGGGTCTTTACCGAATCAAAGACTCTTAATGCTTGTCTCGTTTTATAAGACATCCATTCTAAAGCTAATCTCACTTTAGCCTCGTCAGATGTAATTCCTCCATGTTCAAATATGCTTTCAGTAGCTTCGAACCATGGTATCATTTGACTTGGATCAGTTATATCAAATAATGGTGCTGTCTTATACTTTCTTGGAAGTTTCGCACTGGCTTTATCAATCTCAGCCTTAGCTTCAGCTGACAACGCAGGCATTCCATAATTATTGGTAGTCATTTTGACTGGTTCAATCGTATTACTGGTTTGAGAGATAGTCTGGTTTAACGTATCTATCAATCTAGTTGATTCAATCGATGTGGAAGATATTGAAATTGACTCTGGAGCAATCAATTCAATTATATCTTCTTCAATATCAATTGGATTAATTTCTTTTCTCTTCCTTTTCGGATCGAGATTAGATTTCCTCAAATTCCTCGGCAAAGATGTAAGTCTTCCTCGAGATATAGATGATCCTGTTCCTCTAGAAACAGAACTTCCACGCGATGCTTCTGTGGTATTTGAGAAGAGGATGGACAACTGGATTCATTCGTAGGGTTTAATAGGGATGTTCGAGCTGATGTGCCGAACGTAGATCTCCCAAATACAACTCCTGCTTTACGATATTCTTCCGGTGTCAATACTCCTGCTTTCTCCGAATTCTTCGAAGTACGCGGTTTTCCTGATGAACTAATGTTGACAGTTCACAGAAATGGTATCACAAAGATCAACACACTTCTACCAAATAATCGAATATAATCCAAACAAACGTTCAATTTAATTTATCAAGCTAATTGTAGCTTCAAAACCACCCCTCGCGGTGGGCTCCAGATAACGAGCTTGCCTCGTTTTTGTGTGAAAGAGAAAGGAAGGAATCTAATGGGCACTCCAACCAACCAATCTAATACACAATATGTGAGTTCACTGCTATCAAATTTATTTAATAGCAAGGGGTAGCGTTGGCAAAGGTTCCGCAAAGCTTTGATCAATCAATTTGATTCGTTCTGAGGATTCGATATATTCCTTTGATCAAGGTAGATTCAGCACGATTTGTGCTTTGGTTTGTATTGATTTGGGTATATCAAGAATTGGGGTTTGAATCAAAGTAAATTAAAACCAAAACACACAGACCCCTACGGAGGGCTAGAACTATGTGCTGGCACAACCACACAGCGTGATTTGCCCTTAAGACCAACAACTGATCCTAAGTTCGAAGGATACCCAACAACTGGATATACTTCTCGCAGTCACAAGGAGCAGAACACAATGTTCCTATACTCACAAGTGCCGGGCCCGAATGGCTGCTAGCGAAGAGGCTTCAGTCTGGCGGGAGTGTGTCTTTCCTTTTTACGGATTAGCACTGCAACGTCGTCCCAAAATCACTTGTATTCCAGATACATCGGATCGCTATTTATACATACAGAATATAGAGTCGCGCAGTACAATGAATTTAAAACAATAAACGTTCGGAACCGTAAGGAAACTTCTACACTCGGTCAGATACCATTTAATCTGAATCTACATGTCCTTATTTGGCCCATATTGGTTCCAAGATTCTAGTATACCTCCAAACATAGGTAGGTACTTCGATATTCATTTAATTTAATTGTTTTTAGAGAATGACTCGAATAGTGTTCAACTGTCATTGCTGTTCAACACTTACTTCGATCGTTTGTCACCTCGTCCGGAGGCAAATCAGCTCTCCTCGATTCTAATCCTATCAATCTGATTCATCTGGATTAAACTAATTGCTTCTCTCTTTCAATAGACACCCATTGTGCCTATACTCTATCAAGGGAGTTACACATAGTATTCATTTAATTGCATTCTTCATTATTTTCTACGTCAGGACTCTTTTGACATTCATTTGATATGTCTTCGGAGCCTCGCAGTCTTTCGATCATTCTTCTAGTCATTTTCCTCAACCATGCAACTTGATTGGTCTATTAGACTAAATCGCAGTCATTTAGATTAATGCATGATCTCGTTCTAGAAGGAGTATTTGATAATTCCTGAGTTCTAGAAAGTCATTTCGAGTCAATCCTCGGTTCATGGTCACTTGAGTAAGTTCTTCCAAACTCCTGCCAGTGTAAGGTCCAATAAGAATACCCTTGGTATGTCATATGTGAATGGTCATCCTTCGGATGTAGTCCGAGTCTGGTATAACCCTGCTTGACAAACAGGTAGACTGCTATCCGAAAGTAGTATCGGGGATGGGTAAACTAACCAACTTGTGGCAGTATGGGTATATGGTCCCTTCAACTTATTAGACTGATTCAGTATTGACTTTGACTGTCAATCTGGGTCTTAATTACAGTCCTCTTGATACAAATCTATACGTGAAAATGTCACAATTCACAGCATAGACGTCTAGCCAAAATTTAGGCATGTCACCGTCCGTAAAACCTAATTATTTCCTTATGGGAAAGAATTTTATTCACTAAGGGGAAATCGGCGATTGCTCTTCTCATTTCCCTATATATTTCTCGGCCCGGAAAAGCGTTCCCGTCAGGTGTGAGAGGTAGCGGGAATCTTAAGATTTAGTCACGTACGTGCGTTTTGATTTTTGAAAACTTCTTCATCGACCACCACGATGAACGACGCTGCACCTGAAAGCACACTGCCGTATCCACCGATCCACAAAGACAAGAAATTCGTCGTACTTTCTGACTGGTGAGTACAACACCTTCGAATTATGTCAAAATTTGAACTCATAATTTAACGAAACCAGGGATGGCACAATAACCACGTACGATTCCAACGATTGTGGGTTTTTTGGATCACGGACGTGTATTAGCGATTAACGATGCGCTTCCGGCTGTCCATCATCCGCGAACTTTGTCGATGCAACTTGAAAAGACATGACGGATAATTTGGGATTTGGGCGGGATAGAAGGCGAGATCTGAACGTGGAAATTCTGCATGAGAAGACAACTTTTAGGTGAATAAACGAGATTGACTTGCTGTTTACTGGATCTTAACATTTGTTTGAATAGAGATGGTTTTCGTGAAATGCTGGCTAGCGTCGTTGCCAATGGACACTCGTTCGAAGAATGCAAAGAAATTTTGCGAAAGAGTAGGTGCATCCGAACGCTTTACAAGATACATTAATCAAGGACGTATGCCAGACATCAAATTAGACCCGGGATTCAAAGAATTTTACGCCTGGTGCAAGGCCAATGATATCCCCGTCATAATCGTCTCAAGGTTTGCTCTGCCAACTTGACGCCCATGGCATGGATTGAGATGCTTTTGCAGTGGAATGACCCCTACTATCCGTGCGGTACTTACCAATCTCGTCGGAGAGGAGTCTGCCAATGAGATCGAAATCATCTCTAATGATGTCGACCTTAGACCCGATGGTACTTGGGAGATTAAGTTCAGACACCCCACCAGGCGAGTCAAAATGCTATTGATCACATACCTTGCTGAACACTCTTTTGCGTATATAGTGGTTTCGGCCATGACAAATCTCAAGCCATTGTACCCTATCGCGATTTGGAACACCCTCCAACATTATTTTTCTTTGGAGATGGCGTATCAGGTTAGTATGATGATCGCTATCGCCGGATTCCGTGATATGGGCTGATGCTGTTCAGACATGTCTGCTGCAAAACATGCCGACGTACTGTTTGTCAAAGAGAAAGAATATGGAGAGAACGACCTCGCGGCGTATTGTACTAAACTGGGGATCAAGCATATCCTGTTCAAGGATTTTTCTAATGCGCTTCCTATAGTGCAGTCTGTAGTGAAAGGCGAGAGGACTGTTCAGGAAGCCTTGAACATTGGTCATGCTTGACCGTCAAACTCATTCCCCAGTAACTACCTCTAGATTGGTCTTCCATTAGATATGACCTTTGTAAAATGTCGTGTAATTAATTGCCAAATTTACTATTAGGCGCTGGTCAATATATGGAGTGATTAATCATTAGTCCCAAATGAATGAACGCTTCTAGACGCGCTTCTTCTCCTCCATCTCTTACTGTTCGAGATGTTCTTAGGCCAGCTCGGAAAATGGCTGCTTGGTTTATTGCTCCTACTCAACATACGCGCCTTCCCTACGGTCTGGCACTGTCAGTAACATATCATACTACAAGGAACAGCCACTTTGAACTATTTGTTTTCAGTTCGCATTTTCCGACCTTTGATCTATATCTGGTCCTCGCACTTCTTTTTCAAAATAAGGGCAATCTTTATGTCCAAGTCTGCCAAGGAAAACGCGTTCGAGCGTTGGATAAATTCTCTGACGCCGGTTGGAGCAAGTCCGTTTCAGTCAACATTATTTCGCTCTTGGGCCAGTAAGTTGTCGAGATGTTTGACAAGCGAACGTTAATAACTTGACCAGGTATCGATGAGAGCGACTACAACTTTCACCTTAGCAATTCAAGCTACGCAAAGGTTACATAATGGACATTAAGGCAACTTCTACATCTAACGCATTTAGTAGGCTCTTGACGCTGCTAGATTTAAACTTGCTTGCCATTTGCTGCCGAAGTTTATTATCGCTGGTGGTGTCATCCCGCTGGCTGGCACTCATTTTCACTTTGTGCGCGAAATACCGATTCTGGCCAAATATGAAGTGAGGGTTACTCTTGGAGCTTGGGACGAAAAATGGGTACGACCTCGAACATTTGTTTGTCTACACTCTTCTGACTACACCAATCGTCAGATATATATCGTGTGTCGTTTTGTCACGAAAGGCCAGGGCAAAAACAAAGGCTCCTCTACGGCTAAGAAAAACGACGCAGAAATCTCCCCGTCCTTCTTTCACGCTCCGGTCAACTCAAGCGGAGTTTCCATGTCCAGCACGCCAGTGAATAGTACAACGCCAGTGCCACCCACAGACATGGATAAGTTGGCATCGAAACTGCTATCAACTGGGGAACCTGATGGTGCTACACTCCACACGATAACTATCTCACAAATGTGTTTCAAAATGGGTCGTATCACGGTTCCTCCTGCTGTGGTTTTTGCCGCAAACGGGCTTTGTGTCCCTCCTGTCTCTACTTCCGATACGCCTACACCCGAGCCGTATTCTTTGACCAACCCGCCGCCTCACTGGGACAAAGTCAAGCCAATTGCATCAACACTTCACGGTGGAAGTATCAAGAAACTGCAAGCATTCTTCCGTGGCGGATGGAAGGAACTTCCAGAGGAAGAACGATGGTGGCAAGAGGCGATGGGTGGTGTTGTCGAGCAGCAGAGACGGCAGAACCTACAGGTCCTAGATATGCTCAGGAAAGGTATGGAAGGTGCGAGGGAGATGAGGTGATGTGTTTGACAGAAAACTCTGAGTAAGCATCAGACCGAGTAGGGATATGGGTGCTTTGATATATCCCTCTACGCCAAGGCGAATTTTCTTCATTGGGGAACGTCTCATTGTCATTCACGAAAAACATAAGGTACTTTTTGAATTTTTTCGTGTTATCGATCAATCTACATATTCAAGGGGAAACTGTGGTCAGAGACCAAACTTACAGCTACCATAGAGCGAGGTTGCCAAGCGGACGGTGTGAGTCGTAAGTCGTGAAGAATGTCGTCGAGCGGTTGGGGGAAATCTTCAACCGAAGACGTGATCCATGAAGGAGGCAGGGAGTTGAATGGAAGAATTCAACAATTTATACCTTTGCACTATTGTCACAAACATACGCGTATCTGTCGACATTGGATTGACCAAGCACAATCTGATATAACGTACATAAGTACAGGAGGTCCGTGAGCTCTAATTGGATTTACATTTTAGAAGTCATGTGACATGATTGCTGCGTGACATTTCGCGATTCGACGCGTTTGTTTCTTCAATACAACATCCATGGCAGCAAACCCAATTAGTTTACTCGCGCAGGGCCCCAACCATCAGTACGGACGGATAGGTCTCCCTCAAAATCCTCCCACTGCGGGGATCGATCTGTTTCCTCGTCGAGGAAAGGTTGTGTTTATAGGGAGGTTTGGTACATAAACACCTCATTTTCCGAACAGCGAAAATTTTGAATGTTTCTCCCATAAATGGATGCATCTTATAGAGTTAATATTGAGCGGTTTCTCAAAATATCCTACAACGAACATTTATAAGGAAATTAACTTAAAACTCGCGCCGATTGTATATAATTTTTTGGCCTCGATTACTTGTATGCTATTAAACTCATCCTAATAGGGCAAATAGAAGTGATATTTGGAGGTTGTATTAAAAAACAGCTCAAGATTCTTACTGGGGTAAATTAAAATATCATACAAGTAACTGCCTCATGTAAATAGCGAGGTCCTTTTGGAAAACCTCGCAGAGCTTATGCGTACCCGATGTCGGGACGTCCAAACGTCCAGACGTCGCCGAAATCGACACATCTAAACGTCGGAACGTCGCTGATGTCAGAATAGACAACGCTGGCATTGAGGATGTCGGTATAGGTGACATGTCGGTATATATGATGTGCGGGTCGAAAAACAATCACATTTTATCAATATGTCTACTCAATATACAAGCAGAGATAATGTAGAATCTTGAAGTACTAGTATCTTGAGGATCTTCGAATGCTTGAACAGTTTGGGGCATTTGATCATTCGTCACATCGAGGACCTGTTCCATCGGTCCTTGTCTAGATAATTGTAGAGTAACTAATAAGTATTCATTCATTTTGCACCAAAGCTCGCAAGATACCCATCTTTTAGTCTATGTATTGCGCATATTGCAACTCAGCGATCACTTCCAAATTCAAGATTAACAACAAGACGACATAAATATTGACGCTATGATCTACTCAAACTATCGAAATGTCAGCCAGAATACTTTGGAAAGCAAACAATCGCGTACCTTATGAAACAGCAGCCCTCAAAAAGATAGGATGAACAGTTGTGTACCAGACGGCGTTCCAAGGTCCAGAGAAAACGAATTTTTCGATATGCGCTCGTTGACCTATATTCTAGACATATAGCACTATAAAATGAGAAATTAGAGTGCAGATACGTACAGCTTTGACAATAGATTCACGGGCGGTCAAGACATTCCATTTCAAGCAAAAGATGTGCCAACGTTTCTAAGACAGACCAATCAGATGTACAGAGAGCAGAAGTCGAGAAACTCACCCGCTCTCCTCCTATTCGCGACCCGTATAGGCGGAAGCCATATTCTCCATGGGCAGGGACAGTCCTTGTCCCACTCCTCCCGACGACGGACGAAGTCGTTGGTCATTCCAACCTTCCAGGTATAGTTATCGACGTAGGCGTAGAGATATCCATGGCCATCCGCATTTGAAATCCCCCGTAGCTTTCGCATATCGTAGCACTGTTGGAGGTCTTTGGAAGATCAACGCATGGGTACTACGTGAGGAGGAAGAATGAGAAGGAAGGATGAATGTCGAAGCTAAAATATACGTGGTAGTGAGATCGATGTCTGCTGAATCCTTGCGAACGAGATTTGCAAGCAGACGCCTGGTGGCCGGCCCCGGTGGGGATTTTTGACGAGTGAAAGCGCTGCAAGCAGACGTGTTGAGATGAGATGAGGCGAAGGACAGGGCGCGCAGGAGATGGTTTGAGCAGGTCCTCAAAACGGCCGTACAAAAGGCGCCGCAAATAAACGGTTTGGAACCGAAAATTGCCTCGTTGATGCCCTATAGACAAGTGGGAGCGCGGGTACAACAATGATGGTGTGTGCAGTAGTAACAGATACTCTGCCAAAACACAAGTTCACAAGTTTGTTGTGAAAAGCAGTAGATCTACAGAGTTTTCTCTGTGAACAGCCGTTCAGAAAGTGCGAGAATTGGGACCTGCAGTATAGCAGTGCCACACCAATGGGAACAAATAAAGGTAGATTTAGAACGACATCACCAACGATCTTGTTAAAGAGGTCGAGAGTGATTCCTCTTTGTATGAATTTGTGTCTGCTAATACGTCTGGATACTCATCGATAGACATGGCATGAGTAATTAAGAATAAACCCCACGTTCATGAGGCAGTAAAACATCAGATTTGAATACATTAGTTATTGGTAGGTCAAATGGGCCTCTCCTGGCCTAAGAAGGAAAATATACAACGGAATATCTCTGGGAGCAAATTTGTATTTTGTGAATCCTGGATATGAAAGTTAGATCGCAACCTATATTCGCGGTATAATGAAGAGCGTACTATCTTCGCAGGACAACAACAACCGACGACATTCATTGAATGACTGCCGACAAACGAAATAAATAAACCTTGAGAGTAGCTTAACGATAGCCTCTTTTCGCCTCTCTTCACGCTTTATGTGTGTGGAAGCTCTTGACAATAGCGATGGAATATTATGGCTAGCTGTACTTTTTGAGCCTTAAGGATAAGGTCGCGCTATCAGAAAGGGCTAGAAAAACAAATATAGATGAGACATACCTTGTTTCCAACCAAATCCTAGGTTGTCCTTCTTCATCTCTCAAGTACTGAATTTCGGTGGAAGTAGGATGTAAATTAACAATTTATGTGCAAAGGCGGTCTTCTTATGAACTCACTAAGCGTCGGGAGGTTGAGATGAGTGTTTCGCGCAGATCATGTTGTACAAAATCCTATTAGACTTCTACGACCCAGGGCTTGACCGACAACAGAATAACGAGATGAATAGAATGTTATGAGCTGATGGAGGCTGATGATCATGTTGTGAGTTCGTTATAGAAATTTTTATGAAGTTGGAAAATTGTACCCGTGTGGTTGTCCACAGCTTGATTGACGGTCGAAGTATTCACTATCAAATATGTGAAGGCGTGCGGACTACATAAATCCTATTAAATCGGAAGTATTCGTTGCAGACAGATGACAAGTATAGATGAAACGATCGAACAAGGACACGATCACCACAAATTCAATGCACAGTACTTTGTGGGTATGACGCGAGAGACCAATTGAGGGCGAGGAGTCGAACAGGGGGTATCATTTTTTGCGTAAGTTCTCGTAATTGGGTACGGTGTTGCCGGAGATGGTTATTCCTGTTCGCCGAGGTCAACGTAGATAGGATGAACAAGAGATAAAATGGGGAAACGTACTTACTTGTCTGCGATCACTACGTCGTGGCTTTTTAGAAGGTTTTGAACGTTCTTGAGAAAGACGGGCGCGGATTTCTGAACGTGCACATCATCACTCTGCGTGTGTCCAAAACCGAAAATGTGGGTGAGAGCGACAGCAACAGTGGTTTTACCTGTAGCCAACGCTCGTCAGACAATACAGCATGTCGGATTACATCCAACTCACCACAGCCGGGAATGGCAATAGGGACTATTACAGTCTTCCCGAACTCTGGTTTCATTTGAGCTTTTTGTTCAGTCTCACTCCCAAAGTTTTCTGCATAATCTACCCCCGTCGGAGCTTATTCCCTTCTTCCCCTTTTCAGCCTCCAGCCACTGTAAGAACCTCTCTCTAGTAGCAATGATCCCTTTCCCTTTTGTATACTCCTTGAAAAGAGAAGGATCGCGTAAAATTTCTCCTATGACCCAACGTACGTAAACGCGGGTCTCTGGACGCTTCATTTTACTGCGAGGGACAGTATTCTCTAGCGTTTTGGCTACACGCGCACCCTTTTTGTGCACGGACAGGATCGTCTTGGTGACCTCACGCCAGTCACGATACATGAGATATGGCTCATCAAATTTGACCTTGAAGAAGAAGGTGGACCCAGGCGCGTAAGGAGTCTTTCCCCGATGGTTTTCGTTTCCTGACGGAGGGGTAGTGACATGCGTTCTGACAACGAAACCTTCTATGGCTTGGCCATTCCAATGCTGGGTTTTGCTGACCTCATCAGTAAACTTTTGAACTTCCTCGATAGAATTGAACACGATAGATTCTGTCTTGATGAAGCCCCATTCAGATGCGAATTCGTCGATGGTAGAGTGCGGAAGAGTGCTGAACTCCTTGGTACAGGTATTGAGTCCGTGAAGATGAAGACCGGTAAGATGTGGTGGATAACCCAAGACATGTTCCTCGAACGAATCGTCGCAAAGCTATTACCAAAGGATTAGCGTTGGATCTTGAAGCATCGTATATTCATATGCACTTCTGCTATTGCTGTCCAGTTATTGTCCCATAAAGTCTTGGCTAGTTCTGCTTCTGTCCTTCCTTTCTCTTTGAGATACCTTTTCAGCCATCCTTCTCCAGCTTCAGCGTGGCTTTTCTCCGATTGCCCAATAGGCCCCAGAGAATGTTTGGATGTGATGACTAGTTTTTCTGGAGTCAGGGCGCCGATGAAGATGATGCAGCCATTCGACTTTAGCGAAAGTGTGTAAGGAGCAGCAGTATGCATTTTCAAAGAAGACCACTGGGAATACGATCAATGTTGCAAGAGAGAAACACAGATCAAGAGCAGCACACCGTAGTCCAAGGGACCTCTCCAATATTGAAAAATTTGTCGTAACCTCTGATTACAATCCGATGAGAATTTGGATCTCTTCCAACCTGCAGAGTGAATAGACCTCTTGCGAGGGTGGGGAACGGCGACGGAATGTCGTAGTACTTGTACTCATTCATTTTCCAGCTCCTCACCCCGAGGGTTGGATCTGCAGGTGCATCATACACAGTCAACTTTACCAATTTAGGATTCTTGCTGGATAGTTTCAAGAGAGCATCAATTAGATCAGAGTCTTCGCTTTTTGTGGCGGGATGAGGCATTCCAAGTTGTTTCGACATTCTGTTATAGGTGACGGAAAGCTGTCGAGTCGAGTTCGAGGCGACGACACTGTTAACAAGGGAAAGGCGAAAGCCTCCCCTGCATAGGCGTGTTAAATTCAAAATTTTGACTCGAATTGACGCGTTGCGGTATTAGCTTTCCAGGTTGTGAGTCATATGCATATATAGCCAGTGAAAAGCAGCTCACCCTTCTTTCCCTCTTGATCAAGCGGTGTCCCAGAAAAGGTTGTAATGCTGGTCTTTGGTGGCAAGTTGGCAGTGTCGGGCTAATGTTGAGATACATCTGAGAGCACAGGTGGAGGAAAGTTGAGATGGAAATGGGAAATCACCGCCCCATGACATTAGTAAGAATTCACCAATGTGGATCTTCCAGCCAAGGACGGGGTGTGCTAAACAGAAAGTACGAGACTGACATGAACGAAAAAACCGCAGAAGCTAGACTGACGTGACGTCAGAATTGATTGATAACATGACAGTGCCGAGCACTAGACTTAATAGTAATACTTGATCGATCTTTCACAGGTATTTCGAGGCCATTATCGAGTGCAACTCGCATATTGCCTTGCCCTATTCCAACCTTGAGCTGGACATTGGACTTCGCAGAAAGCCTGCTGACGCGCGTACGTTGACGTTGAATGCTCGATTACCCAGACTCGAACTAATCCCGACAGTCTGACAGCTCCCGACCTCGAAAGTTGCACTACTGAATCATCATCATTCCTATGCACGCGATGGTCAACAATTCGGACTCACGTTTGGCAAAGAGCTCTTTAAATGGTCACAACTCTCAAGGAATAACACTTGCCCAGCCCGAAAGTCCACTATCGTCTATCCCTGATCGCAGTGACCATAACAATCCTGCCACTTTCACCGGCGCTGACGCATTGCTTATAGTCGTGGAGAATCCAGTGGAGGCGCGCTCGCAGCATATGTTTGAAACCAGGCAACAACACGTCATGGTATGCTGAGTACGCTTGTCCTTGTCAAGCACATCTCTCACTTTCTTCATCTTAGAATACAGTAACTATAAACCGAGACGGCGTCGCCTTCAATCACATGGACGAGGTAGGTCATAGATCAACATGAATTCTGCGCAAGTTGTCTTGATCGCATCTTCCTGTTTAGCTATTGGCCAAGCTGAAATTCGAAGACATGATTGACGATGAAGTTCGAATGGTCCCAAGTCCGGTTGTGAAACTTCCTTGGATTAGTCCACACACTTCTAAACTTCTCATTGAATCAGAAGTAGAGACTTAAGAGTTTCTTATTCCACATACGATGTCATAGATCTTGTGTTGTGCGGGACTCTCCCTCGCTATTGCTGCGTAACATTTCTGGAATCTTTAAATTTGCAAAATTACATCCCCTTTGAATACTTGCTTGGTTACATCGTCAGATACAGATAAGGATTGTACCAAAAAATCAGAAAATTGAGTCGGGAATTGAAACAGACTTCTCGTCAATGAGCTGCCCAGTCACTGTAGCACCACCCTTTTCATACACAGAAAGGTTGTACCAAAGATCAGGATAAGCCCCTTGCTTGAATCGCTTGCGCTCACTGCGGATTCCATTCTTGTAATACGTGATCATCTCTGGAGAGACAATGGGAGGCGAAACATTTTGAAGGATATGGCAGCTGGTATAAGAGCATTATATGGGGTAGCTTTTGCAATCCAAGAGTCGGTATCAATTCCCTCTTCTTTCAAGACCTCTGGTAGACCCTCTTCTCTCTCAGAAGGAGCTAATGAAGAATGATACTTAGCAAGGAGCACCTGAATTTGAAGGTAGGGAGGGAATGAGACTCATGGATAAATTTAAATTCTTCATAATACCTTTGGAGGCGATCGATTACATCCTCGTCACTGGTGGGGTTGTCGAGGTCAAAATGGCAAGGCGACTCCACGAGTGCACCCGTCACGCCATGGATGATCATCCTCCATGTATATTCTTTCACGAGGAGCTTCTCGATGGCACCGAATGAAATGGAAGAGAGCCTGAAGCCAGTCGCTCGTACGCCCTTGTCCCCCACAATCTTTTCCAGACCTTCGATTATCGGATGTAAGAATATCTCCTTGCCATATGCAAGCCTTTCCTGGTAGTGGGAGCTCGTTTCCTCTGGGAAGTGAGGAAGGAAAAGATCAGCAAACCGATTCTCCTATTCTGAAGAAATGATTCAGAGGCACGTCAGAAACGCTTGACGCCTCAGATGGTCGTTCATTGTCAACTGAGAAACTAATCGATCGATTTCCGGAAAGATATAGGGCATGACATGATAAAAATCTGTCGCTATCTAATGCTTTTCTTTGGCAGAGATATATATGACCAGGTGTTCCGGTCAAAGGTTATACGAAAAACCCAATATGTCTCGTCAAGCCCAAGAAGGAGCCGTTCAGTGGATCCATGTCCGAAACAAAGTGAAAGTACCCCAGGACTAGGTAAGCTTGCCAACGTCTTTGATTGTCGACGATCTTTCCCTCCCTCGAACTGTCCGCCGGAGTTTTGAATAATGTTCCAAGGTGGCAATGTCTCCATAAGCACTATTACAGTATCATTAATATTCGTGTCAATCAAATGTCATCGAACGTACCCATCTTTTGAACATGCGAGGACACGGTCTCATTAGAAAAGCTACCTCCTCCATAGGTATGTTTGCCATGTAAGCAGAGAGTTCCTCAATCAAAGACATGTCCCAATTAGCTAAAGCAAAGTGGAAGATTTGTCTGGAGTGACTGTGGAAGAATTTCCTAAGTCAAGCAAAATGAATTTCAACCGAGGAGAATACGAGTTGACCAAGGTTACCTGAATTCTGGTCGTATGGCAGCAATTGCCTGGTATATTTCATACTTTTCTGCTGCTTCGGCCACTCTCAAAAGTAAGAAGAAATTGATGTGCTCCAAGGTTGAACCATGATCGTTGGTGTCTACTGCGACATATTGGAATAGAACCTTCAGGACATCAGAGGGTTCGGAAAGGTGCACGTCCACTTCGCTGGAAAGATTAGCAGGGGGAAATCCACCAGCAGCAACATCAAGTTCCTCTTTGAGCATGATGAACTTCTTGTTGTCGATTGATTGAAATACCACAGTGCTAGAACGGACTGTGTACGTAGTCAGATTGCCCGCAAATCAACGTGAAGGATTGAAGACTATGAGTACCGTCTGTGCCTGTTTTTGCTTGTATGATGATTTCAGTTCTTTTGGCATCCATTGCGATTGCGCTCGTAGTACGCTATATATTCATGAATCGTGAGTACCATAAACGCATTACAGGGTGTACTCACCTGGATAAATTGATACACCAAGGATATCTATTTTCTTCCGTCTCCCTAAGGCCGTGCTAGTAATTCCTTTCTATAAAATGGTGATGAGTTGCGATTGCGATTGGGAATGACGAGAGAATGGAGCACTACAGGGCGTCAATCATACCCTATGGTACCAGAAACTAGCCGATGTCACTCGGGTCATTTACATATAGCGAAAGTCCGAATCCATGTATTCTTGTTCTAGTTAAGGAATATATTGGGCACACGGCACACTACCGATGCTTCCATTCTGCCATTGCGCCAATTCTATCTGACCACCCTCGCTATCACAATGCAATCTATCTTGTGCTTACGCCTGGAAATTTCCTCTGTTCCAAAGTTCTTTGAGGGAGATCATCAGATAAAATACGAGGTTCCGAAAAATCGTACACACCTGGCAAGATCCGCAGGGAAAGATAATTTCTTAGGTGCACGAGGGCGGACCATCTCATTGACAAATCCCGTCCCACCTTTTGCCCAGCCAGGCTCCTGCTTCTCGAGCCATTCCGCATCGTAGAAATTAGCAGGTAGTCCAACAACGTATCTGCTCTTTGAACTCTTGTCATTATTATCGACACAGAAACGGGGTGCAGCACCTCGCGTGAAACCAAACTGGGGTCCTTCAAGAGAGGTCCGACCCTCGAGATGACAATAATCCAAAAGCCTGACCCAATTCTTGAGCTGTTGACTTCGCCAGCATGGCTCCTTGATGTTGTAGCACATACTCGCTTTGTCCATGTCAGGTTCCTCTTCGTCGGAAGACATTCCTGCCACCCCTAGTTCATCGAAGTCCTCAAGATACGGTTCGAGTGCTGGAACTGCAAGTATCACATTCCTTCGTTGTTGGAACAACTTCGCAAGAAATCTCGTATCAGCGTTGATTGTAAGCTTTTGAGTAAAAGCTCACAGTGTTTTTCCTCTGCCACCTCTTTGCAAATATGGCATGTGGCAACTTCTTATCTTCTGCCATTTTTTGTTTCTCCAACCAGATTCCACGGAGTGTCTTTAATCGTACAAAGAAAGCCTCATGCAAGACATCGCGAGCTTTGATGTTGGGTATGGTGATCAGCCCCTTCTTCACGAGGATATCGACGAAAACATATGATGCGCCTTTGTTCCACGCTGATTTAGGAACACCTGCGATCCAATATCGGAAATTGTCAACAGTGCACGGGCGTGCGAGAGGATCTGTCTTGAATTTTTCAGCAAATTGCTTGGCTTCCTCATCGGAAACCACATTTTTGTAAAGGTCTTTCCCCTCCATCACTTCGTTAAACCATTGACGAATTGTTTCCTGCCAAAGTACTCATCAAATCCGTTGAAAACAGGTCATAACAGTACACACGCACCTTGTTTTTGAGCTCTTGCAGTGGTCGGTGCTTTACGGCTCCTGAACGAGGACTGGCTTTCTTTTTCGTGGCGTAACTGAAAGGAGTTTCCTGGGTTGAATCTCCAGAGTTATCAGCATCAACATGATCACCATTTGATTTGTTTTTTGCGTTCGTTGGGGTGCCACTGTCACCCTGATGGTGCACCTCTTCTTCGATGTCCATATCCTCCTGCCGCTTTTTGCCCTTGTTCTTAACTGATTGAATATCCAATGCCTCCAAAACACGATCCAATACAGTGGAACTATGCTGAACGCTATCATTCAACTTGTCGATTTTCGCATCTTGCTTGTCAATGACTTCAGCATTTGATGTCCGTATACCATCGTAAAGCTGATTCATCATCTTTGTTTGGTGTTCAAGCAGTGTTTTCAACTGATGGAGGTTTAGAATCTTTGGGAACAAGGAGTGCGGGATACTTACCATGTCTTCGCTACTCTCCTGATTTTGATTGAAGATGGGTTGAGAAGATACTCCACGTCTTTTCCTTTTGGAAGGTGGTTGCTAACAGATTTGAATATACTGGGTTGGATACATTCGGTGTTAAACTTGCATACCTGCAGTGATACGTCGCTTCCAAATTGTGCGGCCGTCGGGGTGGCATCAGGGTCAGCCATCGTAGCGTCAGAGTTCCCTGGCGGTTGGGGAGGGCTTGAAATGGGAGGGTTCGAAGTGGAAGGGTTAGGGGTGGGAGGGTCGGGAGTAGGATGCTGCCCTGTCGTCCATTGTATTGTCGAAGCACTTTGTGAAACCTGCACAGTGAACAGACTTTGCGGGATCTGCACTGTGAATGATGGAGTTTGCGATGCGTCCTGGGATACTGTACTAATGCCAGGTTCCATATTCTCGTCCAGGGATCGGATGTCCATAGTAGCAGAAGATTCAGAGTCACTGGTATCTTCAGCATTGCCGCTTATGACCGGGAGTAGCATTTTGTGACAAAGAGCGACAAAGAGCCAGAATGTGCCCGCATTCAAATAATCGCAGAATCTTATCGGTGGATCAGTTGGAGTTCATTTAACCGATGCGTATGTCGCCACATCGATGTTCCACTGCCAATGAGTACATAGTAGTACTGTTAGCAATCAGCACGAGGTGTCAGCATGAAAGACAATTATATTCAGTTTCTAAAGAAGTCACATACGTCGGCTCGAGTCAGGTTTACTTCTACGCGCTAATCTAAACAGGCGGTATTTAGAGTGAAAACAATTACTTGCTAGAAGTATTACTTCTGCATGGCAGCAATCGAATGATAGTCTCAATCTGGGTAGTCTAAAGGAGTTCTGAGTGGACGAATAACAGCAATCACATTGAAACTTACTTCACGCAGTAGAGTTTTTAAGATCTCAGTGATCTTAGAAGTCTGAACAAGAATAGGCGGGAAAAGAGAAGAAAATTCTTGTATCTTGGACACCAGAGGGTCACGATCAATTACGGAACGATTTAAGGAGTTTTTGAATGTACCTGGTCTTCCAGAGATATAGCACCTGGCTTACCACTACAAGCTATGGCCTTAACAAACGCGACGGTGATCTGCCGGTCTACTTCGCAGAGTTGCGCGTATAAGTCATCGAACCCATTGACGAGAAGATCACAAATCGTGAGTGGACACGAAAGGAACATCTTGATATGGACTACAAGTGGTTCGATGCGAGCAATCTAATCCACGGAGGTTTAAGTGGAGCTGTCTCATCCTCGTCAAATGCCACACGTACCTCCGCCGATAGCTTTCTGACCAAAGTCTTGAGTTTCATGATTTCCAGATGGAGGCAGGCGAGAGACTTTGGTTGTTTCTGGTGCGTCAAAGATCAAAAACAATTAGTACATGTAATAGTCAATTGGATGTGCGGACATACCTCAACAAATTTATAGCTTTCAGGACCTGGGTGGCGTTGAGAGAAGACACGCTCGTGCTCGTGGACTGCTGTTTGCAGCATCTTTAACAAACTTTGATATTCTTCATCGAGTGAACGACAAATAACGCTACATATACTGGGTGGATAAATGGTGTGGCGAGTGTCCATGATTACTGTGAAATCGAAGGGAATGAGAAGGATATGGCGCGACCCGAACGATCCCAGTCAGTTTTTATAGCAGACAGTGTTAGGGCGCGTCAGACGTACAAACAACAAAAAGTTCAAGGCGAAACAAAGCAACCTATTGCGAACATGACATTCTAATGTAACAATCAAGCATCAAAGGAAGGTTCTTGTCGTCCATTGGGTATCTACGTCCGGTTTGGAACCAGACTAGACAGTCAAAAGCAGAGTAGTGAACAAGTCACACGTCACATGCAGTCAATAAGAAATAAATCACACTTCGAACATCAATCTAATACCACCGGTACCACTAGTACTCCACAGAGTCAAACTCTGTCGGTAAACTCGGTAGTTCGCTTTTCACTCGATTCGATCCGTTCTACATTTCACCAATCATTCATTCATCATCGTTATCGATCCCTTTATTCCAAATCAGGCTAAACGTAGGAATTGGAATCCGGATTGAGAACATTGGCCATGAAGGGGTCAAACAGTAGGAAAGTACCTAAGCTATCAGGCTATATCACAGCGCTGGTCAGGGTGAAGTGGTCTGCCACATATTCTTCCAAAGACCGTTGATGTCTCTCCCGCAGGTGCGCACCGTATCAAACGAGGCGGCTGAAATCGCTCAGTTTGTGCGACAAATTACCCTCGCCTCAAGCGAAATAAAACAGCTTCGTTCCGAGATAGCTAGCTTGGGGCAACAAATCAACAGTTCA
The DNA here is from genome assembly GCA_028011325.1 of Lentinula lateritia. Classification (NCBI taxonomy): domain Eukaryota; kingdom Fungi; phylum Basidiomycota; class Agaricomycetes; order Agaricales; family Omphalotaceae; genus Lentinula; species Lentinula lateritia. The sequence continues at coordinate 132,525 of JANVFT010000038.1, forward strand.
ACAAGGTGTGAAAATATTTTGCTGGGTGTATATTTTTAATGTCTCTGGCAGAATCTTCCATATATTCGTTCGTTGGAAGAGCTGAAGACTCTACATTCTATAATTCTTGCCCTCATAGACAAAAAAAGGGAAGATATACAGGAGCTAGAGAAACAGCTGCTGTATTTACGAGCTTCATAGTGCTCTCACAGCTGACCGGTCAGCTGCATCCTTTCTTCCAAAGGCGTCGTATTCATCTTTTTGTCCACTAAATGCAGCACCTCGCACGTATTTTAATCGGATATCGTCTACGTACCAAGAATCATTGAATATACATCTGTTCGTGCTGGTCCCGATCAGGAACTACAATGTCTCGTTGCAGTTTATATCATTATATACGATCCTAGTGTTTTTTTAGATGCCCTTGGACAGAGGGACAATGCCTTCGCATTGCTAGTGTCCTAGCCGAACTTCGGTGATATTTATATTGTTCGCATCAGTCGAGACGTCGGTACTGACTACTTGCTCGTGTCAAGCCTCGTGTCAGAGATGAGATGTGAGTTGGATTTTCCCTGACTTCTGCAACAGAACGGCCACTCAACTTGAAGATTCATGAAAACTTCCTATACTCAGCTGGGCACGATAGAGGCCCCTACAGACTATGTAAATGCATTGGCATTTTCAGCAGACGGCCGTTACTTGGCGAGTGCCAGCAATGATAATATGGTACGAGTCTACAGCGTAAAACGTGGATTTGCGACGACCTGGGAAGAAAAGGGGGATTGTCCTTTCAGCGCTGTCACATGGAGAGACGATGCTCTCTTTGTAGGTAGCATGGATGGCGATGTGATTTGTTTTTACCCAACCACGGTATGTGACATCTTCTTGCTCCGATAAATGTTTTTGAAAACAAAACTAGGGGTGGATTCGTTGACGGAAAAGTGAAGTCATCTACAAGACTGACGCCATAATCCAAACCATGGTATTCAATCAGCGCGGCGACCAACTCCTTGTTTGTTCAGGTGCTGACGTGCTCCTCTTCAATAAGAGTAAGTACAACTGTTGGCTTGATAAGAGATACCATCCAACCTAACTTGAATTCACAGCTTCAGGGAAATGGAAATACCATGATTGTCTCCCTCGCCCCATTCCATTCGGAGAGCCAAGTGAAGGCGATACCTATCCAATCGTGGCAACAGGGTTGGATTTTCTCGAAAATGAAAATGAATGTCTCATAGGATATTTGTACAATGGTTTTTGGTGAGCGAAATCCTTTGAGATAGTTACGTATCTATGTTTCTACAATCGACTTTAGGAAATTCAATCTCGAAACATGGGAGAGCACTTTGTATTTTGGGCCAGATGAGTCATATGAGTTGGAGGAGCCGAGAAGGTATTTTGGAAGAATGTATGTCTCATATACGAAGAAATGAGCCGTAGTTGTCTGACCCAAATTTTAGCACTGCTTCGGCTCAATCCCCCGACTCAAAATCGGTTGTCGCAACGGATACTTGCATAGGTCTTACCTGGTTCAAAGTCATGCCCGAAAGGCTGAAGAAAATGAGTAGCACTCATCAGACTCAGGATCTTTCGTCTAATGTTCCCCTTCCTGTCCTCTTCATAAATTAAGGCCAAGCAGTGATCATGGGTACGACTAAGGGTTGTGCTTTGATCTTAGAGGTAAAGCGTGCCGAAAAATTACAAGCCTTGAAGCATGGAAATGGTAAATCCTAATCTCTCACTGTTCTTTGTTGCTGAGCTATCTCCTCCTTTCGCCATCCAGATCAAACCTGGGTGACTTCCTTGGTAGTATATTGTTTTGCCGTTCCATTGGTCTCTGCTGATCTGATAATAGGCCTATATCGATATAGATGGTCGCTGTCGAATGATAGCCACCGGCGACGGGAATTGCGAACAGCGCACAAGGATCATACTGTGGATCGAGGAGGATAAGAAGGACATCTCATTTAAATTTCCCAAGCTCTGGTACATCATGCCAAAACTAGTGAGTTGTTCTCCCAGAACAGAAGTCTCAGTATCAAATACTTTACAGTTTGTATCCATCCTCAGAATTGGGCAGGTAGTCCTTATCATGATGGGATTGATCTTCGCTTTCTCACTCCATCGCCTTTGTGGTCAGAAGCCACGTCGGAGAAGTTTTCAGCGTACTTCTTCAAATCATCTTCTCTTGCGGCACCGTTTCCTTCCCCGTCTCCAGTGATACCTGCTACATCGTCACCTTTCTTGACAAAAGTCACCAAATTGTTCGACGCATTGGGAGAGCTACTGGTGCGTGTCAATAGTCCTTTTACGGGGGGATTTCTGATGAAATATTGTCAAGGCATAAGCGAAACTGTGATAACATGGATACCCGGTTGCAAAATCTAGGAGTTGCCGCATCATATTTTATCATATCCTGTACAACTTTCGTAGCATGTATAGGAAACATTTGAAGATGCACTGCGTGTATTACCGTCACATCCAACACTAAGCTCAGAGTGTACTTGACTGTTCGATGGTTGAGGAGCTGTTTTGCGGTATGCTCGTCATCTCACGTCACGTCGGCAGATGTAGGTAGATTGCAGGCAAATTGGGCGCACTTTTTGGACTATCAGTGTAATATGAGTACATTGTCATAACTCTATTCCCCGTCGGCGGTGGTTGTGCGACGCATAGCTGAACACTGTCCTGAAATATCACAAACACCCCTTATAAGTTCGTCTACAAATAATTCCTTTTCCATCTCGAGGTCGCTGGCTTTATCTCGAGAAGTTGCCGCGGAACGCTCAAGAACTCCCACAAGACGCTTGTAAAGTGCAATCTCAACGTCCAACTGAAGACTTTGAGTCTGTTGCACAATCATTGCCTCCTTCCCTGACACGGCTTTTTCTCGCTGTTTGAGGAGAACGAGTCTGGTGGCCCACGGAAAGTCTCCGAAAATCCAAGAATATACTTTCATTGTCATAGCGCAGACCTGCGATGATTGAAGCTTTCAACTCTGACAGAAACAACCTGCAGCTACTCACCAGTTTATAGCTGCAGCCAATGAGTGACGTCATTCCGAGCATCAAACAGATGATGATGCTCAATCCAATAAATGCCCTGGTGATTTCTTCACGATTCTTCTCCGCAAACACACTAAATAGACGTGATACAGGATCATCGGAACCATGCATATGACCAGGATCAGGTAGGTGCTTCAACAAGAAAGAAAGAATTTTGTTCATGAGATTAGCTCGGCTCGAAACTCCCATCTGAGAAGACGAATACGTTGCGGCGGAAGAAGCAAGCTCGAAAGACATTGGGGTCTAAGATATCCTCAGACCTTTCCGACCACCTCATCAAATATACAAATTCGTTACTTGGATTAAGCCCGACAAGCCACGGTATATCTGCGTGTGGTGACGTGATAAATATACATATATCCTTCTATCCATACTGCTAGTTTCGAAAGCCATGTCGGATCCGGTACTACAAATAAGTCAATTTGAAAGGAATGGTTGCATACATACTGCGTATATACATGAGGCTACCCCACAATGTCCCTGCAATTTTGAACAGTGGTATTATGACTAACCCGACCTGTTTCGGCCATCGATAAGCTACAGCCGGTAGTCCCGCTAACACTCACCATTGTTCTCTCTTTGGGGTTAGTTCGAGGTTGAGATTGATGCGGTCTCAAGATCTCGATTCTGTAATTGAAATAACAAAGAGTTTTTCCAGACGAGTCCTACAGTCTACAGAGGAATATATTTTGCAAGGAGTTACAGGTATTTGAATCTACAGATTAAGCAGGATTAAGCCAGTGTCCCAAAGGTAAAGGATAGGAGCCAAAACCGAGTTGCTCGAATAGTGACAGGGTTCGAAACTAATCATGTATGAAGAACATACCTCACGGGTTCAAAACCAATCATGTATGAAGAACATACCTCACTTCTGACATGGGGTGTTCGAGTTCGCCAGGTTTGCATATCCCCATAAAAGCCAAATTATGACTGAAATTTAGTTATTCTTGTTTGTCGTTAAATTATCCCTGAAACCTGAAGCCAGAGCGTTCTTGAGTGTGTAGTTGTTTGAGTGATGCAGGAAAGAAACAGTACGAGAATAAAGGAAAATCTCACCTGTTAGAAATGCCCTAGCATTCTCAATCAAACCTATGTACCGCTTTCTGTTCCTTGAGATAGTACCCACTTCACTGGAGGCCCAAGGATTTGCGGAATATTTTTGTCAGTGTGACAAAATAATTGAGAAAAAAAATTCAGATACTAAAACGTCAAAGAGTCGTGTTCGAAGCGTGCTGAAGTCCTTAAAGAAGCAGTTCATCGAGACAGATTCCTGTAGCAATTTCAACCTACTCTGCATTTTGTTATGGCTTCCTCATCACAAACTCGTTCTCGTTCCAGTCGTGCCTCCAGAAATGGAACGCCCGTAGCAAGGAGACATCTTTCCCCTAGTCACACCATTCTTATCCCCTTGTTTAACGGAGGTGTTATGCCCCAACGGGAACTTGATAAGGTAAAAATATTCGTACATTTCATCAGGAATGATATCAAGCTGTTTCTGTAGGTAGAAGGGTCAACGACAGGTCTCTACTTTGGAATGGATCGTGCAATAGCGGAAAACAAAAAATTCCCGTCCATTCTTTCGAGCCACCACAAGCACCAACGATACATTGATGTACGGGACGGGTTTTTGTCAGATTCAATCGTAGATGACATCTACAAGCTGAAAGTCATTGTCGACCGAAGGCGATACTACGTATGCGGCACATACGATCCAAGTTCTCCCAACAGTAACAAATCGTTGATAACATACGGCGCGAAGGAGAAATTCAAGGGCGAGATCACCATATTCTTCTACTCTGTCTATGAGCCAGAGAGGTTCTTAGAGTACATGCCTAGGTATGGAAATGCAAATGAGAGGGATGAAGCAATCAAACGAGTCCTCACCGCGTAAGTAGATATTCTTAGTCCGCGAAGTCATGCAGATCTTAACGCGTTGATCCCAGATTCTCGAGGAACGTTGGAAGTCACATTGAAAAAGGAACTCCTCTGAAGCACGTCGTTAGGGGTTAGGCCTTTGCTTTCCATTCTACCTACAGCACTCGATCCTTGACCTGGTTTTTTTTAAATCTCATTGTCTTTCTACTCACCTATGCCCCTCGTTTCCTTGATTTATAGACCCGTGTTGACCACGTCTCTCCATGCCTCCTTCACCATGTCGTCCTTTTGTTGTATCAACTCTATGCTCACCACTTTTGTTCGTTAGCTTTCCATTAAAAAAGATTAAACACACATCTCATCATGTTATTGAACCTGGCCTATCAGCTACATCGTTATATTCATTTGAGCTTCCTATAGTTTTGTCATTCTCTTCAACCCTCGTTCCTTAGATACTTGTTCGTTCTTTACCTACGTCGCTCCTTGATCCCACATCCAGTCGTTCTTTTCACGCGTTGATCTTGAGTTCGTCTGGGATTCTGGTCCGGTGGTGGGGCCTTAAGGCTTAGCATATACGATCAGAACTGACTCCCAGTTTATAACCTGGAGCAGTTGGGAGAAGGCATTAAACACGATAATGTTCGATAACGACTCGGAATGGCAAATGTGCAAGCCTGCACGTGGTGCACATGACCCGATTTTGATCCTTAAAAATTACACTGAGTCCAACTTCTCTGTTGGGCTTCTATCTGGTCGACAACTACAAACAGGTAATCTTCGTAACCTCCTCAGTACTAGCTCCTCTTTGAGCTTGACTGGACAATGCCCGAAGTGATGGAAAGTAAGCACCTCCTTTGTAATGAACAGTATGGTATCTGGATCTTGATGCCATCGGACTATAGAGGCAACTTGTATGCTTGCGACGTCTCGGGAAGCCGACCTATCTAGCTTCCATGCGCTGATAGACAACGATGTGTTCACCTGCCTCAGTCGCAGGCCGCACAACTTTCCCATCGTGCCCTCCCGAAAACAAAACCTGAATCCCAGTCCGAACTCAGCCACGCTCCCCGATTTTTATACACCACGTTGGGTAACTTCCTCGATACCCTTCTTAGGATTTGCTCCCAGCAGCAATCCATTCAAATTCCATTTCCTGAAATGTCTTGACCATGGATTCAGTACCCTACCAATTGAGATAGACGGCCAGTCAGGTTCTTGCGCTCTAAGCTCGTCACTACAAGAGGATTGGGACTCTTTAGAGAGAAATATGCGCGTGTTTCAACGTGCCTGTATGAAAATCAACCGGCTAGCAATTCCTGACGATTTCTGCCTCTGGCCCCTACCAAACTTCTATGGGTATCATAAACGTTGGAGAATGGAAGCGGAGGCGCGTAGAGCAGCAATGCGATCTCGACAGGCATTCATTCCTTTGATTGCCTGTATCTCATTCTTCCTTCGAATGCTATATCATCTGGAAAATAAATGGATCGATCTCGTCGCGTTGCACACTCCACCCGACGAGGACGATTCTTTCTTGGGCAAGAGACAGAAGGAGTATGCGGCACTTTGCCGGGGACCTCTCCCTGCAAAGTGGGAATGGCAAGAGTTACTTCGTAGAGAAACGGCAATCAGCTCTGACTGGCTTGCGTATTTTCACCAAATCATGGATATTCCACCAGTCGGTGCATTTATCGATGTGCATAATTCTGGGTGTCTTCCCTGGCTCCCTGTGTTCCTTGATTCCAAGATGCCACTGATGTTATGCTGGGGTCAGATTAGTGATTGGACTATCCCCAAAATTTTCAACTTTGTAATCCCATTTCCCAATCCCATCACATTTCCGATTCCCAATAATGCCACGATTGACACCCTTATTGCGACACAAACATCTTATCCACCACCGTTATCAGAGCGCCATTCCTCCAACAGCACAGAAGTGTCTACTCATAAGCCCAAATTGCGATATCCACGTATCACTGGTGGAAGCTTTCCCCGTCAAAATGAGGATATATTCACATTCATTCAACGCAGAGAAGCCATAGACTCAAAGCTATCGCATCGGAGGCGGCATCCGAAAAGCAATCTCGCTTACAGCGGGAAGAAAATGCTAGGAGAGATCGACCTCCGGGTCGAAAAGGTGCTCGTGTGTATTACTGGGACCTTGTAGAGGGTATCAGGGTGTGGACAGCTGCGGGAAGGAGCAACTATGAGGATATCTGGGAGAGATATGGCCCAAGCCAACGTCGTTATGATTCCGTTGCCGATGAATGGGAGGTTTGCACAGACCTGGATCCTGACGGTGGTAGTGATTCAGACTCCTTCGGGGATGACTCCGACGATGATTTTTTTATCTCTACCCACTCACAATCAAATGTAGAAGCGGGCCATGACGTCGGCCCCGCTTCCTCATATGCTTATGTTGCTCGTCTTCATCCTACACAGAACTCGCCGGCAGTACCCATAACCTTTTCGGAGACCATCGAAGACATTGCTCACCATCGATTCGGGTTTCTCAAACGACCAAATCAAGACCGTAGAGAAGTTGTGGTTCTACCTAGGCTTTGGAAGAAAGTATTGGGACTGCTTGGATGTGGACGCCCGCCTGTACCTGATGGACCTGATGATCATATTAAGCTACAGATAATCAATCTTGTCATGCAATTGTTAGATGCAGTGGATCTACGGCATGCACCCCAAGAATATGATTTGGCTATCAGGAATGGCCTAATGAAACCTCAGATTCCGTTCGAGGTTGATGTCCTGACCTCGTACCATGGACACCATTTCCTAATACAGGCACAAGATGCTACAGATAATGAGCCCTATCTAATTGCATTACGCAGCGCAGCCACCGTTTTGGAGATAGCTCGTAGAACGTGGGGTCCAGGAACGGTAGATATCATCAGGTGCTTAATCGAAGAGGGCCTTCCTTTCAACACTCTGATGGCTAGCTATCCTCCTCGATTATGCAAAGTGATCCCGCGCTGTCGACCTGCGGTTCTGGGCTTTCGTCCTAATTTACAAGATTATTGTGCCTATGAGGTCGTTTGCGATGAGTTCCTACGCTCAGCTAGGGGTCGTGCTGCATTATTAGGCGGAGGCATAGTTGCTCGATTAGCTCGCGATGTTGTTAATAAAGATGATGTCTATGACGGACCTACTGTACATGCTCTGCAAGAAGGAGAGCATGCACTTTGTGTGTGGGAAGTGGGCCGAGGCCGTGCATTCTGGGATGACCAACTGACAACTGAAGAAATAGATCTCATTTGTGGTACATATGAGGTTGCTACAGGTATGTGTGTGTGCCTTTTGTCATGTCTGCCTCTCATTCCTTTGTTTAGGCATCATCTCAAAGGAGGGTGTACAGCAGACTGCGATACATTCCTGGTGGCCTCGTCCGAACTCTTGGAAAACATGTGGGCTTAACTGTGGATTTTGGTCAAAAGATGCTGAAGATTGGTTACAAAAGCGGCTAACGAAAATCCACAACTCCACCGATCGCGAGCCTGTGGTTTTGTTCACTCCTCAAGAATGGCATACGCACTTGAAATTTCAAAGGGCATACGCACTTTCAAACAAGAACGATCTACTTGCAGTTGAATATCTCAAGAAAGAGTGCAACTTACCGATCTGAGGTACTGGTATAATCTTGGTATATTCACGCCAACGTAAAGGACAAACCCGTTGCACTATGTATATGCTATCATACTGATCATAATTCTGTTTATGGTTGATCATGTTGTATATTGTAGTTCTCATCAAGTTATATGATAATGTGTTCATTGAAATTCCTTTCTTTGTATACGAGAACTTTACATTGAGTTAAGCATACAGATTTATCCTAGTAAGCTACCAATTCTGCGATAATGAGAATCATCTGTAACACAAATGAGACACATGTGAAGGCCCCTATGAAAATAATAGCATCAACTGCAATTTGTGGGATCATGGACTTTTTTTGGAAATGAGTATGATGCAAGGATTCACTGTAGTGTAAAACCAACCTTTTTCTCGAGTTTGACTTGCTTTGGGGGATGATATTGGATGAGAATGAACAACAAAATACTGAAAATCAAATTCCCAATAGCAACAGCAAGTGGTTGGCTGCGAAACATCACATAGATCTTTTGAAGCACTCTGATTAGGAAGAGCAGGTAAACCAGAGCGCCCGCCTTGAAGAATATTCGGGAGAGCTGGAGGTCATCAACTATCTAATCAATGGAGGAACATCAGTCTACAGCGCAAATGCATGATAAGTACATACTCACAACAATGTTCAGGAATCGTTCGGAACATTCTCTTCCCTCCAAAGGACGACCTGATTCCTCTGCCGGATAACCTAATCCCTCAGAAGGACAACTTGATCCCTCCGCCGGACAACCTGATCCCTCCAAAGGATGTCCTAATCCCTCCGAAGGACGACTTGATTCCTCTGCCGGACAACCTGATCGCTCTGAAGGACTGACCGAGTTCTGAAAGGGCGACGTGAAGACAGATCTGCGGATGGAATGTATGCTCACATTTTTCCCGCGAGTATTGACACTGACCACCTGGCTGAATAGAGCTTCAGGGCTCAATAGCATGGACAGGTTCTCCGTAGACTCGGGTATCTGACTGTCAATATCACATATGGTGGGTTTCGGAGTACTGACTGGGTCCTATGAAGGCGAATATGTCTCATCATGGGGCGCAGATGTTCAAGAAACTCACCATCTTTCTGGAGATTCGACCATCGGTGGTTGACGAGATGGATGCGCTCGTCGTCGATTCAAGTATCAGAATGCTCTGATCTGTGTCGTTATATTCACTAGAGCGGTTACTATATCCCATCGTTCCATCCTCGCTGTAAATAATTTTGTCATCGTTCCTACAAGAGTGGGTTGGAAAGTAGGATGCCTGCTAATGTAGGATCAGTGTTTCGAATCAATCATGGGAATGTGGTGATTACCGGCAATGGAGCACATACTCCTGGCTCTTCTTCTGCATTCATGAGTATGTACCAACCTTCACTGTCGCGAATGAGAGTTTTCAATAAGACGTGGTTCATTCAGCCTCGTGTACAGCATGCGGGCCATGACATGGCGGAAAGGTACAATTTGATGTGAGTCGTGACATACATCATACTAAAAATGAAACGGCGCGACAGACTTGTATCAGGTGACGGAGTATGACAGCTGACTATGAGTAATCACAAATTTTCTGTCTCTTCTCCCTTTCTTCTTTCTTCATTTGCACTCTCCTTGCAATTGGCGATTCCACGAGTCAAACTGCGTGGTTTCGATCAAGAATTTACACTGGAAGTCGCGGGGAACTCGTATCATACAAGGCCACGATAGGACAACAGAAAAGACCGCGTCATAGCTCATTTCGCTGCATTAACCGACTCCGCATCAGGTGTAAAACCTTGTGTCGAACCTGTGGCGGGTCGCAACCTGGACCGCTTTGCACTCCGGGTTCGGTACGTCGTCAACATGCTATTCAGAACCCAACTAGGTTTCCCCCCAGAAGTTAACTTCAGCGACCTCGTCGCAATCTTGGGGTGTACAAACTGCTCATTCTCCAGATCTACGGGCCGCCACCAGAGTTCTCGTTCTCCACCTTCGTTGTTGCACCAAACCCATACTTGATAGCCTCCATCTCTGGTATCCCTGTGGACATATATCGTCCCTAACATTCTGGGAGTTGCGGTGTCAAGGGGAGGAGCGTCAAGGTCGTTCGGTGATTGACTACAGTGCCAGGCAGTCTCTCCCTCACTATCATGCGACCTGAATCGATTAGTCTCTAACTTTGTCGGTCCAAACGGCTCATTTGTAATATTGCTCGTACGGGGATTCTTTTGCAAGAAATACTTTGGAGGCCGAGCCTGAGGCTTAAAGCTGACGGGGGTAGATCCCCTATCAGCATTCTTGGCAAAGCCTAACGGACGTCGGAATAGGATCTCGCGAAAAAGATGGTTCACTGACTGGGGTTTTTGGTCTTCTTAAGAGCTCCCTTTTGAGGAGGGGGAGTCTTCGCTCGTCCTCTCGTCCTCCTGCACTGGATTTCAGCTTTCCTAGCGTCACCACAACATCGTATCGTCTAGGCTTACGATTCTTCTATGTTTGGGTTGTGATATATCTTTTGGATGATCCCATCACCATCCAGATAATAGCTGCAGTAGTCGTATGTTTGCCTTCTCCACCATCCAGAGGGCTATATGAATGGTCAGCGTTAATTCGCAATCAAGCTTTGGCCAATCGACAAACAGCAGGACTTCCTTTATCCGAGTCTGTGGTGCTATCCGGTTCCATCAGGGAGCAGTTCTGAAACCCATGCATCCTACTTACACTTTCCTTTCCACGTGAGTTTTTGGCATATGCAATTCACAAGATTTTCTCAACATTTTTGATGGCCACGATAGGAAATAAGAGCCAAATCCCTCATTGCTTCATCAATGCAGCAGGCCACCAGGCTTATCGTTTCCTGCTCAAACCCTTGGGTCGTTACTTTCACTTTTGAGTTCAACTCACTCGTGAAATAGCCCGGCGTCGCAGAGTCAATTCTGTTAATTCGGATTTGCAGCCATGTCGTTGCCATGACTGTCTCAAGCAAAATCCAGAAGGATTACTAGTCCCCCAGTCCGCTCTTACTGAGCATCGGCATCGGGAACGTCTCAGGAACACTTTTCGCAGTAGGGCCAGCAAGTTGCAAACGGTGTCGACATCGCCTGGTATAGTACCAGAGGCTTCAGGGTCTGACATCGCACCCGAGTCACTCTTCCATGAAAATCAATTGCCTCCTTCCGAAAACCCTATTCTCAATGAAAGCAACCATCTAGATCCAAATGTACCTGGCGGAAGTGAGAACACTAGCCCAGATTTAAATGATGAAGACACCGGCGGCTGGTTGCAATGTGTGGTGTCCGAAATCCGCATGCGTCTGGAGACTCTATACGACTGCAAAACTCGCCTCACTTTCATGAAAGATCCTTCTCCGAATATCCCTTTTGTATTGTCAGATCCTGAAAGCCTTCTTCCGGTGAACGCTGGTGAATTCGCTCTGAAAACGAATATTACCGCCAACAGCTGCTTTTTGGATACAGAGGCAAGGTTCTCCAGCCTGCTTAAGTCAGTTCAAACATTACTGCGGGAACAGTGTTTAGTTGGGGATGCAGACGTAGGGGAGGAGCTTTGCGAAGCATTAGACAAACTTCAACGCATAAAGGAGCGACAATGGGCATCACAGGCTTACCCTGACGGACGTGATGGATTCACGGTTAACAACAGTACGTGTGCTATCCCATCGTCAGTCGCAGTGACTAAATCTACTTAGGTCATCGCTTTTCCCAAAGGCAAATAACAGATATAACTCCGACCCTTGTAGCCGCTCTGATTATGCATATCAAATTTCGGAGTCCAGTTCGTCATATGCGGGTAAATCTTGCATTGTTTCGTGGCATCATTGGAGGGCTCATGAGGAGAAGCGGGATTCAATCAAGAGCTCCATTCCAGATTCCGAAGGATATTCACACTATTGTGGACCAGTATGATCTCAACCCTACTGTACACGTCGCGATTGCATGCCCAAAATGTTACGCATTATCCCCATTCACCGACGAGACGCTCCAAACTGCTGAGAACGCACTCGAAGTGCACCTTCCTCTCCCGGTGTGTGAAGAGAGAATACATCCAGATTCACCACCGTGTGGAACTACATTGTGGCACACTCGCCATAGTGGAAAATGTTTGTTTATGGCCCCGATTAGAAAGCAGGTTTTTCAGGATCTAAAGGCATGGATTGGGAGAATTTTAGCTGTTCCAGGCATTGAAGATGCTATTGCAGAGCATCAGCAATGCCCGTTCCCAGCGAGGTCCGACTCAGCAAGCGACTTCGTGGATTCTGTTGTCTTTCGTGAATTTAAGGGCATTGATGGGCAACCGTTCGTGACATCTCAGAAAGGACCTGCTCAAAATCCGGATTTATGACTTGTGATGAGTCTTGGATTTGACGGGTTCAATCCATTTGGTCAGAGAGAAACGCATGCTCAGATCCAGTCCACGGCTTTATACATGGTAATTCTGTCTCTGCCAGAGCATGTTCGATATTGACAAGAGTATATGTTTCTGGTCACTGTCATGCCGGGAAAGCCCAAACAAAACCACGTCAATCATACATTACGGATCCTGCTTAAGCAACTGCTGGCCTTCTGGGAAGGTGTGTACTATACGCGTACTGCACGTCATCGTATCGGTCGGAAGGTTTTCGTAGTCCTGCTCCCCATAGTCTGTGACACAGAAGCTGCAATTCAGATCTCGGGCTTTGCTGCCCACAATCATACTTACTTCTGTAGACGGTGTCTCCTACCTATCAGTGATATCTATAACCTTGATCCAGAAACTTGGATCATGCGGGACCCTGCAAAACATAGGGAGCTGGCCTTTGAATGGAAGGTTGCTTCTCGGGCACGACGCGAAGCAATCTACAAGGCTCATGGAATTCGGTTCACTGAGTTGATGGAACTGTCGTATTGGGATCCCATCCTCTACACTGTTATTGATGACATGCATTTCGGATACCTTGGCCTTTTCAAAACTCACCTTTGTGAAATATGGGGTATTGATCATGAAAGAAACAGTGGGGATGGTCTTCATCCAGATCTATCTGACAAAAAACGCATGAAGTTGTCTAATGCAAGCTTACGCAATTTCTTGAATGAAATTCGAGAGAATGAGCAGTCTTTAGGAGCTATTTTGCTGGCAGAGAAGAAAGGGGTTCTCTGGTACCTGTGCTTCTGGCTCAAGCTGCGTACGGGACTTAGCAGCAAGCAACAAATGGTAGAGCAGATTCTGCAATGGGTGAGTCTTGAATCTTATCAACTACTTACGTGCACTCAATCATGTATAGTGTTCAACCGTTGAAAATGAACAAGTACCTGAAATCCCTCCTGTTGACTATAATCAGGTTCCAGATGGTTGGGAAGGTAACAACTCGGTAGAGACGGTGAGTATTCTCTTTCGCACACTTTATTGACTTAGATCTGATGCTTCACTCATCTCAGCATGAAGCCGTAGTAGAAGTCTCAGAATCCGAAGCTTCTAATCTAGTATGTTGGCTTCCTCCTCATGAATAACTTACATATTCATTGGTTTAGGAGTCTTTCAACTCGCAGGCTTCATCAAGGGCTTCATTGGTGACTTCATCGATCGCTTTATCAGTTACAAATGCTGATGCGCTACCACCCGTATCGCGGCCTGCGCCAACATTTGTCTTCAGCAAAGACTCCACATTTGAAAAACTCAAATCCAAATTACTCAATCTTGCCGCTAAACCCCCTTCACTTAACACCAAAAAAATAATCCTTCGAGCGTTATGTCAAGATTTAAACATACTATACAACCCAAGTGACTCGAATAAGACCCTTGCTGGACGACTCATGGTCTATGTATGCGTATTTCTTGAACTGCATCAATTTTTTTCTGAGTATCTAAGAACAGCATCAAGAAAACGGAGCCAAGGACGACGAGGATGTTTCGCAGATGCGATACAATCAATTTAAACGGGCTTTTGAGGAGGATGAGCCCTCGAAGTCCATCATGATGTCTCAATTACTCAGACATCTTGAGAAGCTTTGTACAGAGTATCATATACCCCCATTCAACTCCAACATTTCCAGCGGCTCATTGAAAAAGGAAAAATTGGCACAATGGCTGATATTGTGGGTCGGTTTACATGAAGTATCCTCGTATTCTAGCCGTCATTCATCTATTTCCTCAGCGTCGAGAGCATCATGACAGCGCCCTTAGACAAACTTCGCCTCGGAATGTCATCGGGAAAGATCTTCTAGCAGAAATTTGGGCAGACATGGCACGTTCTGTGCTTCCAAGCTGGATTCAAACAGCTCCTTCCAGATGGGGTATACCTTCTGCAGGCAAACTTAGTGCTGACGAATATAAAGTCGTATGCTCGATTTCTTTGGTCGTGACCCTGATTTGAGTATGGGGATATGGCAACAAAGAGCAACCCCAATCTTGTCATTTCCAAATGTTGCTGAACTTTCTAGAGCTCGTCCGTAGCATGCATATCATTTTCCTTCGGGAGACATCTCAGAGTTCAAGAGCATACTATAAAACCCATATCCTGAATTATCTACGTGGTGTCCTACAGCTATTCCCCGACGTCATGCTTGCATCGAATCACCATCTTGCACTTCACATTGTAACCGACTTGGAAAACATGGGCCCAGGACATGCTCGGAGTACCCCAGTATTCGAGCGCATCAACCATTTGTTGCAAGAGATCAAAAAGAATGGGCATTTGGGTAAGGACATTTCTCGAGCATTCTACTTATAGTGAACTCCAGGCGAGGTAGAAGTCACGATGATGAATTCATATGGTCGAATAGCCAATCTGCAGCTGTTACTGAACAACTATCTGGAGCTCCGGGAAGAAATCGGTGAAGCCCTGACGATGCTAACCGACATTGATCGTGAAGATCATCGTGGTATTTTTGCTGGGACTGACTTATCGGCTTGGTCCAGTACCGAGTTCAACGAGACCCCTACTCATATTGAGAGATCGACTCTTGATCGTATTGTGCAACAACTGTGCAGGATGTATAGTGTCCAGGCCTCTCATTGGGATGGCAAGGTAGCCCGAGCTTCCCATATTCTAGGTGGGGCGGCACTCGGGCGGGTAATTTATTCCACTGGGTATCGTCAAAATTCCATCATCTTCCGCGATGAAGGAAAAATAATTGCTGGAACAATCGACAAAATCATCAAGCACTCTCATCCTCATCCTTTTACTCAGGAGGTGATTGCAACGACATATGTTGAGGCTATTGCAATGGAACCAATCAATAGGGAGGACGACTTATATTGATCACTCAACTGCGGGTGGTTATGTTTACAAACGCCAACAAGGAGGAGAATTTCGACTGTGCCGTTGTCAAATGTGATCTCGCATTTCATCAGGACAGATTTGACATTACTCGTTAAAGAGAATCCCGTCACACATGTGTATCCTGTCCCAAAGGTAAGTGTATAACCTTCTCGTTTTTTTGGTTCAATTCTAATACCTGGACACCAAGGTTTTCAACGACAATGAATCAGGAATGCCGACTCCATTGTAGTTAGTACAAAGTGTTTGGAAATATCATCAGCCAAGTGGCCATTCACCTCCCTCCCTTTCATCTAAGCGATCGTTGTTGGTTAGCTTTGTCTTAAACAATAGTACTTGTCTTTCTTTGCACACATTGTTGGTCATTGTCTTCATACCACGCTGAGAATACGCTCAGACCACTGATGATTTTACTTATAAGTTATCCGCTCTCGATACTCGAGCCTTTCATTCCTCCTCCTGACAACCCCTTGCTCATGAGTTTGGTGAGGATTATGGCCGCTTCCATTACCGTTCTAAATGTCTCAACTCCTCCAACTTGCTTGACAGGAAGTTCGTGTAGTATCAGTCGACACCGGGCGCTTGAGGCTATTAGAAGAACAGGCCTTACTGAAACGCAAAGAAGTCGTTCAACTACGTGGAGTAGTTCAACGGCTGCGTTCACGATATGTGAGTCTTTTCAGTTTCTCATCGATCCTCACATTTGCTAACTACCCAATACAGGAATTAGAGCTTAATATGGATCGTTCGAAAACCGACTTTCACGATGCGACGGCCTTAGTACATCGACTCAGAACGGAAATCTTAACTTCCCTTGGCCGTGATACAGTCGATGACCAATGCTTGAAGGTAATCACAACGAACGAAGTATGTGTTTATCCAGTTTTTGGCAAATATTTCTCAAACATCGATTTTAGGCAGAATACTTTTGGTCTTTTGTCGACGGTGTGTTATCAACTTCCGAGAGGAAAGATGTCGCCGTTAGCAGTCTTTCTTCAGCTTATGTCTCCATAACTAATCAATGTTATTTAGTCTTCATCGGCCTCTCCGTCCGACCCGCCAGAAGCAGATATATCGGCATCAGAGTTAACAGTGTTGCTTATTGAACAATCTTTGAAACTTGATGAGTTGGCAGGAAATTTGCACACTGGTGTCGCTGAAAGACATCTCCGTAACCAATGCAAACAACTGTGTCATTTGGCGCGCTCACTATAGCGATACCTTTCAAAGAAGATGTAACAAACAGACATATCGATGATACAAGGTTGTTCATTATAACTTAAACATCAACACTGAAGTACCAAATTCCAAGGGTCACTGCTATGAAAACTGCTGCTCCTAAGTCTCCAATAAGAGATATTATATACCACACAACAAAGGTGCAAATGAAGGTGCCAGCGAGAATTGTGACGTCAACAGCAGCTTGCAAGATACCCATATCCTGTTATGTAAATGAGCAGACTCAACATGGACGCACAAACGTGAAATGCTTACAGTCTCGTTGACCTCTTTCACAGTATGGTGTTGGACAAAAGCATACATCGCAACACTTGGAACCACGAAGCTAACACCGACAGAACGGGGCTGACTACGAAACCTCATTGATAGCTTCCAGAGCAGTCTGAATGTAAACAACAAGTAGCTCAAGAGACCTGCATTCAGCAGGATTTTTTTTGCAGTCCCAGATCGATCAGCTGAACAAAAGACTTTGAAGGAGCGCGGCATGTGGATGATTCCAGCACTCACGAGTTTATTGATATGTTCGCTACTTGGTCTGCGAGCAACTTGACGCAGTGAAGTCAAGACTTTTTTCAGAGAGGGATCCTTCTGTATAGGTGACTGTCTTGACTGGGAGTCGAGTAGCGGGTCAAATGAATCAGGGCTCTGAGGCTCCGGGTCCTGCAAAAGGTGTCAGTCAACGATCTTCGATCGTTATGAATGACAATACCAGTGGCCGCTGGTTAACGGAACCTTCTAGATGTGAATCCATACCAGGTCAACAACGTGAGAGGGGTTTCGTGGTTGCGACGGTTCTCTTGGAGGTTGAGATTGAGAAGGACAGTTGATGAGACCTCGTGTAAAACATGTGCATGAGTTGTATACCTGTATTATTATGTCTCAACTACACACCCCTAGCACCCTCTTGCTCCTCCGACGGTTGCGCTCGGGATCAATCTGATGGATTGGAAAGTTCGTTCAGTTATGTTCGGTTTGTTCCAATGCGTTCTGTACATATGGAGCTTCGTGAGGGTCGAACTCACATAATTGTAAAGCCACGCCATAACAGACTTCCTACAATATCTGGATGATGAGAGCGCAGTAGTATTAACGGAAAGCAATACGTGAGTTATACTCGATGATGCTTGGAGAATCGAGGATTAAGCGGGGTACTAAACAGTACTAGTCACGCCATTGATTCTATGACATGCATACACGTGACATGATCCCTTCTAAGGTTTTCTTCCGCTCGACCTTGACCAGTCTCAAACTTAGTTTTCCAGAGTCAAACTCTGGACGAGCTACTTTCCTATTTGCCTACCGCACCTAGCTCTACCATTTGACTCGCCTACTCAAACACCAGAACTGGGATCTTAACAATGATGCGTACAAATTCGGAGCTGGAGCTGAAAATTCGAACTACCGTCAGGGAGGGAGATCGACATGGCGTAGATTGCTCCTTTCGGGACGTAGCTGCTCCGGACCAATCACCCCAAATAACCTTGCCCATCCCTCCTATTCAGCTCCCTTCCCGAATGCTCCATACATCCCTATCATTAATGTTCTCTGGATCACGATTGCTTTGCGCCTTTAGGTTTTTGGGTAATCCTCCGTTCAGCTGAACGCCGCTAGATCATCAATTCTGCAAAAGAGGCTATCCAGGAGCTACCGTCTATGCAGCCACAGAATGTACCGTACTACGAGCGCGTCTGTTTCGATCAATTCGCAAGTTTGGATGCTGGGATGAGGGAGGGATCATGGAGGGTCTTAAGAATATCTGCCGACTTAGGGTTCAGGTTGAGAGCTTGGCATGAAGCTTCGAATTGAGCCTGGAGTTCAGCAGGTGTTTTGGGTACCAAACGACGTAGACATAAGGAAGCGGATTAGAATGGGAATGCTGTAGGCCCTGGTAAATGGGGAATGTGGTGTAGGATTCGGTGGACGGAATGTGCTCTTGTCGTGTCGGGAGTTAGACCCGTCTCGTCGCTGTAATCGTCTCGTACCGGCAGAGAAGCCTACGAGTGCCACCTTGTGGAATACCTTTATATTTGCAGTAGGAGCTCCTACTGTACAATGTAGATGGGTGATACCATGCACCTTCAAACACAACTTATCCTAGCTCGAGCCATTGATCCTTTCAACGGTAAATCTTATATAAACACGGTTCGTCGCTCTTCAGAAAGCTAAATGCTGAACTCTCGGACCTATGCGGGAATCCGAATCACAAGAAACTGCAAAATAAGATGAAGACTATCAATGAGTTTCTAGATGTCTTATGAGAGCCAAATACACCAATCATACAGAGCACATAACTCTTGTCCTCGTCCTCTTACGAGAACGTTAGTGACGTCGTCGAGAAGTGCTTTTATCTGATCCCATCGGTATGGCACAGCTATCCTACAGATCCTCTCGCACTTTCCGAATCTCTACCTTCATCGTCATTGGCTGCTAACAGAGTCAATTTTCCATTAACAAACCTGTCCCCTCGATCACTATATATACCGTTTTCGCTATTCACGCGCCGCCGCTTGTCTACACGGTTTCAAACCGTTTGTCGGCCTCCTCAACCCCAACTCGAGCGACTGCTCAATCCGTCTCGTTCCGCCTCACTTCAACACGCTTCGCCCGCCTCACATGCTTCTCCCGCTCCTCGTTCCGACGTGTCTGCTTGCAGCACTTTGGCTCTAAATACCACGATATCTCAACCATCATTCTTCACTGTCACGCAGACCTCAGCCTTGACTCTTCCCTATCCTTCTGGCTATCCATGCGTCGATCTTTGGAAGAATTGCAAAGCCGCTATGAAATGCGAGAGATGCGGGGGATCTCAGAAGCGGATGGCCAGGGATATATCTACGCCTACATCGATTGTGATATATGGAAAGTGGGTATGACCAACGACTTCGTCCGTCGTCAGGAGGAGTGGGACAAGCATTGCCCTTACCCATGCAGAATTTGGCTTCCGCCTATCCGGGTCGTGAACAGGCGGAGAGCGGGTGTGTTCCTTGAATCCCGTTTTCTATACATCTCATTGGAATGCAGAGACATTGGCGCATCTCTTGCTCGAAATGGAGTGTCTTGACCGTCCGCGATTCTATTGTGAAAGTTGTACATATTCTACACTTCAGTTTCTCAGTTCACAGCGCTACAGTCTGACATGTAGGCCAACGAATACATACTGAAAAGTTCGTTTTCTCCGGCTATTGGCACGTCGTCTGGAGCACGATTATCTATCCTATTCTTTTGAGGGCTGCTGTCTCATGAAGGTACGTGATTGATGACCATGAAAAGTATCGTCACTGACACTACAATAGAGCCTGACTAGATCGGTGCATTATTTTCAACTGCTCCTCAATGGGACTGTGTCGGTTAACCTACCTACTTACCTTGAACCCGGAAGCAAAATATAAATACCTAGTCCTTTCAATCATACATTACACAAACAGAAAGATATGTCTCCGTGTCCTTTGATGCTAAATTCTGGATATTTACTAGACAATCATCTAGACTAGAAGAACCGGCCTATGAACACCCACAACACAGAATACTCAAGCGCCTCAAGATCCTCAATCTCACTGAACACCCTCGAAGACCCAAAAAAACTGTCTCGATATATATAAAATGTGTAGATGTACCATTAAAATGAAAATTTCTTCCTCGTTGGCCCTCGGTACCGACCTCCCTGACATCAACGTTGTCACGAGTTCCAACATCCCGACATCAGCGACGTTCCGACATTTCGATGTGCTGATTTTGGCGACGTCTGAACGTTTGGACGTCCCGACATCGGGTACGCATAAGCTCTGGGAGGTTTTCCAAAAGGACCTCGCTATTTACCCGAGGCAGTTACTTGTATGATATTTTGATTTACCCTAGTGAGAAATTCGAGCTGTTATTTAATACAACCTTTAGATATCACTTCTATTTGCCCTATTAGGATGATGTCATGCCCTGACCGCAATCCAACTAACCCCAAACACCCGCTCTACATTCTCACATTCCTAATTCTCTTGGCACCTCCCCAAGACACCCCTGAGGCAATACGCACCTCCCCAAGACAGTACAACCACCCCCCTGAAAACGTCCTGACAACCATCCCGACACGCGTACGAAACCCTCTTACAACAGCCCCATCAAGTACCAATCTCGATCACCTGCCTCTCTCGATTATCTGCCTCATGTTACCTAGATTCCGATGTTCCCTTGTTCACTTCCCGTACCTATTTAAGTAGCTCCGCAACGCCCCCAAGCCCCAGCTTGGTATATTTTGAACACACACCCTTTACATAGGTCCAGTCCCTGTCCCTTTGTACCTGCTAACCATACGGAATTCTCTCTACTCTCTATTTCTCTATCTCTGTTTCTCTCTATTCTTGTCTACTGTTTCAACGATCGTCTACACGATCCAATATACGCTTTTACTTCACGTCTAAGCAATCCGAGTGAGTCCCCGAGCTCCCTCGAACGATACTAAAGCTCCCCAACGCCTAACGCCTTGGAGAGCTAACCTCCCCAACACCTCCTCGAGCTCCCCCATCGCTTCCTAAGCTACGGGATCTCGATCTAGGTAACGTCAAAGCCGCTTCCTACGTCAAACTACGTACCGCTTCGCCGTTACACCCTCTCACACTCGAGGACATCCACCCTCGATCCCAGTCCCCAGGAGCCTATCCTCCCGGGTGTTTATCTTCTCAGGAGCTTAGACCCTCCATACCCAATTCCCATACGACCTATTCAATCCTATATTGACGTTCTAGAGAGTACAACTCCTACCACGCGATACTACTAGGTTCCGTACATCCATCCTCCCTACCTACGCCTTAGGGACCTCTCAGGACCTTACAGGGACCTCCTCCAGGGTCACACCTCTCTGTCTTATCAACTACTAGGTCATTCCTGTCCTCGGTCGCGGTTCCCGTAGCTCCCTTCGAGCTCCAGCCTGCTCCTAGCATGCTACAACGTAAACTCCTTATATCCGAATCCACCCTAAGACCTATTTTTGACCCAGGTCTTACAGATGAGTTCAATAACATACAAGTAATCGAGGCCAAAAAATTATATACAATCGGCGCGAGTTTCAAGTTAATTTCCTTATAAATGTTCATTGTAGAATATTCTCAAAAATCGCTGAATATTAACTCTATAAGCTGCATCCATTTATGGAAGAAATATGTAAAAATTTCGCTGTTCCGAAATTGAGGTGTTTATGTACCAAACCTCCCTATAAAAACAACCTTTCCTCGACGAAGAAACGGATCGATCCCCGCAGTGTCCCCAGAATCCTCCTACACCGGCTGAGGTAATTGAAGCAGCTCGTCTTGCCCATCGTGCTCTGAGGTATCGTGGTAAGCCAACAGCCACTAAAGTGTCTCTGATGTTGACTCTGTTGCTCTACAGACAATGGCGCCCCTCCTACATCTAATGAATACATTAGTGATGAAGCAGTCGCTGCATGCTTCTATTATGAAAAGGCTGTATTAGAGTCAGCAGCTGGTGTTGCGGGTGCACGTATGTTCATATTTTCTTGATATACTTTTCTGCAACTAAGTATTTTGATTCTTAATAGCACTTTGGTTCCAACAATGGAACCAAGCCAGTTTTGTTCCTTTAGTGAACGATGTCCGCACCCTCAAGGATGATGTCCGCACCCTCAAGGTTAATGTCTGCACCCTTAAGGTTAATGTCAACACCCTCAAGGATAGTGTGAATGCTTTGGGGTTGAATACATCGACACTTCTAATTCAGGATGGGAAGGTATGTTTGCTGCCTACTTTCAAAGTTGTCCATCTATTCATGCAGTATATAGGACCGTAATGGACAGCAGAATGTGAACAATAGTGGTCCTTTCTACGAGATTCCCTTTCCAGATGGTAGGAAGCCATGGGGCCTTAGTGTGAACAGACCAGGACATGTTAGCAGCTCATTCCTTGTATGTCAACTCTTCCACTAATCTCACCTTCTACAGCCAAATGTGATCCTCCCAAGACTTGATAATCAGGCATCGATTGACAACCTCACACACAACCAATCATATGCCTATTTCGCTGGGTATTACCCAAATATGCCAGTTTCGAATACTGGGCCTAATACCCTCCGTGACTGGAAGCTTGCTATAGCTCGTGCGATTGGACATGTAGCTTGACCGACTGTATTATCATCCAGAAAGTTCTAAGTTCTGAAATTGTAATGTGCATTGTACTATAGATACAGATAATGATGTCGCTTAATTAAATGCATATAGTCACATTATATAGAGCCTTTTCTGGCTTTTAGATGCCTCCAGTCTGTTGAAAGCCCCTCCCTCTTGAAAAAGGGCTTCCCACC
This sequence comes from Lentinula lateritia, assembly GCA_028011325.1. NCBI lineage: Eukaryota > Fungi > Basidiomycota > Agaricomycetes > Agaricales > Omphalotaceae > Lentinula > Lentinula lateritia. The sequence continues at coordinate 155,864 of JANVFT010000038.1, forward strand.
ATAAGTCCTGCTAAGTACAGCCACGGTGCAATCGTGGAGAAGGTAGGAGGTGCTCTCACTATGTCCGACCCTCAGCAACGAGAATTGCTCGAAGTTGTTCAATAATTCAAAGCTTGTCTGAATTATATGTTACGATGGATACACAGATAAATGCGGGAGTTGAATCCCGAGACATGAATGGGAAGTTGAATTCCCTAAGAATACCAAGGTCAAATCTGAACACTATACAACATCGAAGCTGGTCTTTCTTTTACGCTTGGCAATTCTAGAAAAGACTGTGAGACTCAGCCATCGATGAATGGAAATTCGAATCCAACCAATTCTGCCGAGCAGCTGAGGCCTTCACAACAGGTACTATTGCCTGCGGGCAAGGTGATACACAGGTCGCCTACAGCACCACATAAATCTGGTGTGCATATCAATTCCTTCGAAAGACAAGAGTCAGTATTCAGCCCCGATAGAGATTCTGGATAAACATACATCCAGAATAACATCAGTACATGTGAATCCTGGGCAGCAACTGCCGATACTGGGGCCACAGGAAGCGCCGATTCCAATGCACTGGCGCTGCATGAGCAGCGACGCTGAAGCAATGGAGACGATCGAAGCAAATGCAAGAGCTTTGGTGATGAAGTGCATGGCAGAATTGGCTTAGAGGGTTGGAGGAACATTGAAAATTAGGGCTCCTTTTTATACCATTCTTCGTTCTTGAATGGGAGCCTCATACGGCTTGACTTTGTCATAGGTGGAACCCATTTCCACTTGCCATCTGCATCCCATGATGATGATAAAATCTAGATGAGGTGGTTGCGGGTGTGGCGAGATTATTTAGCAGCTCCTCTTGCTCTTGACATGAATGATAAACTCATGGCGACCTATGCGGGCGTAGAGAACTCCTGTGCTAGTAAAAACACATGGACCTGAATTTATGTCAAGATATCATCTGAAGTGGCAAAATTTGCTAGTAGTTTGCTCCTGTCGTAGATAAAGAACACAAAAAAGAAAGCCAGTGGTATCGCAAACTATATCGAAGAAGCACACGTTTAAAACCAGGCGACATGTCGGGGTTGATGAGGGGTTGGTACGGCTGTGGCGGATGCTCCAGGTTTTGATTAATTGCGACTTGCTCCTGCCGGACCTGCTCTTGACGAGAAAAAAACAGAATTGAGAATGGTACTCAATACCGATGTTGCATAGAATCTCATATGATTCACTGACGTAGAGGAGGTGTGGAGTCCGCCGGCAAGCTAGCACTTGGTCCATTGAAGAAATTGCGGAACCGGCAAGGGCCTGATCTTGTAGGAATCGAAGTAGGTACATAATTTCAAAAGATGCGCGAATCCAGGAGTTCCCAGACATAGAGACAGAGACTCACATTCTGATTCTCTTCTGTCCAAAAGGTAGCATTAAGTTGGGGTTACCTCCGAGATCCTAGGCTGCAAATGCTAGAGCGGCAAAGATGTCGTAGTGTTTTTTGAGAGATCGTAAATAAAATTTGCAAGTAACAGCTCGGAGATCGACCCAATAAAGTGTTGGTGAGCGAATGTAGCCAACGAAAAGTGGCCTGACTATACCACAATAATCTCTTGATTGGGGCATGTGTAGCGACAGTACAATATCGGGTAGAAAGTAATTTATTGCTTTCGCAGAAAGTCGGATTATTACTCCGAACATTGGCCCGAACTAAGGATTGCGGTGATCCTTTCGTCCCCAGTATAAAACCATGCAGTCAGCGCCTGAACGAGCGTCATTAAGTCGAGGTTTTCAGACGTTTAATATCGCACACCAGAGAAAACTCACAATCATGATATAGAACGAAACCATCGTGGCTCCTTCAGCCCAGTTCGTTTTTGCATCAGCAGTCACGAAGTTAACGAGGAAACAGGCGCCGATGAGTATGGATACCTCGAACGTATCTATGTATGTACCAATGTACAGTATTTCTGCAAATTCATTTACAGGGGCCGAGTACTCACCAAAGAGCAGCGTCATAGGTCGATTTGACCACCATCCCAGTAATATGATGAATGGGAGCCAAAAGAGGTTGAACTGTATCGCTACATCTATCGAACGCGCTTTGGCGACGCGCGTCGGTGGGCGCTTCCATCCTAAGACATATTGCACTGTGGTTCGGATGAAGTATCCTAGGGCGAGGATTGCGTCGGCAGCGAAGGATGACAAGGGCAGGAGGATAAGGCCAAACCATCTAGTCCTAATGTAGGTACAGTTTCAGGACCAAAACGCTATGTGACTAACTCTTCTTGGATTTCAGAACTAGATCTGACAATCTCGACGCCATCGACTAGCTAGATTTTTTTGGTCAAGTCAGATAAGCTTTTTGACTTGCGCAATGATCACGTACCCATTCAGCAGTGGGAGCCATTATTGCGATCGTGACCAGCAAAAAAACGATGCATACCCATTGGTTGACTTCAGGTTCTTCATGAAGCAGTGCTCGTTCTTCTTCGAGAAACGCAGTAGGAGCATCCGGGAGTGGGCGAAAGGCGTTTCCATCGCCTGGGGGGTTATATAAGAATACGCGGGAGTAGGTATACCTGTACGAGGGATATGAGGGGCTTGTGAAAGAGAGGACTTCGATTCGACTTGCACTACGAGAAGTATGACGGCTGAACCATGGCTGATCATGAGCACTGTTTCGCGGATGGAATCGGTTGTACTATTTGTGGAGGCTGTTCCCACTGCGTTGGAGTCCTGTAGCGTGGTAAATAACGCAGTCGGGAGAAGTAATGTCAGGACACTGTAGGCGGTAATCAGGATACACTACTGAGAGACAGACGTATTTCATACCCCATAAGAAGTAGAATGTGGTTGAGTTGAGCCGAGTGTGGATTTAATGATTGATAGATCAGCTTGGCTCCGCCGATGATGAACGCGATCCCTGGGACGAAAAGAAGATGAAGGAGAACCACGCCGATGATCGTTGCTTGAAGAAGGCGTAGTCTATTAGACTGCACGTGAGCTGGACCTCATCAGAAATTGTAGGCGGCACTCACTCGCATTTTACTAGAAGGATGATGGCAAGAGTCGCTTCAACTGCACTGCAATTTGTTTGTGAGCTGTAATGAAGTGGAAGAGGACACGCACTTGTTTAGCGTGACGATGATCAGATCACCGATTTCTTTTCCGCAATACAGACTGATCTGGTCGCCTCCATATTCAAGGGATCTCTCTAGAGGCACAAGAGCAATGAGGGACGCTAGAGAAAAACATCTTGAATTATTGGGTTTCATAATAGTACGAGATCTGTGCTCACTAGTAAATGTGACTGTGAACGGCCAAACTTCCTCAGGCTCTTCTGCATTCTGGTGGTTCGTAAAGTGGAAGGCCCATGAAATTGGAATGAAGATGTAAAAAAGATTTAACCCTGCAAATAATCTTCAGTTTTGCAGCGATGTTATAGACAAAAAGATACTCACACGATGACGTCGCGATAGCTTTCAAGCTCTCCAGGACCCCGATTTGTCTCTTTCCTTCCCTCATAAATCGACTTTTTAACCAATCAAAACCGTCTATTGCTGTGAACGGACGGGTTTGTGGACGAGCGCTGGGTGGAGAAGAGGGAGAGGCGCTGTGATGACCTTCTTCCGCGGCAAATTCCTGACGCTCTTGATTCAAGATGTCCAATCGTATATCCCTACGGGTGTCAAAATCGATTCTGATATCCTTGGAGCCCATCTGTCGCAGAAAGCTGGTGCTTCGTCTACGAGGTATACCCTTCTCTGATACCTCGAGTAAATTGGTATCAGACATGGTTGGTCGAATCGTTTGTGGTTTATTGCTAAGGCTGTTGTTTTGCGTTGCAACAACCTAGTCGGTGAGCACAAAACGTTAGAGGGGCATGAAGAGTAGAAACATTGCCCTTACCACTTATGTATGTATCCGGCCCTTGATATACGGAGCGCCAGCCAAGAAGTTTGGAGTAGTCTCATTGAATTGTTGTACAGCTTGGTGAGCTTCTCCTGCCAATGGAGCTATATGAGGCTATATACCATCAACGTTACAGAGGCTATTTCGAGGACAAACAGTAAATTGAGCACGGATCAACTTATTCCTTTCTCCTTCCATAACTTGAACCAAAGTTCTCGGAGAGAACACTTCAGCAATGGGGAGATTCCTGTAACAGACGCGTTTTCGTAAAGAAACCACATTCATAAAGTTCGGCGAACACGTTCCCAAAATTTATCGGTGGTCGTTAAAAGAATGATAATCCAGTAATACTTGGATAATAGAGAAGGCTCGAATTGCATCTAACGCCGTATTCCTCTGGCAGTGGTATTCCTCATCAGCGGGCTCTCACGTGCCTATCCGAGATCCGCTCCTCAGGCCTCAGACCTGGGCTTGAATTGGAACTTGTTTCCTCCATCTGTGTCAATGCTACAACGGAAATTGCTCAGAAAGTTCTTCAATTCTTCGCGACGGTGCTATCACGATGAGTCCTTTGGCTTTAGAAAGCCTCCATCCTTTGAGTTTCCAGATTGTGAGTAGTACTGACCTCTCACGTCTAAAGTGCTCTACTACTATCTCATAGACAACAATGCTCAATTGGAAAACCGGCACCACAACGCTGCATTGCTTCGATATGTAGACTCTGTGCGAACTCACGGCCACCGAGCAGCAAGAATAGACCCTTTGGACCTCATTCCACGCGATTCTGAAGTTGCGGCACTCAACCCGAGTCGGTATGGATTGAAAGACGGTAGCAAACGGTATAACGTGAACGGTATCATCTGGACAAATCCGAAGGTTGAAGCCCAACGAAATGATACGGAGGAATGGTGGACCCTGGACGAAATTACTAGGCATCTGCGTGAGGTGTATGTTGGAAAGATTGCTTATGAGGTGCGAATGATTCGCTTTCTACATTCATGCTCTTATTGGTTTTCTCTCAGTACATGCACTCACAATCAAAGACGGAGCGTCTTTGGTTCTCTCACCTGCTTGAATCTAATACAATGCCGCAACCCATCGATAAGCAGCTGAAGCGGCGGATTCATGGCCTGCTTGCACGTAGTGAAGTGTTTGATAATTTCCTTCAGCTCAAGTTTCCCAATCTCAAACGCGTTGGTCGAATACGTATCACAAATCGTGCTTCTGCTGAATTTCTTCGTTGTAGTACGCGTTGGAAGGTGGGGAGTCTATGCTTCCCGCTTTAGATGCACTCTTCTCTTCAGCTGCGCGAGGTGTGTCATCGTCTCTCGTCCAGTTCTCAATCCTTGCTGACGGTACAGTAGGCTCTGTATCACGCATTATCGTCGGAATGCCTCATCGCGGACGTCTCAACTTTCTCACAGACCCCCAACTACTCCAATACCCCCCTATTGCCCTTTTTCACAAGATCCGCGGAGGTGCTGAATACCCGGAAGGAATGGACGTAGAGGGCGATGTAATCAGTCATCTGGTTTCTTCTGCTCATTTGGAATATGACGGCTCCGAAGAGCCCTTGAAGGTCTCGTTGTTACCGAATCCGTCGCATCTTGGTGTGCTTTGAATATCTTTCCATTTGCCTTGATTTATAAAGGTATCTTTCAGAGGCCGTCAATGCTGTTGCATTAGGCAAGACTCGGGCCAAGCAGTATTCCTTGTTGAAAACACATCCGGATGACTGTCAACTCGGAGACAAGGTCATGTGTGTACAATTGCACGGAGACGCCAGTTTTTCTGGGCAAGGAGTTGTAATGGAGTCACTTGGTTTGAGTAACTTGCCACACTTTACTAGCGGAGGAACGGTGCATCTAGTCGTTGAGTGAGTCCGAAGTTATTTCATGACGACCGTCAATTAACTTTTTCTCTGCAGTAATAAGTAAGTTTAGGATTTAAATACTAACCGAATTCGCTGAACGCTCGTAAATTAGTATTGGTTACACGACTCCTGCATCGCAAGCACGATCCTCGCTATACTGCTCGGATGTTGGCAAAATGATCAACGCACCCATTCTTCATGTCAATGGCGACCATCCGGAAGGTTTGTGGGTCACCTAGTTGAGCCGTTACTGTACTTTGCGAGACTGAACCTGCTTAGACGTCGTAAAAGCCATGGACATCGCCTTCAAATACCGCCAATATTTTCGCAAGGTTTGTCCACTACGTCACCAAGTGTCCAACTCCTGACGTTTTCACTATGATTAGGACATCATTGTGGACCTTCTCGTGTATAGACGTTGGTGTGTGCACATTGTGACTTGCGCTTAACCTAGAATAAGCTCAACTAATTCTTCCGCAGGGGGTAATGGTTCACTCCAAACAAATTCGATAGCTGACATCTCTTCAGACACAACGAACTCGATCTACCTAGTCTCACTAGCCCTCTCATGTATGAGAAGATATCTGCCCGCAAGTCTGTGCCACAGCTGTATGAGGAGAATCTCATCGTATGTCCATAGTACTTATTCACTATGTTTCTACTCTACTAACTCATTCATCGTAGGCCGATGAAACACTCACTCCTGAGGACATCAATGCCATTCGAACTCAATATCGATCTCAGCTCGACGCCGCGCTTACCCGAGTTCCATCATACGCTCCACAAAAAGCACCCATGCTCGAGGCACAATGGACAGGAATGGTTTGGCCTGAGAGTACCGAAGCAATAAGCAACCCGGATACTGGTGTAGAAAGAGACGTGTTGGAGAGAGTCGGGAAAGCGAGTGTATATGTTCCGGAAGGATTTGAATTGCATCCAAAGTTGCAGCGCCATGTGAGGAGTCGACTAACCAGTCTTGAGAGTGGGTTAGGAGTTGATTGGGCTAATGCCGAGGTTTGTTATACGGTTTACATTCGATTCAGTCACTGATTAGGGTAAACAGGCTATGGCGTTCGGGACATTGTTATTGGAGGGTAACGATGTACGGATTTCGGGTCAGGATGTCGGGCGGGGAACATTCAGCCAGCGTCATGCGATGTTGGTTGATCAAAGAGACGAACGGACTATAGTGCCGTTGAATGACATGTTGGATGGAGAAGGGAAAATTGAATTGGCTAATAGTGCGTTCTACGGTGTTTCGAAATCAATCTGGGCTGATCCAATGACTCTGGTAGGTTCTTTGAGCGAGATGGCTGTCCTTGGATTTGAGTACGGCACAAGTTGGGAACGACCGACATTACTCCCTATTTGGGAAGCACAGTTCGGAGATTTCTTTAACGGTGCCCAAGTCAGTGGAACTTACCTTTCACCGAGTGTTGTGCGTTTACATTAAGACCTATAGATCATCATAGACACTTTTGTCAGCTCATCAGAGAGTGGGTGCTTTATATGGATTCATGTAAAGAGATCTGTTTTAATGCTGTTCACTCATAGCAAAATGGTTGAGACAGAGTGGTATCGTCATGCTCTTGCCGCACGGCCTCGACGGGGCAGGTCCAGAACATTCTTCCTCGAGATTAGAGCGGTTCCTGCAGGTGAGCTTCTACGTATCTACACTATTCAAGAAAACTGACTTCTTTTCAGCTAACAAATGATAGGTATGATGGCGTTACCCCTGTCAACATCAACATGCATGTAGTGTTCCCGACTACCCCAGCACAGTATTTCCACCTTCTTCGCCGCCAGATGAAGCGGAATTACCGCAAACCTTTAGTAGTTGCAGCTCCTAAAGGACTTCTACGGCTTTCTGTAAGTACAGTCCTCTCGAGTCTCTCAACTTTTACATTTCTCTTGATGGTGATATTTCCATGATCGATAGGCTGCTGCATCATCCCTTTCAGACTTCGAACTTAGAACAACGTTCAAGCCCGTGCTTCCTGATCTGGTTGAGAACCAGGGTACCGCACAGCGAGTCGTCGTTCTTTCAGGCAAGATCTACTACGACCTGATCAAAGAGCGAAAGGAGCGCGGACTCGACAATCTTGTCTCGTTTGTGAGGTTAGAGGAATTGGCGCCCTTCCCTTTCCAAGAACTTCGCAGTGTTTTGAAGACATACCCTCATGAGGCGTTGAAAGAGATAGTTTATCTTCAAGAGGAACCGCGTAATCAGGGTGCTTGGACGCATGTGAAGGAAAGGCTTAATTGGGTCCTGAAGGACTTGGATCTGGGTGTTGATGCGAGGGTTTTATTTAAGGGTAGGAAGGAGAGCGCTCTACCTGCCCCTGGAGTGGGGAAACTTTATAAGGAGCAGCAGCAGAAAGTTATTGAGGCTGCTTTCGAAGGACTTCAAGAACTGTGACTGTTTATTATAAATGATATAGTCTTAAGACTAAGACTCAAGTACTCAAGGTCTAGTATAAGATTAACAAAACTTGAAAGTGTACATAATTAGTCTTTCGGTTTGTGAATAAGCGCACATTGCCTGTTTAGGATCATTGACCTTACGCTCTACTTCTACCTTCTTAAGTACGATATCCAGAATTTCAACTACCCTCATGATACAGATATGCCATGCTGAAGACGGACAAATATTTCAGGTGCCTTCCCCTCTTTAAGTCTCATTCGAGAGTCATAACTGAGATTGGAGTAGAGAAACGCCACTGTACGCGATATCGAACGGCAAGCCCCAACCTACTTTCTACTCGAAGTCGCTCTGGAAATTCATATTTCGCCAGGACCGGAAGCCTTGAAGCGTTTATTCAACAAGAGACTGGCGTTGAGGCGGAAGCCGTCCTTGCTTATTTGACAGACGGCCGACGGTTAACGAGTCACAATGTTCGCGAGTTGGCAGGGTCTCAGGACCAAGTGCGTGTAAATCCACTTATATACAGCAGAACATTTCTCACACTCTCTCAGTCAATATTTGTCTTCAATAAGTATTACTTGGATTATGATCTCGAAGAAGTGTTGCGAAGGCTTTTGGTGGAGGCCGCATTTCAACCTCCCATAGAAGGTTCATCTCTCAGTAATAACGAAACATACTAGCGGTAACACGTCTGCAGAAAGTATCGCTGCCACCCCTCCATTCCGGCCATCCCAACTAGCAACTTCCTACCTCCGCACTGCGCATGCACATCACGAACAACTCAATCATCTGGCCATCTCTCTCCAATTTCAATTTGAAGCGGCTCGTATAGCGTCAAGAGCTCTTGATATGAATGTACTCGCAATTCTCGATACCTTTGAAGGAATTGCGACTGCTTCCAGAAAAGAACTGGCCAGGCAGGCATCTTTGCTAGCAGGCCTCGAGGCCGACTTGGAAATCATTAGCCGTGTTAGTATCAACACAGAGTTCGTGAGCCCTGCCGTAAGGAAAGCCATTGAGGCAGGGGAGAAGCAACGAACTCTAGGCGACTATGTCTCGAACGTGAAAATGAAGCAGGTTGCAGAGACTTGTGCCAAAACACATGGTATGTGGCTTGGTTGTTGGTTCACTTTCCAGCAGAGTTTAGTTATTTTTGCAGATGATCTGCAGAGCCGTTTTGAGGAGGTGGAACAAGCCGTGTCTCGACTGAAAGAAGGAAGTGATGTAATTCGAGTGACTGTCGAAGGCACCAAGTGACTCTTTCGTCTTGATTGTAATACTGCTTCTGATCTGGCATAGACCGTTAGATGATACTGACAAAATAATCCATCGTGCTCGGGATATCTTCAATCAGGTTGCCGACGCCACTCATTCTCTCGAAAGTTGTACAACAATCTTTTTCAATCTGAATTCCCAGCTAATCATCTCACAGATCCAAATCCTGAGTCAGATTTGATTTTGAAAGGTTATTTCGATATAAAACCCCTCTAATCGTCACTCATTCTTCGTTTTACATAGAACTCAAGCAACTTGACGCCAATCTTCGTGATGAGCTTCAGTCAATGGTCGAAGTCAAAAATAATTTTACACGACAAGTCGTGACCGCCCTTAGACACATAAGCGTCCTCAATAACGACATTGTCCAAATCCCATCTGTATTAGCCGCCCTACAGGCTAGTTTCCGTGGCAAGAACAGTTTCTCCCATATTCAGAGACTCCATAACATGTTGTACGCTTATGGAGCCACTGTCGTTGAAATTGTTAGAAGGAAAGAGTTCGGTGAGCTGCATCTTCAATCTACTTACTTGATGAATAATCTGTTGTAGCAAGATTCTTCTATCAGAGAGCACAAAACATCCTTGATGTAATGGCGAAACTTTCGTGGGTCAATCCGTATAGTTATTTTCATGAGCTATCTTGACTTCTGGTACAGTTCAAGTGAACGGAAACGGCGCCAGGTTTATCGCAGTGATATCCATGGCCAGTTACCGTTCGAGACCCGAGGGATGGACGTGGATCCTGTCCCGACCATAGATTTTTCCTCCTCACTGGGTAATGATTCAGATTCTGCTTACGGTTTAGAAAGAGCCGATGTAGACGGTAAGTCACCATTCTGTGATTTTCCGGACATTGCTTACCGTTTCTCAGGTCTGTTACACGTTCTCGACGACCTGGAAGAACTTTCTCGCACGAGCAATGATGGTGCGGCTCTAAGCGCTGTTCGAGAGTGCAAAGCGTCGTTAGATAAATTGGTAGCAAAAATGGATGGTTTGGAATCCGGATTCGACCGAATTGCTGAACGTTCACGTCAGTTCATCTCTTCAAGTAAATTCAATCGATGTCTTATTCTTATCCTTTGGTTATCAGTTCTATCTGCTTCTCGAGTATCACAATCCAGACGCCGTTGTGAGTATTTCCCCCGGTCAACGTTATTGCCGCTGATATTATTATCTTCAATGACGCAGCTTACGAGGCTGATGAACAAATGTACCAGGAAGTAGTAGATCAGCTTCGAAATACCCAGGATGCCAAAACACATCAGGAAGCTCAGTTCCAGGAAGAGCGTACAGAATTGAAGGGGGAAATACATCGTTTACAAACAGATGTCAGGGAATCGGGTGCGGAAACCGCCGGTGAGCGGGACCGAGCAGATCGGCTGGAGCGGGAACTGCACCAAGTGAGGGCTCAACTTGAAAGCGAGTCCTCTGCCCGACGAATATTAGAAACCCGCCTGCAGGATCATACGGCTGATGCCGATCAACAGCGCGTTCAACTGGAGAAGGCCTTAGCTGATGTTACAGGGCAAACTCGAATTTCCGAGGTTCTGCGTTCAGAACTTGCGCAAGTTCGATCCGGGTTTGCAGATGTGAAGGCTTTGGAGGAGCGTAACTCCAACAAGATAAAAACCTTATTAGAGGAGCAAGAGGCGAATCTGCGGAGATTGGGAGAATCGCAGGCTCGTGGAGACAATTTGGAGGAACAAATTCGGATGGCGAGGAAAGAAAGCCAAGAAGTGAAAGATGCATTACGGGAGGCCGCAGATGATAAAGCGCATTTACTCAAAGCACAAGCCTCGGAACACGATCGGATAATGCGAGACCATATCGCAGAGGCAGATGGGGACCGCGCAGTATTAGAGCGACAATTCTTTGAAGTAAAGGTTCAGAAGGACCATGCGGAGCGGCAACTCCGCGACGCGAGGTCGCAACTCGATGTTGCTCATGCAGACGCCATTGGTCTGAAAGAAGAACTCCATCGAGTGGAACACGAACTACGAGAGGCGAACCGCACCGAGAGTCTTCTTCGAGGGGACCTGAAATCGGGCAAATCGTCGCAAAGCGAGTATGAACTGCGACTAGAAGATAGTGAACGGTTGATCGCTCAAATTTTGAACGTTGCGTTGGCATTCCGCACTTCGCACATCAAGGCTATGTCGATCGCTCAAGCTATCGCACTCTCCGCTCATCCTAATTCATTCAAGATGGGTCAATCCTCTTCCATGGCAGACTCATTATTTTCCCCGGGAATGCGCCAAAATATTATCCTAAATGTTGACGAACCTCCACCACTCGATCCTTCCGACCCTGCAATGACCTTGGATGCTCTTAGGGCATTTGATCACGACATTTTTCTAGAAGCCATCGCAAAAACTGGCTCGAGCGTTCGAAAATGGCAAAAGCAATGTAAAGAGTATCGCGAACGTGCCAAGGGCAAGATATCATTTAGGAATTTCGCCAAAGGAGATCTAGCCCTATTTCTCCCAACACGAAACTCTGTCAGTAAACCTTGGGCTGCATTCAATGGTAAGTCCCTTTGTTCCCGCATAACATCTGTGCCCCGAATATTTACCCACTCTATAGTCTCATTTCCACACTACTTTTTGCAAGCAACCGGTCATCTCGCGGAACAATTAAGAACACGGGAATGGATTGTAGCCCGCATAACATCGATAACCGAGCGTGTAGTTGACCGCGACGTGAGTCTTGTTAATTGAATCATCTTGTCCATTTCTCATGGGATCATCAGGATCCCACGAGTAATCCTTATTCTCTAGGAGACGGCGTGAAATACTATATGTTGGAAGTTGAAGACTGGACCCAGCCGGTTCATGATAAGCGTAAGGTTTCAAAGAAGCGCAATTCTGATCAGAAGCCGTCTCTAGCTAGTAGTACACCGGCATTGCCTTCAGGTCCCCCTGAGCCAGAAGTAGAAGATACATTCCAAGTGGCGCCCACAACATCTTCCCATCTCGCCTCCCGTACTCGTTCAAATTCTTCGCCTAGTAATGCTCGACCATCTTCTTTATCACGACTACTAGCCCAAGCATCTCCGGAAGTGACTCCCCAGCCGTTCCCTACTTCAGAGAACCGACCGAACTCTCCCACTTCCTCGCCTCCGCCTCCACCTTCACCTCAACTTCCCAAACTGATCAGTTCACCCCAGGTTAACAGTCCGCAATCGCCCTTGCGTCCAGGTTCTCGTGCTTCTCGCCTCTCGACCACGTCCAGATTCTCTGGCGGTCGTATTGCGCCGTTTGGAAGCGTCTCCTCCGGATCATCAACGAATAAAGCCAATCCGACCACGGCTCTGTCGGACCAAAATTTGGTTTCTTCCCCTTCTTCTGCTGGTATCAGTATCAAACGAAACGACGCTACCTTTCCTTCACCAGGGGGCTCCCCATCAGACATGACGAGTACGTTGAAAAAACATTTCCGGAATAGGACTACTAGCTATCAAAATTCACGCCCGACCTCGATGCATATTCCGAAGGGCTCCCCTTTGACAAACATGGAGACCACCGCTGCCTCCTCTCATGCTCCTACCAGATCATCGGCATCATACTGGAACTCTTCCTGGTTCAGCAGGAAGAAGGCTGACACTGCACATCCGACAACGCTAGATGAATCTTCCGCAACAGGTTCCGTCCGTCCGTCAGACTCTGCTGCTAGTGATATACTGAAACGTTTCCCTTTCTAACCTGCGGCGGGTGCTGCGGTACCGTCGATCGCTTTCGTTTGCTCCCTTTTACCCCAGGTTCATACATCTTACTCCCTGCTTCCCCGCAATCTGATTTTTTTTTTGAATATTAATATACTTTGATCTGTACCCGTCGGGAATCTCGAGTCGATGAACAATCACGCGATGATACTGTTGCTCACTTGTTGTTCCCTGCTCTAGATACATAGCAGAATTTCATTTAACATTAACCTTGTGCCAAAATTTGACGGAGAAAGTTCGGGACTTGCCAAACGGGCTCGTAGGCGCTAAATTGTTAAGACAGGAAATGACATTAAGAGATTGATATCCTTGCGAAACGGTACGAAGGCTTCCAGGCTTCCTTGAAGATGACCCGATTCGGACAGAACCCTATGCTCCCCAGGTCCAAATTCCAATCTATTCCTGTTCCAATATCCGGGGTTAGTCTTAGATGGTGCGGGACGCGGCCACTTTCCGGGGTACCTCTGGAGAAATTGGCGATTAGGTCACCTGTCGAATACAGCCCTTCAAAATCCAACAAGGGCGGAGTAGTATATATTACGGGTTTACGCACGCCAAATACTTCACTGTTCTCACCCGAAACAGTTTACCACCATGGCTCCTGGTGTAGTCGCCTCCGCTGCAGCTGATTCTGGGATTAACCATCTTCTCGACCCAAGAAAGAAGTGGTATAATAATAGGCGGTAAGTACCAATGTTCTTCGGGTCCGTAACTGCACGTTCAAAGGTTCGACCAGAATCCTTGCTTTGAATGGATGGATTGTGTTACTGTGAGTCGTCGCTTTTTTAACTCAACAGCTTCATTCTGATGTTCATATTACTTAGGCTCATCACATCCTCGACCAATGGATACGACGGAAGTATGATGAATGGTCTGCAATCTCTGTGAGGAATATTTCCTCAATATTCGAGCCAGCCGGATTCTAATACAATGCAGGAGCCAATGGCAAAATTATTTCAACCACCCCAGTACCCATGAACTCGGCCTACTCAATGCTATCCAAGTGAGCTTGTCGTTCTCTCGTAATTTGCGCCGAAGTCTCATTAAATCGCAGAACATTGGCTCTTTAGCCGCTTACCCTTTTGCTCCTTACCTTTCCGATGGCATTGGACGTCGTCCCACTGTCTTCATCGGCGCTTGTATCATGTGTATAGCTACAGCTCTTCAAGGCGCTTCACAGTCGGAAGGTATGTTTGTCGGAGCCCGGTACGTCTCATTGTCGTCGCATAGAATCGTTTCTGGTGATGCTGAACTGTCCTAAAGTTTTCTGATTGGGTTTGGGCTCACCTTTGCTGGTATGTTTCGCTTCGTCTTCTTCGATGCAAATGACCTTACAAAAGCCCTCAGCCAATGCTGCCCCAATGTTGGTTTCCGAACTTTCATATCCTCTATACCGCGCACAATTAACTGCCACGTACAATTCCTTGTGGTACTCTGGCGCTATCATGTGGGTACTGCACTCAGTTGTAGAGATTTCTTTATATAATTCTCCCGCATTCCTACAGTGCGGCATGGACTACCTTTGGTACATTCAAGATTAATAGTACATGGGCATGGCGGATACCCTCAGTTCTTCAAGGACTACCGTCAGTGCTCCAAGTACTGCTAATTTGGTTTGTCCCGGAGTCACCTCGTTATCTCGTCCATAAAGGCAAGGAAGAAGAAGCGCTCAACGTTCTTGCTTACTACCATGCTGATGGCAATCGGTGCGCTAAATCTACACCTATAGTCTTCTTTCAGTCTCCGGAATGATTAACAATTGACAGTGACGATCCCCTGGTACAATACGAATTCAATGAAATCAAAACTGCGATTGATTATGATCGAACAGGTAATAACGTCGACATCCGAAATACCAAAAAAAGACGGTCTAATTGTACTTTGTAGTTGCCGAAAATGTTGGCTGGAAGTCGTTGTTCAACACTCCCGGAAACCGAAAGCGAATGAGGATCATCATTGCAATCGCTTTCTTCTCACAGTGGTCTGGCAACGGTCTAGCATCTTACTACTTGAACCAAATCCTCAACGATATCAATATCAAAGACTCGACTACTCAGGTATGTCGTTACTCAGTCGCGTATTGCGAAGTCAGGTTTTTAATTTTTTATCAGCTTCTCATTAACGGAATTCTGGCCATTTGGAATTTAATATGTGCCCTGATCGCTTCCAGCATGGTGGAAAGATTAGGTCGTCGCTTCATGTTCTTGTTTTCCGGTATCGGGATGCTCGTGTTCTTCACCTCGCAAACGATCGCATTTGCCCAATTCCAAATAAATGCCCAACCAGCTGCCGCCCACAGTGTTATCGCTTTCATTTTCCTCTTTTACGCCTGTTACGAGTACGTGGACAAATCGAATAGCCTAAGTGTGTGATTTTTTTTTGACTAACGTGCTCCCAGTGTTGCCTTCACGCCATTGATTGTTGCCTACACTGTTGAAATTCTGCCCTATCCTCTCCGAGCCAAGGGTTTCAACGTATTCAATTTCGTTATCTCGTTGGCATTAATTTTCAATCAATACGCCAACCCTATTGCTCTAGGTGAGTATATATTCTTAGCACAACTGAATCTGCTCTCTCATACGAACATCTAGCTGCCATCACTTGGAAGTACTACATCATCTACTGCTGCTGGATCGCCTTCGAATGTGTCTTCCTCTATTTGTGTATGTCGCCCTCGCGATTTAATTTCTACCTACTCTCACTCATTTGACCATTCACTCAGACGTCGTTGAGACCAAGGGCCTCACTTTGGAGGAAACCGCTGCCATTTTCGATGGAGAACATGCGACAAACGAGATTCTCGGCCAAGGATTACATGCAGCAGACAAACACGAAGGCAAGCATTCCGGGTCAGTCGACGAAGTGGAGCATCATGTTGGGACTTTGGAGAAAGTTTGATATGGTTTCTTTCATGATCAATCAAGTTTCTTTCGGTTTGGACATAGCAGATTGAACAGGCTAATCCTTCTGTCTGCCTCAGACTTACGAGACACGGCTATTTTATTGTAAATGCATAAATAAGTCTGCCCATGAGACTGGATATCATTAGGCATGCATGTAATTCTATTTGGATTCCCTGGTTATCGATTTCATTCTCATTTTCCGATAGTTAAGCGGCAATCCTCCTTTTTGGAGGCTTTGTCTACCGACAGATATATCGATGTCATAAGAACAAACATGATTCTGTATTTTTGTGGAACTTTTACCCGTTGGGTGTAGAGAACCGTAGATTGGGGTTCGCGTAGAGTCGCGGCCGCCGGCAAGAGGAAGCTATGTTACTGCCAAGGCCCAGGGAGCCAAGGCGCATTGCCTTTTTGGTTTCAGGGTTATTTGCAGTGAACCTCGACGGTCGTTCAACTACTGCTAGATACCAGCTCGACGTGGTGCTGGACACTCGTTCGACTTGCGGCTGTTGATTATTTCAAGGATGTGTCCCCATAACATTCTCTTTATCTCTTTGCTTGTTTTCATTGCATGGGTGAATGCCTTCCCCCTGCATCAGGGACTCGGACTCGACAAACTCGAAAATGGCTACGTGAACCTCAATTATCGCGATGTTGCTTCTTCATGCACCAATTCGGTCAAAACAGGTGCGCAGGCGAGAGAACTGCCAGGTTTCTGACATCTCACACATCCTAGAATGTACACTGGAATTTGGACGAACTGGTACCATCTCGATCAATAGCTATTATCAGGTCATTGTTGATTGATCTCCACTTAGGTGCCACTTGTTTGCTTGCGGGAGGCGAACTGGGAGCCAGTAAGCGTGCTACTTGCCTAAGAATCGACTAACGTCCAAGTCGCTGATCCCCTTGGGTAGATCCCTTCGCGGTGTCGTGTGCTCGGGCTATTGTGACGACTGATATTGTGAGCAACATTCTGTTCATATATTCCAACAGTCACAAATATATATCATGGATTTCAGCCCCCAGGTTGCATTGCATGCCTCAGCAAGTACGGTAAAAAGTGCAACAGAAAGCCAAAGAAATCACCAAGGCTGCTCTGGACAAGGTAAAGACGACGGGGACTGAGGTCAAGACTGAGGTCCAGGCTAAAGTCTCTGATGTTGGGGATAAGGCAAAGGAGAAGGTTTCCCATATTCGAGATCAGGCAAAAGAGAAGGCTTCTCATGTCAAGGACAAGATCTTCGGTGTAATGTAGAGAGAGGAGTCCCGATAGTAGAGACGCAGCAATACAATGTATCATGTGACTGAAGATATGCCTGATATGGATTATCCACGGTCACATGACTACACCGGATTCTTGATTGAATTTCAATTTTTTCCAGGGACGTACAACGCAAAAAAAAAAACGAAAAAAGAGTTGGCTACACCACGATTGGTGTCAGAGCTTCCAGGAAGGTACCCAGGTGGATCTCCGGAGGCGCTGACGTGGGACCTTCCTGGACGCTGTTTGACAGGTTCCGGGTAGCTCAAAATCACCCTCCTTTCCGGGCTCCAAGTAGCATGACCTTCCTGGTATCTGTACCGTGCCTCTTAATTATCTGCAGGAATCGCATACTCTTTTTCGCTTCGTTCAATAATCACTGCTTTGACATCCGCCGTTTTTCTCAAATTGTGCTATTTGTTCATATGATTCAAACGAAGAGATATTCATTATGATGTGCAATATGATATGATTATAAAGTGTAAAGTCAACGAGTGAGAAGTGCAGCAAAGAACCGAAAATTGATGGAACCAAAACTTTTCTAGTAGCCTCGAAGTTAGTCCTCAAGCAATACCAATCCATCCAAATGAACAGCGCCGTAGGATTTCAAGTCTTCTTCCAAGGTCTCCTTGAATGTACTGTGAAGTTACAGTACAGTGAGAGACGTCGAATCCAAGGAAAGAAGCGGAATCATGACATACAGTGAGATTTCACGAGATTCCTTACGCTGAAGCTCCTCGAGTTGTTCATCGACCTGCTTCCAATACATATCACCACAAACTCCTGCCCCATCACGGTTATTGAAGTAAACTTTGCGCTACCAAATGGCCGTTAGATAATCATCATAAAGTTAATGTGAATACTGACTAAGAAAGCAATGCGTGCAGCAAGAGGAAGTGTTACCGTGTGGCCAAGTGTACTGGCACCAAGCTTCGTAATGATAGCTTCACACAATTGTACAATGTTGTCGGGATCTGGCTTCTCTCTTGATATGAATGAACTATGAATCTTGAGACATTGTGAGTGGGTAAAGGTATAAGTGAAGTATTGCAGGACGTACACATTTCTTCAAATCACTACGGCTGCAGTCGAACTTAGTGCGAGCAGATGCCTTGATGGCGGAATTCTTCGTACTGTCATCTTTGATGTTGTTGTAATTACTGGCAGAGTCGGCCATAAGATATATCTAGGAAATCTAGGAAAGCATATCACACAACAATTATGATAAGCGTACAATCTTACGGTGAATTTTGTGATAGCTGCAGGTTTAAGATATGCTGGCAATCCAGGGTCCAGGATAGTCTTAATAACGGCGGCCTTGATGGCAGTCTGGAATGAAGATAAGCAGGTGGAGGAGAACGGACTACAAATGCATACCTGTGTTCTCTTCGGAATATTGTAAGCGGAGTCAGCTGGATCGATTCCATCACAAGTTTCACGGAGCTGTAGGATCCATGCACCGAGCCAGATACGTTGTTCCTCGTCGGAAAGCTGCAATGAAATAAAAAAGTAGTCATGTTTTGAGTGATATTCACGCACCACAGAAAACCTTCGCAATTCTTTCTCGCTATCTGGCTTGAGTTTAATGTTTCGTGAAACAGCCTGGACAGTTTGCTCCATGTCAGGTGGAAGCGAGCGTTTGCCCAACATGACTGCGCCAATTTCATTTGTGTTGTGGGAAGGGGTCGATGACCTGCTATTGCCAGGTGTGCCGATTTCATTGCCATTCTGAGAGGGTGCCAAAGGTCTGCCGTTGTCAAGTGCACCAATTTCATTGCCATTAGGGGAAGAAGTCGATGGTCTGTTATTGCTAGATGTGTTGACTTCATGGGGAGAAGCCGACAAACTGCCAAGTGTCCTAATCATATTTATAGGAGAATCCCGAGGCAATGGGCTGTCAGTTGCAGTAGGAGATACATGGGGACTTGGTGCAAGGTCACCCGAAGTGATAAAACTGAGAGAAGCACGGGAGCGGTGGTTACCACTATTCCGAAAGTGAAAATTTTGCCTATCTGCACCACCACCAGTAGATGAAAGTGGTCCAAAGGACTTATTATTGAAGATTTGACTGTCGACTGACAAAATGGTTGAAAATGAAAAGTGGGCTATGTGTCAAGCCCATGCCTCGGGCCTCCACTTCGCCGCTCGGTATCCCGAAGATCTACCTTTTATTGTAATCTCTCCTTATTGTTCTTTCTCGCTACACATACCCATTCACTCTAGTCCTTCCTTATTGTCTTTTACTTTACCCTGCAGGACTACACGTATAACTCCTAGTAGTTAGTCTGGCGCTCCGCCCCGCTGCGCCGCTCCGTAGATATAAATACTGCTTGTATGCTACTGTAGTTCCTCAGTTTAATTATCAACTTAGATCTCCCTTTCCGACTTAGATTCCCTCTTTAACTCTGTGCTCCTCTAAGTCTTCAGGCTCACTGCCTTGAAGTACTCTCTACTCTACCTTAGGACTTATACGTTCTCTGGTTCGCTCCTCGTCACCGGCGATACCGCCGCTCCGACTTGGCTGCTACTTCGCTCCTCTCTTCTATACTCTCAACCTCCGGGGACTTACGGCGTACGGCGGTGTTGTTAATAACTTCACTACTGTCCCATTCGTATTCCGCACTTAGACACTGTGTGACCTCTGGCACGGTTACCCGGTGTGCATGATCTTAACACTATGTAGACAAATAGAACATACGGAAATGGGCTGATTCACAACCAGGAGTGCCAGCAAAGTATTCATAATTGTGCACATTAGGTTGAGCACCAGGACTTCGAGACCTGTGTGGAGTTGTATTGGTAAAATTTTGACCAGTGAAAATGAGACGTTCAGACATGAAGAAAAAAGAATGCAAGTTGAAATTCATTGAAACAAGCCCGCCCAAATGTCTATCACGTGTGAGAATTGGCACTCAAATTGATACTTGAAAGATAAGATTCAAATGCCCCCACAACGGAGCGCAGGTGAGGATTTCATCGATAAAGGTAACATCGAGCTCACCTCAGAAAGAAGAATTGTTCGAGGTTGATCCAGATGATCATCAACGGATAATCTGCTGGCCTTGTCGCATGCATTACAATGAAAGAAGCATTAGCAAGAAGTCAAAGTCCAGACATGTGCGGACATCAAAGCATCTTGGGGCACTCGATGTTTGGAATATTGATAAAGGAGATGGCCCTTCAACAGCCAAAAATAACTCAATGCCAACTGTAGAAACAGCAATGTTATCACTACCCGATCGTTTCAAAGAGCAGGAGCGGTCATACATATCTGATTTCCCGCCTTCAACGGAGCATGCACCAGTTTATGATGTTCAAAAAGACAGCATGGGCAACTACATCGACTCCGATGGGAATGAAATCATTTTTTCGGCAGGTCCTAATCTAGAGGATGAGCAAAGAGCACGGCTTCAAAGCCTTGTCAGGCAGATGAATGCTCTGGACCTTTTGCCTCACCATACATCTCTCAATAACTTCCATGATAACAATGAGGAACCTGATGATGAGCTTGATGACTTGATGCAATTTGGTGAGCTTACTCCTCAGATGATTTGTGGATAAATCATGACTTCTGGGTCAATAAGGGTTCAATGAGCTTGAGCATGAGGAGATTGGTGAAATACCAACAGAAATGGAGGAGGATGAAAAGGATTGGGCACCCCATGGTTCAAAAACAGTAAGTCTCTCACATTCCGAAACTTTAATAACAAGTGGAATCACTGATTTTATAGATGTTTATGATTGATTTGCTGGACAAGCAGCCCCGTCAACGTCTCAGCGATCCCCAACTGAAATCAATCTTGTGGGTGATGCGGGAATGTGGTTGTAAAGACGTACCAACATTTACACAAGTGAGAAACAAGCAGACGGAAATTGCTCATGAATTGGATATACCCTCTGAACATCATACATCTTCTCTTGGAAATCATTTTTACATGAACCACCCGGCAAAACTCTTTGCATTAGTACGCAGTTCAATCTGACTCGAACTGATTTTATCATGAACCAAATATGCAGGACTGGGCAAATCCTCTTGTCCGTCCACACATGCAACTGTATCCAGAGGTTTCAGGCCCTATCCGAGAATCATGGCAAGCAGCTAAATGGACAACCGAAGTTGATCTTGATGAACTATCTCCAATGTGGGCTGATTGGAAGTACACTCCTCATCGACAATATTATGTTAAAGAGCTTGCTCAACTCGAGGATAGCACATATGTGGTTCCTCTCCGATGGATTACAGTCAATGGTGAAGAGTACATGGATGCTCTGCCTGCTCATTATATTCAAACTGTACGTCAGATAGTGTGGCTATTTTACAAAAAATATTTGATCATTTGGAACAGAGAGATGAATTTGAGATTCAGAATACTGACTTTATGCAGCGCATACCCTCTAAACATCTGCATCGAAATTTCCTTGATGTTCAAAGTGCTTTTTCTGGCCGAAAACTCAATATCTCTGGTAAGCAATATTTTTCTCACTATGTTTGGTGAGTCTACATCTTTGAATGATATGTACCAAATTACAGATGGATCACCTATATTTACAATGCCCCATGCATTACGTGTCAAAGCCAAAAGCAAGCCACTTTTCCGGATGAGAATCATGCCATGGAGCGATGATGTTTCCGGGAATGTCAGCAAGCAGTATAATGCTCACACAAACATTTATGCTGTGTCTCTAAATTTACCACACAAGAAATTGAGCCAAGAATTTTTTGTGCGATTTTGTTCCACCTCTGCAAATGCATCTTCATCAGAACAGTTTACTGCATTGGCCAAAGATGTGTGAGTGTTCCATCATATTAATATGTGTAATGAAATATGCCAACAAAGAAAAAAAATAGTGCAGAGGATGTTTGGCATGAAGCATATGACTGTGAACTGGAGACAGACATCCTATTTCAAATAATTCCACATCTCCTTCCAGCAGATAATCCACAACAAGCTGAGAGTGCTTCACATGTTGGGGGAAAAGGTAACCTACCCTGCCGCCATGACATGATTGGAGGAACCAGCATTCAGAGAGAGAGTGACACTGGTTATGAGGCATTTTTTTCAGTAAGCCAACATGTTTTATCTTAGAGAATGTGTCTAATGGAATAGTAGCCAGGACTTGCACGTACTGTATCGACAACAGTCCAAATAATCAGGCAACAACTCTGGCTTGCATGTCTTGGTGATAATGATGGGCTTGCATCATCATATTCACAGACTGGAGTCAAAGACAAGCTGTCTCAATACTGGATCACTCAGCTGTGTGCTCAAGCTTCTGAAAAACAGCGGAAGCTCTTCTTTGATCCTGTCCTACGTGATCCCCGACTTGCCGATAAAAATATCAAGGGTGATGAGCGCAAGGCTATTAAGCTTTCACTCAAGCAAACTGTTCAGCATGAACTCTGGGAATGGCTTATAACTCAACCAGAGGAGAACTATAACAAACTTGACCCCAATGATGGTATGTGGACCTTTCAGCTCAATATGAATTAAGTACATTTTCATCTAGCTGCAAAAAAAGATATACGCCCTGGTATTCATTACAATATTTTATTAGCCATCCGTGGTATGTTATTTCTCATTCATCAATTAATATCTACAGGTCTCAGAAGTCAAATAAATTATAGGACTCGATCCACATAGAGATACACCTGTTGAAGTTCTGCATACTTTCCAGCTTGGAGCAGACAAGTATGCATGGTATGACACTAATAAAGTATGGGATAAGGCTAAGGATGAACTATTTGGTCTACGCCTTCAATCATCATCTGTTGATGGTCTCAGCATCCCCCCAATTCGAGCACGATATATAATGCAGTATAAGAACTCACTTATTGGGAAACACTTCAAGACACTGCAGCAGGTTGGAATCTTCCACTTGCATGATTTATCCTCACAATTACTGTTTGATATCTGGAAAGCAACGGGTGAGCTTGGGGCCCATCTTTGGGTAACAGAAATTCGGAACTTGGAACTTTACCTGGTGAGTAGAGCCTGACTGCATCTACATTACTCAAATGAGCACAATACAGGAGGACTTGAAAATTCTCATTGGCAACTTACTTGATGCATGGGCAACATATGATCCAAACCGTATCCTTGTCAAAATGAAGCTTCATGTTCTAACCCACCTCCCTGATGATGTCCGCCGATTTGGACTGGTAATTCTGTACTCTACTGAACTATTTGAATGTTGGAATGCCATATTCCGTATGTGCAGTGTTCTGTCCAACCATCTTTCCCCAAGCCATGATATTGCAATGACACTGGCTGAGATGGAAGTCTTCAAGCATCTGGTTAGTGGAGGGTGGTGGAAAAATAAAAATGGCCAGATGATACAAGCTGGTGCAAAGATAAGGCAATACCTGGTGAAGTCATCTGAGCTTCAGAGACGACTTGGGTGGGTTAGTCCCAGCCAAAGCAAACCAGGTGTGTAATATGTAGTCAAGTCTACACAAACTTGCTTTACTGATCCACAATTGCAGGAGATTATGTTTTAAAACCTATTCCTCGCAGCTGTCACCCTCGAACACAGGATGCAATCACTTGGGATGAAATCTATACTTCCTTTGGCATAAGTGAACCTCAGCCACCTTCGGAAACATGGGATTTGTGTAAGTCCATTGTTGCCCAGTCAAGAGATGTTTGTTGCAAGGGGTCTTGGGTCTTCTTTGAACACAATAATGTGAGCTTTCTCCTAAATAACATTATAAATCATCTTATCCATGGATGTAGAAAACTCTTTCGGGGCGTATTCTCGAGCTCCTTGTTCGTTCAGGAAGAAGAAATACATCGGCCATTTGCATTATCAACCTGTTTGACATTCTCGGGACACGGGACACACGATTTGGCATGCCAATTTTACAACCCCCTGCACATATCTGTGTGCTCTTGATTCCTGCGGAGGTGCAGAAAGTTCGATGGAATCAACCAATTAAATACTGACACATATTCAGGATGTTCTTTTCATTTTCAATGCACAACATGACTGTGTGACTGGCGGATGTCATATCAGCACAATAAATTCATTCGAAGTTCAAGAGCGCATTGAAACCAACATCCCGAAGAAGGTCGTTGTGCATAGCAGTTCTCAGCGCTACTTCGTCAATATGCATGCTTTGCATAACTCAAATCTTCTTCGAGACACTCTTCCACGCTTCCTCACAGAACCTATTCCATATTTCCAGAATCGTCAGCAGAAACACCAGCAGTTAGCTGCGCATATGCGGGTCATAGGACCAGCAAAACCAGCAGAAACCCAAGCAAAATCCAAGGAGACTCGAAGGAGAAACAAAGAACTTCGGGAAGGGCAGGGTATACAACAACTACCAGCAGTTACAGAGGAAGACAACGATGTTGAGGAGGAGCACGATGATGCTGATATGAACATGGATACTCATTAAACTTAATTCGCGCACCAGCAAATTTGAACCCGTTTATATTCTTTATGGCATTTCAAATATGCTGTAACATTCTGTAATGTGAATCGTTGTAAGCAAGCTACTTAACAGCTGTTTTGCAGGTGATAAGATGCTATGTTGACGAGAGCTCCGTGGAAGGTGCGGTGAAGCTTCCCAGGAGCTTCACTGAGTATCCCTTTTTCAGCTCATCCACAGAACCTGTTGAGAAGCTCCGGCACAAATGGTGGTGTAACTGGAACAACCCCGTTCAACCCCCGATGGGACTCGAACCCATAACCTCCTTTTCCACTAGGGTCCGTGACAGGTCCGTGAAGCCCTTCCTTGCCTAATCGAGTCGACCTACCCTTTTCGTGTCCGAGTCCAAAAAGGCAAAAATTCCTTCATTGCCTGATCGAGTCGACCTCAGCTCAAAATACCTGCGAGAAACCCGTGCGATCGCGAGAAGCTTTTTCGATTCGAGTTGACGTTGATCACAACAATGCGCCTGCTGTAGGATCGTGATAAAGGGCACCATTGTGAGCATGGCGGTGGGCAGCTTGCTGTGCCATTTCGTGTAGCTGTGAGTGTGATATTGGTTTCGGAATTCCGCTTTTATTTGCGTCTAGCTCCTGCGACACTTGTAAGAGGTCAGAGTCGTGTTCGGAATCTGGGAATAAAGATAGGGAGGACTCCGGCAGATTCGCCCAAGGCACAGTAACAGATTTCTTGCATCTTCGGTTGTGCGTTCGGAGACGAAACCACCAAGCTATGAGAGGATCTGTGTCATCGAAATCTCGGTGGAAGCCCAAAAAGGCAAACCTGTCCAAATTCCCTCCCTTGCCTAATTCAGCGTTCACATGTGGCCCTCACGTGATTTCACATGTTCCAATTTTTTTTGCTTCACCGCGGTCACTCGATACAAATTGGGCCAGCAAACTGTCGAGTACTACTCTTGAAACGGCCCCGCTACGCGGCCATCCATCGTACCACTCATGCGAGAATTAACCAAAGGTGCGTATCTTCTTACTACGTACCTTTAATGTGACTAAATTTGTTCTGCTTGCTCCTGTATACAGGGTAATTAGTCGTTTCGTCAATAGTACCGACAAAGGCAGAGCCCTCGGGCACGAATCAATTCACGAGGACGACAACGACAATTACAAACCCCCAAAGCACAAGCTCCTCCAATACCCGCTCCAGCTCTTCCTTACCTCCCAACAATCCAGTATCCTCCTCTCCCCAACCTCCCTCTACACCCACGCCGACGCGCTATTATTGGACATTTCATCATTCAAAGACGCCACTCGCCTGGGAGTAGAACCCCTGACACGCGCGCTCAGGATCCAAAGTCGATTCCAAGCTGTAGCCCGAGACTTGCTCCGAAAATGAACTACCCACCTCAAAGCTGGGTACGGCCTGAAATATGGCGCGGCGCGTCCGGTTCCATTTTCAGAGAAATTCTCGGGCTATAACTTTGGACATTCCTCTTTGCGGTGATGTCATTACTCGACTGCCCGATCCTGAGCAGGGAATTTGCTGAAGTAATCACCATTCACATTCCAACTCTCTCTCCGCCTCTTTCTCTCCTTCTACTACCATGGCCGCGCCCTCTGGGATCACCTACAAAGCAAAGCGTTCCAACCGAGAGGTCCTACGGGAGCGCCTCCAGAACAATTCAGCTCTCAGAGAGCATTTCGAGTCTAGTCGCGATGTTCACCACTACAAAAAGTTGACGCGTCCAACTATCCATAATCATGAAAACGTCAAAGGTCATTATAGAGACTTTGCGGCGTACGTTCAAGAAATTTTTGAAGAAGGCAGGTCCGAGAAACAACCCCAGCCCGCAGAAATTGTCAGAGGAACACCCTTGCCTTCGATAGGTATGTCTACATCTGATTATATGCGGTCGTCTCACTCATGTTTTACAGAATATGTGAAGGATTTTGTCTGCTATCTAGCATCTGCCCTCCAGGGTAGAGATGCCTCCACATTCATCCGTTTGGAAACCCTGAGGGGCTATATGTTCACCTTCCTCGCACTTTGGCCTCGCTACGCAAACGTTCATCCAACTCCGGAAATGCGCTACCAAGTGTGCTCCTATTTGTTATCCGAGGAACTGCAGGCATCTGTGAAACTTTCAACCAAAGTCAGGACGTTGAAGCACATCGAACCTCAATGTCTTCAGATCATTATGGAGACTCTTCATTCCGCCACAAATATCTTTCGCTCTAACCGAACTCGCCTGCAAATGGCCTTCCTCATTCTCTTCTCTGCGGCTTCTGCTGCTCGTCCTGGTTCTATCGTTGAATCGTCTTGTTATCGCGGTTCCAACCAGGCTCTCACCTGGGGTGACGTTGACTTTTATCTTATTCCTGATGATGAGGATCCGGCTCATCCCTCCCTTGTCATCGACATTCAACTCAACCTTGTCAAGGGTTATCGCGACGTGGACCACCGATATCAGAAACTGCTGTTCACCCTTGAACTTCGCAAGGAGCATCGTATGACATGCATTGTTCTGCCTCTTCTAGGTCTCGCGTTCCATGATTCAGTCTTCGCTCATTTTCACTCTATCGAGAGTCTCCTTTGTCCCGAAAAACCACCCACCACGCGGGTCAAGATTCTTCTTCGAAACGAAGTGCTAACTCTTCCTCTGTTGCGAAAGGAGGAAAAAGGAGGAGGTGGCAAAGTATCGAGGACTGATGCATTCCACTATGATGGATTGAATCGCTGTCTGAAGCTACTGTCTATTGCTGCAGGATTCCCAGGTATGTTTGACCGCTCTCTCTTTTGTGTGCTCGCATCACAATACCTTTAGAATCCATCACTCCTTATGACTTCCGTGCATCTCAGGGAAACAAAGCAGATGTGGATCTTGGAGAAACGGCGAGAAAGACGTTGATGTTACATGACCCAAATTCCAAAGTTTATTTCGCAAGTAAATTTATTCCATCTCTTGATTTAGACGCAAAATATGAAAATAGAATAACACTCTTTCGGGTAGGCATTGATTTTATGTTTGGTTGAAATCCCCTTCGCTGACGAAACCTTTAGACAGTTATTGCCGCCTCATCAGGTCGAGATACTAATGCACCTCACCATCTGTCTTTGGAGGAGAGGGCGAAACTTTTAAATGAGCCGGAACTTGTCAAGCTACAAAACGAAAAGGATGAGGTATGTATATAAACTTTTGCCTCGGATAGCTGACAATATTTGACCCAATCTATTCAGGCCATGAACAAAATTCAGCAATTGCTAGCTAATGAACAGTCCGAAGAAGTCGAAAAACAAATCATCGAGTTGCGTCAAATCGCGGCCAAAGCCTCAAATGGCCATCGTTTCCTGTACTTGCGCGAGTCGTGTCTGCGTATCAAACAAGCTCGTCAAGAATACTTTGACAACGCTGCTGTCCGCCAAATGCTCAATCCGGTGCGTAATCCGCAATACTAACATATAACCGCTATTGAAGTTGCCTATACATTAGGCTGAGCCAGTTTCGCGCATGAGTGCTGGTGGCTCAGATGACAAGAAATATAGGGTCGAATCTTCATTCCTAAGTCTTGTCAACGATCTTGACAGTGGTGATCCTGTTACGGATTGTTGCACACTGGTCAACATTCTTATCGCGCAGCCAGAACGGATACTTTTTCAAAAATTCTATCCCGGTGAAAGACCTGATGACGAAAACCGATGTCCTCATTGCTCACAAGAGCTCTTGTAAGAGCTTTCAATACTATCTACGTTCATTTATTGATGTATTATCAGCACAATGTCAAGTACTAAACCAGGTGAACACGTCCACCTCTGCACCAGAAGGATTCTTTCAGAGAAGGCTACCGCTCAAATTCAAGCAAATTTCACCTCCCAAGAATGCAAATATGGAAAATGTCTCGAAAAGTTCGATCAGCGCTCAGAGTTTATAAGTCATCTGATGGTCAGCATCTCTCACTCTCAACGGTTGATTCTTCTGACTACATATCACGTTCTAGACACATATCAAGTTCGCTCGAAGGAATTCAAATCATTGTAAATGGCAAATTGCCCCGGGGGTCTCTTGTGGTGCAGAGGACATCAAGGATTGGAGAGAACACTTTGCTGAGATTCATGGTCTTAACCTTGATCAATGCATTTTCACAGAGTATTGTACGATCTGTGGAGTATGGTACGGGCCATATCAATACACAGCTTGTTTGAAGTCCTTACCTGCCTTTTCAGGCTCTACGACATCCTTGGTGACCGACAAGTGTTCAGCAATCACCATCTTGCTCATTACCAGGATCTATTCGACTCGTTCAGTTCACGGCCTCCGGAGGGTGCTAGTGTCTCTCTCTCGCCTATTGGGATCATCGAAACCGAAAAATATATCGAATACACTCCTGGATCGGGATTCGACGGGGAATTGCCTGAATTCCATGGGCATTTCTCCGATGGCATCGCTCTTGTCCCTGCTTTCTGCCCAAGTTGTGTGTTTGACGAAAAATTGCCTATGTACACGCGGATGCATCAGTTAGTTATACCCTTTCATTTGCCGTTTGCTCATTTCTCATCTGTGGCATTAGATTCAGCAACGTCTTCCATTTTATGGAGCATTTCAATAACATTCATCGGCCGCTTTTTACCGAATCCGAAAATCTATGTCCTGTCCCCTCCTGCGGTCACCACCATTTCACCAAACAAGAACTCGTGATTCATTTCATCAAATTTCATCGTTTGCCACTAGCAAGTACAGGTAGACATTACAAGGTCAAACGTCTTCTCCTTCCATCGCCCGACGGGGAGGTAGTGAAATATAAGAGGAGGAAGAAATCAGAGGGCTTCTGGTGTATCGGGTGTTCTGGCGAGGTCAACGACATCAACAAACATCTGCAAAGGCCGCAAAATAGTGACAAAGCAAGGGAATGCGCTCGGATTGGGAAGTACTCTGTTATTGCTAATGGTGAACGTGGTCCTGTCCAATTTTGGACTGCTCCGGTATTGCCTTGATTCGCTACCACTCACGATACCGATACAGTCCAGCTAGACGACGCTCATTATTGCACATGTTTTTAGTAGTACACGGTCTTGTAAATGACAGTCCCCGTTGATCAAATAAGTGATGACCGGCCGGAATTGAATGAGTTGTAATCATAGGTCGAGTCGACCTAACAGAATGGAGTTGAATCAGCCTCATACTCACAACTTATACTATCTTATGTGCCCATATACGATACATATGTTATATACTATACAAAGAATCCAGATTCGCAAAAAATTTCTGAAAAATAACGCCGAGCAACCCCCGATGGGACTCGAACCCATAACCTCCAGATTCATTACGTAAACTAGAAGTCTGACGTCATAACCATTAGACAACGGGGGCGATGAATTTATTGCTGAGAAGATATATCATAACTAGTCAACCAGAGGGAAAAAACAGTCAAATCCCTCGCGACCAGCATTCTCCTGGTCCTCATAGTACCTCTTTGCAAACATTTGCCATACAGAAGGGTTCAGCAATCCATGCCAAGATGCCCATCCTTTATCCGAGATGGGGTAGCTCATGAGACTGCTAATGAATCTGTACAGTGCTTCGAGTAACTCCCTCGTTAGCGGCTTTCGATCCTTCCGCACAACCAGGCACTGCAACATTGAGATCACCAATGAGGGCTTTGAACAAATTAACACTAGTTACCTCGCCTGGCTTGTGCAGCCACCTACCAATTGAAGGATTGGTCAGGGCCCAGGCTTTATTGCGCTCTGGAGGGTGAACGTTGAACGTACATATCGGGGGCAAACCCGTCGGTCGCCTCTACTCTTAGTTTCACAGCAATCTCATTCAACCCAGTCGCATGAGCGCAACATACACCAGTGCTGTAAATTACCAGCGGTATTCCGATACGCCTAGTCACCGGGCATTCTTCTCCTTGAGTAAATATTGACTGGGTACTAGACACCCTAATTAATTCATGCCGGAAATACTGAGATAGGTCACCAATTGTTGCCGTAGCACCGTTGTTTGATAAAATTCTAATTCCCCACACCTCGTCTGGGCTGTAAATTTTGCACATTGGTCTGTGCACGGTCCAATGATCTTTCTGACATTTTTTCGACTAGGAGAAGTCATATCAGCGACACTTACAGATGTTTAGAGGGGAATGATAATGAGCTCACACAGTAGGCCACTGTCCTACAGTTCGAACACTTCATCCACATATCGCCGGAACGCGACTGACGCTTGCACTTTGTGCAGTAGATATCTGCAGCAATGATCATAGTGTTGCGATGAGAGACAAATATCGAATGTGGCAATCAGAAAAGAAGAGGGACGATACCGCTTTATACTATTCAACACCAAAACAAGCCCGCTTTACAAGAGATGGGCGCTTTTAAAGTCACATAAGCTCACTTAAGAGGTAATGGTTATGGTTCTCGCGCACCCTAAAGATCCAAAGAAAAGGCAAACAGAGTAATGAAGAGGTCTCTTGCCACACGCTTTGTCTTACGGTATATGGACAGCACCCAGATAACGCATGGATGATGTCGATGACTATTCAGTTGTCCTACATCACAGATTTCATGCTAATCATCATTAGAAAGAAATCGAAAAGATCTTGAAGCTTTCTGCCTCGCTACCCAAAACTGGAGCCCCGTTATCTCCCAAGCTCAAGAACTTGCTGCTCCCGCTTTCCAAAAAGTTGTAGACACCCGCGCCTTGGTAAGTAATGTTGAACACAGCACTCGAGTTAGCAGACCCGAACTGCAGATTCACATCCAGGAATGGGGTGGTGGCGTTAGAGATAGCAGTAGCGTCCGTTATGGATGCGGCAGAGGAAATTCTAAAGCTTTTTCCTGTGGCGATTTTGGGATCTGTAGCATGAATCACAAAACGTTGCGATGGCGTGTTGATCTTGTCGTTGGTAGCCGCAGAGGTACCGAGGGAGGAGTCATTCGAAGATAGTGCGAGATTTTTCGTACTAGATTCGATGACGAGGTAACGACCTTCAGTCAATGAGCCTAGCGCGTGGTGTTTATACGTAAGGGAAACGAGTCAGAGTGCTATAAAAAGCTGTTGAACATACCTCGCACAATTTTGAAGCCCGTTTCGGTAAACAGAGAATCTGTTGGGGTTTGCTGCCCGTATGGGATAGGTGGTTGAACGTGGCCTGAAAAGGTATTCTCACAGAATACGTCCTATGGAGCAAAAGAAAAAGTATCAGCCTCAATGGCTGTCATTGAAGCCTAATGCGATACTAACGCCGTCAAGTAAAGAGGTTAGAGGATCTGTATGAGGCGGCGGAGTATCTGGGAGTGGTGCGGCAGAGTAATCAGGCTAGAATACAACACGATAAATTTTCGTTGAACCATCAGAGCAAAACGAAAGTAGACTGGTGTACGTTCTCAAAATCGAACATATTCGTCAGGTTGGACATATGCTCTCTTCTCCAATCGTTGATTTGTGTATTAATGAACGGTGTACCCTTAAAGGAATGAGTCTCCGACAATATCAAGAAGCGATAAAGAAAGTCATACCCTGGCAGCTGCCCACTGCTCTAAAAGCAGTGTTTGCGAGATGTGATCTGAAGGCTCGGTGAATACAATGCCTCCGCGGGTCCATGGTGAGATCACAGTAAACGGTAACCGAAATCCAGGTCCAGTTGGTGCGGGCTGTCCTGTAAAGGGGTTCTGGAGGAAAATTAAATCTTGAGTAATAGGAAACGAAGGGGAAATTAAAAAACGCTCACGATAATCCATTCGCCTGGGGTGTTCTCTGGCCTAGTTGGAGATAACAGTGGGTAATTAGTACTGCATAGTGAGGTATATTGACTAATTAGGCATACGAAGTGAAAGGGATAACGCTATGTATAGAGCATTAACCTTAGTTTCGGAATGAAACATACAGATAATGGACGTACTGGTCACCCCATCCTCCGGTCTCATCGAAAGAGATAATGAGAATCGTTTTGTTGTATTTGGGAGAATTGACGATCGCGTTGACGACTTCTTTTTGCAGCCATGCACCATCTATGGGACGGTATGGAGGATGTTCGGAGAGCTCTGCCGGGCCTAGATAGATTTACCCCACTGAGCCGCCGAGAACAACAAGAGGGATATTAGGCTCACCGATATAGAAAGAGACGGCTGGTAGAGTCCCTCTTAAACACACAATGAGTTACTTTCACAGTCACGGTCTAGCACGGCGTACTCTGCGGCTTGCTTCTTTAACAAATCCAGTCCACCTTGCCAATTTCCACCTCCATTCATGGCCAACCCTGCATAGTCGCATATCAATTTACCAGGGATCGTATACTGAACCGGACGGGACGTACCACGCTGAGCAAGCTCTGAGGTTGCATTGTTGTCAGCCAAATTCTGCCAGAAGACAAAATCAGGTAGAGGATTATCGCCGAAACTGTAAAATGATGAATATCAGGCGAAGAACGTGAATATTATTTTGGATACGCACTTGTCGAAAGCCTGAAATTCTTTCCATGAAATGCCCGCGTCTTCCAGATATTCAGGTAGCTAATGAAGTGAGAATCGTTGTATCAACCGTGCACATTTCCAGTTCACGTCCTTACAGTCTTCCAATCGAATGGATAACTATAGTGCAACCTAGATTGACGACTTGAAAGTATTTGAAAGGGAAACACGTAACCGTACCATGTATAATTTTTGGGCGAATCGATTTCTGTACCATTTTCAAGCCTCTGCGTGAGACTGGAGCATCCCGGGGTCTCGTTATTGTCCAATACGGGGCCCTGCGTAGTGTTCACATTCCCTCCCGGTACACTAAGGCACAAACTTATCCAGAGAGATATCGGCATTATGATTGCAACACGTACGCAATACTGCCAGTTTGCCATATAACACGATTAGGGTTGGTTGACTAGAAGCAAAATACGATGAGAATACAGGTTGCTTGAATAGAACTATCTCACTTACTGCGATAACCCCCTGTTGGTACATATCCCCTACAGTCCATCCTTCGGCAATAGCAAAATGGACAGGAAGATCTGACCGTCTGAAATGACCCCATGACTGCGGCATGTTTGCTTCGACCCAAAGATCCTGGGAGATAGATGAATGTTAGCCAAGCAATGTGCATCCGATATGTAAAAGCTGCTTGCATTTTGCCCAGAAGCCAACGCAGCATGATTTTCTGCCCAGCCGTTCGATCCAGCTGTCATGCATTGTGTACCATTGATAAATTGTCCGCCTTCAGCAGCTAAGTACCACGGGAGAAGGAAGTCGGTATCGTTTGATAGAAATGAGTTGACGCTTTGAAAAAACACGGAGCGACCATCAGGATCGACTTGAACACTGAGTCAATAGTGTTGCACATCATTTTCAGTCAGAGTTACACAAAACAGAGTGATCTTCAACTAACTTTGGATCTTTGAACCCTCGAACTCCTGCCATAGTACCCTTTGCAGATTGATAGGCTCTATTTCATGAGGCAAAAAAGATGGAATGACTTACGAAGTAATGGTCGAACGCTCTGTTTTCCTGCATGAACAGAACGATGTGTTCGACCTCAGCTAAACTATCTGCAAAAGCAGAAGAGACCCAAGAGGTAACGATAAGGGTGTTCAGAAGAGAAATCATTATCAAGATTCAGAGCCTGGCTTCTTGAACCCGAGCTAGTCCATTTCACTCATACCCATTATATACACAATCGCGAAGGCTTCTTTAACTTTTGTGTGAGGTCACGCTGCTAAGTGAAGCAATAGCATATGGCTTTCACAGCACGTTCGAGAAGTTGGTCAAAAGCCAGAGCAAGTTATACATAGAACAAGAACAAGAGGGCGCTCGATTGTACTGCCGGCTACTGTAGCCGGCAATCTTCCTTGTAACAAATTTATCTATGGTTTTTCCTCCCACGTAGGCGTTCCTCGCACGTTTTGACTCTACATACAACTTCAACTAGCAATGGACCCTTCAATTGACGAACAATCATGGGCACAAGACTGTCTGCCTGGAAATATGCAACCATATCAGCTTTAATTCTTGTCGCACTTATCTCCCCATCCAACTTGATTCTCAAAAAACCTCTTTTAGCCTTCTTTTCATCAGAGGAAGCCTCAAGATTTCATCTGTCTCCATCAAGTCATTCTCTGCGCTCAGAAAGTACAAGGACATACAACTTTACGCTGGCTGAAGAAGTGTTATCGCCTAATGGAGTGCAAAAGACGGTGCTTACGGTCAATGGTCAGTCTCATTTCGGTTCAGGGACCTGAACGAACCTCATTATTTTCAGGTCTCTTTCCTGGACCTACGATAGAAGTCAGATCCGGTGATCTGCTTGTAGTGAACGTATATAACAAATTATCTGAGGCTACCAGTTTACATTGGCACGGTATCAGACATCCAGCTGGTCCGTCC
Source organism: Lentinula lateritia (assembly GCA_028011325.1). Taxonomy (NCBI): domain Eukaryota; kingdom Fungi; phylum Basidiomycota; class Agaricomycetes; order Agaricales; family Omphalotaceae; genus Lentinula; species Lentinula lateritia. Next base: position 190,976 of record JANVFT010000038.1, read on the forward strand.
ACCCACTCCCATGTCCCGTTACACTTACCAAACTCTCGACTTCAGGTAACAACTCGCAAGATGGGGCCGCGGGCGTCACACAATGTCCAATACCTCCTGGTGCAAATCACACCTATCATATACACCTTTTGTCGGAACAATATGGAACCTTCTGGTGAATACTTCGACTGGTCACCATTCAGATTTTCAATTTCGTAACGACTTATCAGGTATCACTCCCACCAGTCTACTCAATTATCAGACGGACTTTTCGGAGCATTGATTATTCACCCCCCTGCTTCTCTTGCCGAAAAAGCACGACCTCATAAGGATGAGCTGAGAAGTGAACGATCTCTCAGATACCATAGAACGTCTCAGTCATCCAGTGTCTTGGACCAAGTCATGCTTGTTGGCGATTGGTACCATCGCTCAGGGAAGGAGGTTTTAGATTGGTTTCAAAGTCTGCGCTCGCATGGCAATGGTAAGCTTTAACACCTCGCTCATTTGGATCGGTTTATCGAGCATATCAATTGCTTTAGAGCCAGTCCCGGATGCCATTCTCAACAACGGGCTTCAACTTTTCAATTGCTCTAAGAGTATCGCTAAAATCATCTGCGATCCCAAGCAAGGTCGTACTCCAACCTTCCGTTTACACCCTCAGTACCAAAACATCATACGTCTCATCAATACTGGGTAAGAGAAGTCACTATATTCATTTCATGCACAATGACCCTGATAATCATTGTAGCTCCATAGCAGAAATTCACATATCTCTCGATTTCCATCTTTTCCGTGTGATTGAAGCTGATGGGACCCAAATCCAGCCTGTGATCGTCAAGGAAATAACCATCGCCCCTGGTCAGCGATACGCGCTCGAAGTGATCCGCGCTGATGAGGGCAAGTATGATGGATTTTGGCTGAGACAACGAGTCAACTACGAGGATTTCAAGTATCCGTATGTATTTCGTATGTATCTAATTTTTGATCAAACCCATTATTCCTCCCAGGAATGTTGCTTTGGACCTCGAGTCGAAGTCCATCGTGACGTACGGCCCTCGTTGGGACTTGAACTTACCTAGCAGCCAAAGTTGGTCCGATATCAAGGCTGAAGAACGTCTCGATCCATTATCACTCCAACCTCTGGATCACATAGCTCGCGTGCTTCCTCCTGCGGACGAGACCTTGATGATGTATGTGACGACAATGATTCGAACTGCGACGGGGAATAGACCCTTTGGATACGTTAATCAAACCACATGGAAACCAAATCTAACAAATCCCGTTTTGGCAAGAAACGAGTTCGTTTCTTCCTCAAAAGAACTCATCGTTCCTGTCAATGTCGGAAATACGTCGAACTCCATTGTTCTGGACATCATCGTGAACAACCTCGAAGACGGCCCCCATCCTTTTCACTTGGTGCGTAATGGCCTGGTTTTCCGTATAATGCTTTGACTTATTTCGTGACCAGCACGGACACCATTTCTGGCCTTTGTACACATATGAAGCGGTAATGGGGGCGGGTTCGTACAAATGGGAACGACCGCCTACTTTACCTACGACTGCTCCAGCTTTGAGGGATACTTTCGTCATCCCAGCCAAAGGACATGCGATATTCAGGGTGAGATTCGATACCCCTGGGATGTGGTTGTGTAAGTGCAGTTTTTCATGGCGGTGATAATTTTCTGATGTAAATGGTAACCTGCAGTCCATTGTCATGTGCTGGTGCACTTACAGTCAGGTTTGTGAAAATGCATGTGCACTTGAGTGATTCTCTGATAGTTTTTTTCCGCTCAGGTATGGCTATGATATTTGATGTTCTCAGCGATCGCATACCGCAGGAGGATAGGATAAATGCGGCAAATAGTTGTTCCTAACTGTACTATCCGTTGGATACTCGTTGAATATCAGTTGTCTACTTCTTTTGTGTCGCGGGCCTCCAAATTGCGGCGAAATGGCTTGTAATGCACAGAGCGGTCCGAACAGTTGAACTGTAAGCGGTCCGCACATCTGTTACCTCGAAGAGCATTCAACTAATGAAGCTCACATCTCTTGTATCAGATGAGACTATGAACATACGTTTTGCAGTCTAAATAAAGCCTGCCGTACGTTTGTTCGGCGAAATAAGAATGATATGTGACGGGTCCGGTTTCTTAACTCTCTTCTATTTTGCAGAATTGTCCTTGGTAACGCGGCCAAAAAAACCCCGCATACAAAATGTTATTTTTCCGAGATGCAACGCAAAATTGATTTCATGAAAGAGGGCCCCGTCCGTGCCTAGAATTCTTGAGCAAAAATTTCATTCACTCATACGTATATAAACTTCAACATCTACCGCTAACCACCAATTCTCTATTCCACTACAGAATGCACACAACCTTTGGAAAGTTCATCGCCTCTGTCTGCGTCGTTGCAGGCCTGGTCTCTCACGCTACTGCTGATACGTGGGGACCCGCATTCTCCTTGGGCCCAACAAAGGGAGCAGTCATTGGAACCACCACTACGTTCATCCCCGGAACCCCTCCGGCGGAAGCTGAAACGTAGGTTTTGCATGACGAGAGCCTCTATCTTTTACTGATGTTTGTCTTGTTACAATAGTGGTCTTTACCTCTGGATTGGCATCAGCAACGGTACCAGCGGGCTCATCCAAGCCGGTGTCGATCAAGACGCGGACAATTCTTAGTAAGTCCTGCTTTTCTCCAGCGAATTTCAACAACTCATCTTCATCTAGCTGTGGCGCGTCCGCCACAGAGTGGTGCCTCAGTGCGAGTTATTTCGGGTAAGTCAAGCGTAGTTCTAGGAGTGGGCAGAATTGACTTTTGCCACTAGTATCGGTGGACAATTTGATGGTCCCTATGTCGCCGTTAGTGGGAGCACTGAAATAGGCATTGCCTACACAGTCAGTGATTTGACTTTCGAACTAACTAGCGATGAATCATTTCTTTAGCTCAGCGGGCAAACCTGGACTCAAACTGTCACTGTAGCTGGCAAAGTTGTCTCAACACTCACTAGCGGTACTTCCTGCTTCACTTTATTGACATGTACCTCTCTCATATGTTTCCAGAGGACGGACCTCTTATTGAAGGCGGATGGGGAACCGGGACTGAATGTCAACAGAACTGCAAAGGTGAGATGCACGATTGAAGACAGGACAGGACTTGAGATAAATCGCTTTTCTATGTTCTAGGAACCGCCAGTGTGCAGGTAAACGACCACCATGTTCCCGATGGTTTGAACTCACGCATACTTTTGTTCTCGAATAGCAATACCTGAACTCCGTGATTTACCTCTCTGAACCCGACGAAAACTTCCCAAATACACTCGGTGTAGGTGCAGGAGTTGTGCATACACCCATGGAGACGACAGACGGCGGTCAAACCTGGACCATTGCATCTATCACACTTCCAGTCTACACGGCGCCTCCTGGTAACGACAACTGAGATCCGTACTACATAGTTCGTTCCCAGATGCATTTCCTTGTGGGTTATTGATGTTCGCCAAAATAAGATACCTCAATCATGATGTCCATTTTCACAATTCTTAAATACCTCAATACACAAAATACTCATGGGATTTTGAGGGATTGATCAAATGTTGAACGCTGGTCCTCTTCCTCGGAATTCACCTCCCTTTGTAAAGTGGAAGTTGGTGCGGTAATGCAGTAAGATGAACTCGAGTCTTGACCGCGTAGGGTGGCGAGGATGAACTGTGCTTCAAATTGCCGCTCAACGTAAGAGACCATCATGCGTTGCCTCTGAAGTTTGAAGAGCTTCGTTCAGGCTTCGTTTACAGTCCAACTTATGCTCCGCTTTTTTCGGTTGACAGAGCGCTTTCCGGGAGGCACTTCTAGTTCTATCCCTTCTATGTACTCTCCAATTTATCTATCTTTACATGAGGGTGGGGCTCTATGGGGCACCTGTCTAGATGTCTGTGATATAGATTGCCGCTAGAAAATCGGAAGGAGAAAATCGACTTGAACACGCAGGTCAGCCTCCCGGAGTACTACTACTAGTATTCCATGCTGCAGAAATTGATTTTTTGCGACTACCTTTCTACCCAAGCTCTAACCCAGGTCATATACAGGACACATAACAGCAAGAAATACGAGCAATACCGGCAGATATGTACATAACATGGAGTTGCAAGCATTGAAGACATTTCAACAGTCAGCGCGTTCAGTTTTCAATTTGAAAATCTATTAAATTTGCGACTGTACGGACACCACGGACATACATATTTAGCAGGCTGTATTAGGCTGTATTCAAGCAGCCAGGATTAAGCCAGCATTGGACTTCCTTAAATATAGCAGCCCCAGACTACAATCTCTCAAGCGTCCGCGGAAAATGGGAGACGAAGTATCTGAAGTCTTCGACCTGGTCATGCGCCCATCTATGAACTCTTTGATAGTGCGTCATTCATATTCTTTTAAGGCGTTCAATGAATTTTCGCATTTGTAGTTCCAGTTCCTTTTCTACGGTATTCCCTCTTCTTTTGGCCTTCATGTTCCGTCCCTCACATCATATAATACTATACAGGGATCTATCTAGTTTTGGGAGGAATATACGTTTCGCTACAGCGGCAACAACTACGGTCGGAAAAGAAATTCCAACATCCATTTTACCCTATTTCTTTGCTTGTCCTTTTCGTACTTGCAACAGCGGGGATCATCGTTTCCGTGTACGATGTGGAGAATGTCATCCAGGAGTTTGTTGTCGTTGGATTCACGGAACTGAGTCCAGAAAGTAGGGAGGTCGACCTAGTGCGGTACAGGTGCGCACATCTCTTTAACCACACACGTAAAATCCGAACTCACTTTCGCTGTAGGACGGCCATTGGAGCACTTTATTCTACCGCGAAGTCAGTTTATTCCCGGATCCCTGCTAGCTCGTCACTGACTGGATTTTCTGGTAATTCAGTTGGGTTGCTGACATGATTCTTGTTCGTGACAGCCTACAGCTTCCTGTTTGCTGTCACTGATTCTCGTTTGGAGTAGGTCTACCGTTGCTATCATGTATGGAATGGAAAACTTTGGGTCTCTCTCATCCCGGCTGTTCTGATGGTAGTCAATGCCGGTACGAGTAAATTCGGACTGCTTCTCATAACCAATCTCTCATCCGATTCTCTTAGGTATTTCGTACGCCGCCGTGGCCACGATTCAGATAGGCTCGAACGAACTTTTTGCTACAAGCCACTCTAATGAAGTGAATGCTGGGGACGACCTCAATTATGTCTTTTTGGGCATCAACGTCTTCAATAACCTTCTTTTAACCGGCCTCATAGCGGGGAGAATCTGGTGGTTAAATAGGATTCACAGTCGACTGCTAGGGACTGAAGGGAGGGACAAGCGGCTGAATGCAATTGCCTCTATGTTGTATGTCGTACATGCCTTTAACGGTGTTCCTCTATTAATATACTCCTGTAGCGTTGAATCGGGAACGTTATATCCAATTGCTCTCATTGTATGTCTCATTATCCAAGTGAAGGGCTCGCCTGCAACGATGGACCCCATCCTCCTTCAAATAGTGGTATGTAAACCAGCTTCGTTCATGTTTCGACAACAATTGATTTGTTTGACCCTAGGGAATTGTACCTACGCTCATCATGGTCCGAACCTCACTTGGCCTTGGAGTAGAAAGCGGTACTCCTGCTCATAGGGATGAAGAAACCGAACTCGAGAACGAATTCAGGCCGGCTCGTTACCCCACTGACATCAAAGAACCAATCGCTTCGACGGGCGGCAGCTCATATCAAGCTACATCTACCTTCCCATCGGATTATGCGACAACCCCGTTGAGGTTGGAATCGCCAATTGTGACCTCCTATCATTTAAACAATAGCCATAAAGCTTCAATGGATGAAACAAGGCAAACCGAGTCTCCTGCCTATGATTATCGTGAGACAGGTACAGGCTTCAGACTGGAAAAAATGCAGACAGAGCTGAGATACGAGCCTCAGACAGTCTCTGCTTCAATGAGCACCAGCAATGCTGACTTGGATGGTCCTTCGTCTTCAAGGAACCAGCACTTCGACCACGAAAAACTGCAGCCATTGCGTTACTCTTTCCAAAATGATAATGCATGAATCTTGATCCCGACCATAATATTTATTCAGTCAAATCACCTTCATACTCGCAACTTATCCTATCTTCTGTACCAGAATACGAGATATATACTAGTGATACAACACAGTGTTCCATAACCACCCGATCCTTTTTCTCCATCGCTCTGTCATGGCGAGTATCCAGTTGAGGAGATTTTGCATTCAACTACAAACTAACAAACACTGAGGGAAGGTAAATAAAAGTTACATTCAAGTTTGATCTTTACAGTCGTCTACCATCATTTGGGACATCACCATCAACTGAGACAAATGATGTTTTTCCAGAATATGTAACTAGTGACTTTTTCAAGGCATACATTAGGATGACCCCTTCACAGTATAATATAAGCTACCCAGATGAGCATGTTCTCGCATAGTCCCAATGCAACACTCAGAAAGTGTCATTTTGGGATGCAATGTGTTTCAATGATTGCCATCATTAAACTTATGGCATGGATTAGAGCCCATCTTGAGTGAAAAACATTCAATTTGATTGTTAAGTACAGTGACCAGTCATTCACACCTCTTTTAAACAGTGGCTTCGGAATGGACAAAACCCATACAATCTGCCATTGGACTTGTGGTTATTCTGCATCTGTAAGACCTGTATTTTCGGCTAAGAGCTCGAAAGCAGCTGACAGCACTGTCCAGCTGGGAAAGTGCTCTCCAGCTAGTACCCTTGCTCTCGTGAACATCCAGGTTTTGCAGATGTGTGTGTATGATGTATACCTTGAATATCCAATGCTGGATAGTGTAGTAGATGCTTTATGAGTAGAACATCTGCAAAACCTGGATGTTTGCGAGACCAAGGGTACTAGCTGGAGAGTGCTGTCCAGCACTGAAAGCACTCCCAGCAGTTTTTCAGTACTGCTGGGAGCACTTTCCCAGCTGGACAGTGCTGTCAGCTGCTTTCGAGCTCTTAGCCGAAAATACAGGTTTTACAGATGAAGAAGCACTGGTTATATGTACAAGAGGCAGACACAGTCCACAGTCCTTTATCATCTCTGAAGATCTCTAATAATAATTTTGGCAGTAAAATTCAGGGTACAGTAGGAACATCCAAGATAATATGGTGTGACAAAATTTGCGGGATGTGGCAGGATGTGGCCACCATTTTTGACAGTACACTGCTGCACGGTTCTTTAAAAGAATTTCATCATTTTTTCTTTTGAAAATCTGTTAGTGTAGAGTAAAAAAATTCCAAAAACGAGCAGGCACAGATTTGGCCTGGATTTTTGAAAGTCAGCATTTTCAATGATCCATCCAAAGTCTTTTCGCATATTTGAATAGATAACGGCATGGATAATGCTACCGGCACATTGCAAGCGATGATAATTCTTGCCTTCTTCCAAATTCCAATAGCATTATTAATATATATAAACAAAATTTATTGCACCTGTCTACATACACTGCAGGATTTACAATAGCTACCTCTACTTATATCAGACCAAGTATATATGTCCGAATTTGTGACTTGCTGACAGCTTCGAAGCGGAATTGTACATAAACGTACCAGATGAAAAATTTGCATACGACTTGCAACACACTGTGGGGATGAGCCAATGTCTTCGCGGTGAAAATAAAGAGAAAATGCAAGGATTTTTACCAAAATTCGTCAAAAATCCTGAGCACGAATTTTTAAACTTTTCGTGTGGCGATTATTGTGAAGCTATCGTGAATTTGGCGGGGGGCCGTGCTTATTTTGAATTATCTTTTCATAATTTTACCATAACATCAGCTCAATTCCTTCAAAACATCTGCTGCCATATTTTTGTACATAACCTCGAGATAAAACCCACATTTTCGCCTCAAGGAAATCGGCTCATCCCCGCAGTGACAAGGCCTTGAAGTTGATGTTAAGGCCTTGAAGTCAACGTTGAGGCCTTGAATTTGACATTGAGGTCTTGAAGTCAACGTTGAGGCCTTGAATTCAATGTTGAGGTTGAGGTTGAGGCCTTGAAGTCGACATTGAGAGACATTGAGACCTTGTTGGAATTGAGACCTGAAAGTCAATGTTGAGACCCTTGAAGCCAGTGTTGAGGCCTTGACGGACCACTGGTACAATTGCGCTCACGGCGGTGAAAAAGGAACGGAACGAAAATTTTTACTGCGGGAAATTATAAGTCTGTGTCATCTGACCGCTTGAGGGTGGGACTTGATCAAAAAATTGTTTTTTTTGAATTTTTCATTAACCGCAAGTAAGTAAGGCTAAGTACTAAGGTGCAGGGAGCTGCGGCAACTAGCTAGTGGGGTAAGCCTGGCTTATCGCCCAGTTCCATTCTCCGGTTCTGTATGATGTGTGGATCGTCTGTAGGGGATGGTATAGTTGAGGGCCATGTGATTTAGGTAGTGCGTATTGTATCAAAAGTTTGTTTAACGTGTTCGGTAATGCATATGCATACCTTGAAGAGAAATGTAGACAACATGAAGGAAATAACGGGCCTCACACACTCTGCCCATGACTAGGAGAAAGACCACTAGGGAAAACCAAGCCCCCATTTCAGGCGTAACCGCGCTGTGGCCTTTATGGCTCTTGCTGGGCTTGGGCAGCCACCAAGTTACTTGTCCTGCAACTTGGGGCCCAAACCCATGCTCTCGAGTTGCGAGCTTGATGCACCGGTGGTCCTGGGTTTTGTGTGCTGGCAGGTGAAATGTAAATACATGTGTATGTGGGGGAGTTGGGAGTTGGGGGTTATGTTGCCTCTGGCCCTGGATCATCGGAATCCACGGTTTCTTCCCGCCAGTCCGCCTCGGGAGTTATACCTTCACCAGCTAGGTTGCGGTATGTGATTTCAAGCTCATCCCATATGCCTAGTGGTGTATAGTTTGGTTCTGTTGGTGCTGGCCGGTGAGTGCCTGACTTTGTGAAGGCTCCACTCTCATTGATGAATTCAGTGAGTGCTTCAATGCCTTCCTTGGTACCAAGTATATCTGTTCCAAGTTAAAGGGTTCTCTTGTGAGGCCCACCACTTATTGGTCACCATTGGGGTTTTTCCAGCAAGTGCCCTGACTATGGCTTTCTATGGTTTCCTCCCAATAGGGTCTTCGCACCGGTATACACCCAGACCTGGACTGACAATGCTACTAATGCCCTATAGAGCTCCCCAATTGGTGCAGGGGGATTCTCACCTGCTGCACTGCTGGACCCTCAGGATTTACCCTAATCAAATGTACAAGGGAATCAACTCAAGCAGAAACTCCACTTTACCTAGAGTTTCCACCGACGGAGGATTTAGTCCTCTCGGGCCAGCAAATGGAGACTGTCCACTGCTGCCACGGCCCAGAGTTGGTATATGCCACCACAGCAAGCAAGCCGAAGCTCTCCCAGTCCTCTTTCCCGTTTCAAGACAAGTGCTTTGCTGATGCCAGCTGGCGCGGATCCGCACCTTGCCATCCAAGTGAACTAACCACCTTGGGAGGAAGGATCCCTCCTACCACTCCCAAGGCCGATGGTGGCCTGTCGGCTGGTTATTGCCCTCACCTCCATTTGTTATAGGACCCCTATCTCTAAGCAGACCAACTTGCCATCATTGAGTCCCTTTCGGGATATTGAGGTAGGAAGATAACACACCAGAAAACTAGGTCTTCCATGGTAGATGTCATAGAGTGTGGCTATCTGCCCCTGCAAACCTCCTTTACCAAGGGAGGGCTCCTAACAGCTTAGTGTCTGGAATCAACCACCAACCTTTGCTTGAACAAAGTCAAGAGCTACCAGGCTATAGAACCAGACAATGCAACTAAACTCCAGAGCTTGGCTATCTGCCATTGCAAACCTCCTTTACTAAGGGAGGGCTCTCGAGCTGGAGCTTGGCTATCTGCCATTGCCAACCTCCTTTACTAAGGGAGGGCTCCAGGATGAAAAGCAAGTACCAGGAAAGCATGGCCATCTGCCAACTCACATGTAGCCTCCTTTGCTAAGGGAGGACTCACCTGATTAGGTATTTATAGTCCCAAACCATGACCTTGAGACTCGGAAATAGGGCGCTAGTCTGGTTCCAGCTTTACTCTCCCTTACCAGAGGAGTGCCAAAATCTGGCGGCAGGCCGATGCACCGTCTTCTGTGACCAAATTTCCGAATTCAGAGAGTCAGTGCTCTCCTGTATGGGTGGAAAATAGTCCTTCTTGTTGCCAGCAAAGCATGAAAAGAGCCACGTAAAGCGTGAGAAATTTCCGCAAACATGGTGGTTGCAGATCAAGAAGCGGCAGATCAAAAAATTGTTTACTGCCTGTTTTCTCGGCCTTTGATGACTGCCAGCAAACGCGAATAGATTTTCAGAAATGATCCTTCATTAGATTTTTGTGAAAATTTTGAAGATTCTTTAAAGCATCAGATTCTGTTAGGATTTCCATAAGAAATTTTCAAAAATTGATGATTCTACAAATATCTGAGTAGAATATGAGAAATTATTGAATTGTCAGCTATTTGGAATTTTTGAAAGGTATCTACTCATAATCTAGAAAAGAACGGTGCAGCAGTGTATCTCATAAGTTATGGCTAAGCTGGGCCAACTTATTGGACCCTGCATGTAAGAATCTTGAGGAGCACAGCTCGAGGTGCTTTATGTAAGGTCCGTCGGTTGAACCCTGTTATAACCTCAAGGTTTCAAGTTCTCTCAACCCTCACCTTCCAGCAACACCAGCGGCAAGTGACAACCATTGATGTTACCGGAACCTATGATGTAATAATGATGAAGAGTTTATCTTGCCACAACTTCAAAGGAAGGCGAGTTGATTTCAATCTCTTTGCGACTTTTTGCCCAACTTGTGTTTCTTTTGCTGGTCAACAGAAATATCCTCATCGTATCTGATTCCTGCTTTTGACAAGTCTAGTCCCTTCATGACCCTTTCTCGCCACTACAATCCCCACAATGTGCCTTGTTGCTATCTGGACTTCCCTTACATTATGTTTGATCTGAGCTGTCTATGCTGCACCTGTGAGTTATTGGAACCTAGGTATCGGAATGAAGATTTGACCTATTTACCCCAACCAGGCTGGTGAGACTCACCCCCAAGTGCCACAGACGAGCTTGTCCAAGCAGATCCTTTCTTCCCGCCCCTCGGATATATCCATATTCTACTCAGCGATGAAAAAGACAATCATTGAGATCAAACCCATGAGTATATAAAAACCTTCGTCAAAGTTGTAGCTAATCGCTGGGTGGAGGCGAATGTTATGGATGAGCAATTTGTATTCCACGACCCTCCGAAGAAAATCGCCGGATTCCTTTCCTTTCCGATATGTTTCGAACTCCTTAGGGGTATGGCAGGCTGTGAACATGAAGTGAGCGGCAAATGGCCTTGTGTCGGCTACACCGTGGATATAGATCCCGTGGTTGGTTCCCTCACGTCCCTTATTAAGAAGCAGAGTTATGATATGATGAAATGGGTACGTCAGTGTTGCTGTTACATAGGTTGATTCATATGCTCATCAACGGGTAGGACCCTTTGGAGAAGTGGGACGGACTGGAGGTCCGATGATAACTTTCACGTGTCTTCATACAGTGCTTTGCGAAAAGGTTTGCTTGTATGGATTTTTTACCAAGTGTTTATTGCTGTTTATTTGTCCAATACATTTTTGGGCCGAGACTCGAAAGGGCTCTCTTCAAGGGCCCAGGGATGTCGGGCTTCGAAAAGCTGTTGATGAAATCCTTTTTGGGGCAAAAATATATTGGACAAATAAATAAGCACAAATAGATGGGAAAAAGTCGAGCAAGCAAAGAATTACGCAAAGCACTGTATCGTAAAACCTGTGAATGTAGCTCGTCGAAATTCAGTTACTGAGAAAGCAACACATAACACCCAGTGCAGATACTGTTCTACTTGTGGTTTCCTCTCATTACCCAACAGCATTTCAGCCTCAACGGTCTCACAGAACGAACAAAACAAACACTTGAAACTCACTTCCACGCCTTCCCGTCGTACCAGCAAGACAGAATTGGGCTGACTACCTACCTCTCGCTGATTTCATGTTCGGTAGCCATGGACATGAATTCTTCCATCTCGAACATATCCGTTCTTCACAAATTTCGCATATCATCCTACCTTTGAGCCCAAACTTGCTGAAATCCCCACCGTTCCAGCCGCGGAAGACCTTCTGCAACCACTTTGAATTATACGCAAAAATTTTATGAAATGCTCCCTGCTGCCTGATACTGGGAAGAGCAAATGTTGTTGGACCCCGGCATCAGAAAGGTCTACGATCGGCCGTGCGCAGTCCACAGTATACACTATCAGAACAAGAGTAAATAAATCAAACTCTTGGGCAAAAGAGGCGATTAAGTGTCTCCGCCCGAGCCACTCTGAAATCCAGGATAGTCACTGTCATGTTCACAGTGCTCTCAGCACCGACTGTAATCGTCTACGGTCGGGTTCCCTTGGCGAACTGTGCATGAGGTGTGGGATTTGAACGACAGAAGCTAGGAGTTGAATTCACTATGTATCTGATACAGATAAGAAGCTAGTATCAACAAAAGTCCGTACTTACAAACTTGTACAAGCAGCTCCGGTTTCGTAAATACTTCAGCAATACCTGAGGAGGAGTCGGCACGAAATACTTACTCACGCTGACTTGGAGGTCGAAAAGGCTGAAGAGAGGTCCAGTAAGAAGCATCAGCGTATGCTACACACACCCGCGGACAAAAAGATGGGTAGGGCCTGGAGAGGTTTGGAAGGAAGCGGACTGGTAGCCTCGGGAAATTAACGGAGAGATAGAGGTAGTAGCATCGGTGTACTATAAACAAGAGTTAGAGAGGATATCGTTGAAAAAAAAATAGTTGCTAGAGCGCGAGGATACACACACCTAGGGCGGAACGGAATAGAATATAAAACCCGCCATGGTACTTGATACTGTGAAAGTTGAATCCTGTCAATGCCAGTGTACTCCAGGTGTAATCGGTCATGTCAGTGTCGCAAGAACTTGTGCTATTTGTAGATCACAGATGCCCAGCTTGAGCGCTGAGCGTAGAATTTCGGGTCTCGGAATCGGAGAGCACCTCGGGACGTACATGTAACATAGCTTCTGCGCGCTGAACTAGGCTGAATTTCAGAAACATTTGTAGTCAGTTCCAGAATATGATGTTACAATCACGCAGATTTCTAGGATCACCATGATGTTTATTTGAAACTGTGATTTCCAAGTTTCAGAAGACCGAAGTCATTGTCCGCGCTCGGACCTGGTCTGGCATGCAATCCAGAAGTTGAAGGATTGATTAACATAAAAGCGTGTGTATGACATCCAGTCGATTTCGAACCCAAGCAAGTAGTAGTTTGTGGTGCTTTGAGAAGAGACATATTTCAGTCGTCTCTCGGTGTTTGAGAGTATATTGGTGGAAACGGGGGGCATTGAAACATGCACAGTCCATTCCCATAAGTGTTAAGTCCCGGAAACGGTGGACAACTCAACTGGAAGTGGGTAAAAGTTTGCTTCGGGGCTCTGCTCTTTAGTCAAAACATGGACACGAAGCAATTCGGGAGTGGCGGTGATCAAACCTTGAGTGGTGTGGCCAATAAGGAGAGTTCGGGGTGGCATGGTGTGACGTGAGCTGATGAGGTCCAAAATATGCTGAGAATTGAAGTTGAGTGGGCCAAAGCCCTGACCTCATTGCTGACAGACGAAATTGAGGAACTCGGTGGGGCAGAGAATGGTGAAGGACCAAGGTCGTTGCAGTAATGTACAAATTTAAAATCGAGTGTAATTTTGAATTTTCGAAACAGCACTGTGGGAAGAAATGCTATGCCGTAATCGAGATCCGGCTGAATATGGTAATTTCGTCCGTTCTATATTGGAAATTTCTATCATCGTAAATACGTACCTTGATGAGCTAATCGTACATGTTAGGTACATCCCTGGCTATTTTACTGCTTTGTTTCTTTCGTTCTTTCACTCACCTATCACCGCGCCAAATTCGCAGTGGTGCTTCAACTTCGTTGCCTGCTAAATTATAGGGGTGGTGTGGCTGTTTAGTTCGCAAGTGTTCTTCACATCGTAATCGCACCAAAGAACTTGAACTGAACTCAGGAACTCCAAAAACGATCTCCAGGCTGTTGTTACGACCTTTGACTGTCTTTACTCTTTCTTCTATATCCGCCACAAGCCAATCCATACGCTGCAGAAGGCTCACTTATAGGATCTATTTCGTTCTTGGTCGCACGAAGGAATATTTGTTGCACTAATCCTTCTGGCAGGCGAGTATCTTCGGAATCCTCACGCGATACAATCTACCACCTTTGTCTACCGTATATCAAAAAAGGCTGACCTCTTGACCATCGATAGGAACGAAACCAGACTTTCATACGCCGATTCTTCTCGACTACTGCGGCCCCTCATTCCGGTGAGTAGGCTTTCGACTGATTGCGCTTCCTTGGATCTTCCTTCTATTTCTGCACTTGTTGCTTGCCGTATTTTTTTTGGAATCGCGAATTGAAACAGCTTTCTGCGCAATTTCATAACATCCTTTCGCATCGGATTCTCCCTCTTAGTCCTACAGATATTGACTTGGTGATTGATTTTGTTCAGACCAGGATACATCCATTCAATCCAGCGTTTTGAACGCTTATCCACACCTCTACTCACGCTCACTTTCATCACACTCTTTCGGCTCAAAGCCACGTCCCGTCTGATCTAAAAACAAACTATACCTTTTCACCTTCCGAGGCTTTAGCGATGTTCACACCGCCTGCCTCTCCTCTTCCCTCACCTCGAGCAAAGCTTGGGCAAGTCAACCCCATGGGAGAGATACAGCGGCAATCGTATGTACTGCTCACTCCTCCGTCATCTGGCAGCACGGGTCCCCCGCGTTCAGGCTCTCCGCAACACTCAAGGAGCTCTGTATCGTCGCCGTCCTACTTCTCTGCTGGTTCTTCGTTGGACCCACCTCCGTCAAAAGGACTCCTGTCAAAACCTTCAGTGGCCACGATCCCATCATCACCTTCTGTATCACCATCATGTTCATCAACACCATCTGCATCACCGCTGTATTTACCGTCATTGTCTGCTGTTCCAAAAACCGAGTCCATACGCCCACAGCGACCAGATTTTGAATTTCAGAGTTCTTCAGAAGCGAAACGTCGTATTGGTCGTCGCATAAAATGGACAGCAATCGCTATACCTGCTGTATTGATCCTAGTCACGCTTGCCAATCACTGTTTCTCCGAGCTACTGGGGATGGTATGGTGGGTGAATGATGAGACTCTGGAGGCACATGATGGCCAAAACTGGCTTACACCTGATACTCCCAATGTGATTATGGATGTATTACATCCATCACACATTCATCACAATCATGTTTTTCAGCCGGTAGATAACCGCAAGAAAGAAGATACGATGAACGAAGGGATTTTTAGACGTCAGGAAAGCACCGATATAAGCATCAGTGTCGCCACAGGCACAGCGACAGCATCTGAACTGGTAACGCCGACGTCGACCGCCGTCTCCTCTACGTCAGGGTCTGCAACGACAACGACGTCTATACCAGCGACATCCCAGACCTTGCCCACCATTCCTGATTCTGGTGCGTCTCACATTGTTGGGTCTTTGGCAAATCTAACTTTACTTTAGCTCCAGTCCTCCCTACGCCTTTCCCGCAGCCTTGGGATTCGAGCATCACTCAGAACTTTTCCACCCAGTCGTGCTACAACTTCTTCCTCAACATGACCAACTCGGATGATTTCAGGAGCTGCCGACCGTTCGGGCTATTGCAGAACACTAGTGATGATTTTTCGGACGTGAGTTGGACCGCGTCATTTCTATATTTTTACCCGTCTCACGAGTTCATTCATTTAGTTGCAAACCAATTTGACCGCTCTCAATGCCGTTGTTTGGGGAACATGTAACCCGACTATCGGTGTCGACCAATGTACGACTAACATGGCGACATTCGCGGCTTCGCTACAATCGGCTTGCGCGCAAGATTTGAAAGATACCAATTTGTACGCAGTTAGCACTCTTCAGGGTGAACTTTTCATGCATCTTTTGAAAGTATCACAGGTTTCTTATCTTTTGTGCCTTCTAGCCCTCAATGCTTATTCGCTCACTCAAAGTGCCGGTTGTCTGAATGACCCCTCTACCGACTCCTACTGCTATGTCAAAGCCGTGCATAACACCAACCCCTCCGATCTTTATTTCTACTCACTCGTATCGGGTGTTAGTATATCCAATTCGACCACACTAACATGTTCAACTTGCACCAAGTCCCTTATGTCGCTCTATGTCAATGCTTTGAACGTTAATGCGTCGCAGTTGATGGAACTCGCGTCGGTGTACGCGAGCGCTGAGGCATTGGCCTCAAGCTCTTGTGGAAGCTCGTATGCTCAAGTCTCGACTAATACACAGGCGGATTCATCCAATCGTGCAAGCAAGTCGAGCTCTTTGTCCTTGAACATCTTCGGGACTTTCTTGGCGACCTTACTGCCAGCTTTCTTGTTTTTGCCGTAATTGAACGGATTTTCTTCTCTTTCCTTCTGTTGGGCTTCTGTGTCTTCATTCTTTGTATATTTTTTGACATCACCGTTTTTGTTCGTATTTCATGTTATTCGTATTAATATCTAATTATCTATCATTCTTCTGGTCGGGCCAAAGTATAGTGTTGGTTGCCTTTTTTTTGGTTAGCTTTGGGCGTCATTCACGAATTTTCTCTATTAGCCATTCTTACTTGTCTGTTTCTTCATGCACGTTGCGTCGTTGTATAGCACTGAATTTTCCTTTACCTTTTGTGTCATATCTACGAAGACGAACGTATTCTCCGTCTGTTACATATTGCTATAACTTATTCAACATTATGATGCCTTCTTTGATGCTTATAACCTGGTTCCTCTCAGTTGTGGACATTACAACGTTGACATTCGATTCCCTATCGAAGCCAAAGGTTATACCGTATACATGTCCTTCATTGGCACCAGATTGGCTAGACCGGTAACCGTCCCTCTATGTATGAGGGAAAACCTCGATAGAGGGACCGGTAAAATTCGTTTGACATTTGAGTGCCGATTTTTGTTGGCTGCACTTTCGAGTTTTCTCGAGTACAACTACGACTGACGCATTTTGAGTCCTCATTCCTTCCCTATGCTACGACATCAACTGATCCACCCTCTCTTATTCCTGCTGTCCAAGAACTGGTTTGAATCTTGCCATTCTCTTCAAGAGCCTTCATTACCTCCTTGACCAACTCCCTCATTTACACTCTCATGCCAGCTTTCCTCTTGTGACAGTCTGAAGCTACCCATACCTGGTAATGCTCTGGTGGGCCCTCTGTCTTGCCTTTTCCCACTCATAATAAGTTTCGGAGGAGAGTATGGATGAATGAGAAACATCTCTAAACATCTGCGTCAAAATCGATGGATGCTATGTATCAGCTGCTATCAGACCATGCCGGCGGGTGTCGACAGCGGCACATCACTCACGTGCATTCTCATTTGAGCTATTAGAGCTTCACCCCGGGAAGAGAAAAAATTCCGCTCGACGGAATTGTAACATTTCAGTGTAGCTGATATATCATGTGACTGCGGATAAGCTATATCAGGCATATCGCCGGTCACATGATATATCAGTCAAACTGAATTTTGATAATTCCGTCGAGCGGAATTTTTTCTCTTCCCGGGGTGCTTATTAGCAGCACGTCGAAAAGTTGCTCCACGTCGAAAAGATCCTGGGATGAAGTCGAAAAGTGTGACGAGAACGTGATCAGCATTAGACAAAGTTGCGTTGGGTTGTCTATATTCTATGTACTGTACAACTTCTAGTAATAATTGCTCGTACGACATGATTTTTTGAAGAGAGGGTACACGAATATGACAGGCTTTGACGGCCTACACGGATGGATCATTATAGCGCAACCGGAGGCTGGGCAACTTTGTTACAAAGGGTTGAGGGCGGAACATTCTTGAGTTGTGGTCACAATGTCAGTAGCGTGATCAAACCGTGCTTTTTCGAAGCATGACTGTTCATTTTTCGTTTTCAAAAAGTTTTCGACGTGTTGCTAATAAGCTCTATTACCATAAAAGACTATATATGTCATGATTATTTACGGAAAGGAAAGGAAAGGAAAGGAAAACCGACACGGTCCCATTGAGGAACAGCCGGGGCCCATGCTACACACACTGCGCTAGATGTGTGACATGGATGTACATAACCAACAATGCTGTGATCAGTGGGTTAGCACTGTCGCACAATCATCGGTTAAGCACACGACAGACTACAAGTACTGCGCACCGGAATTTTTGATGTGTATTTGAGACATTCATTAAGCATCAGTGTACAGGTGAGACTCTGGTATGTATGGTTCGCGCCCTGCAAAGACAGCAAGTACATCATAGACATATTTAGCAGTCAGAGTAAGAACACGTCGGTCAAATAGTACACGTTGTAAAAGGGCATAACTTGAGAGTTGGTGCTGCATCAGAACAATGTCCGGTGCTGTTCGGTCCATTTCCATCCAGTACTGTTCACGCAGGCATACCAGAGTGAGTTGTGCCTCACATACCATCAGTGCATGACATTCATCCTCAACAGCCCCTCTACAAAAACGGCAGAGTCTCCACTCCCGAGGAATTGGAGAGCGATACCGCTCCTCATACCGCAGGCGCTCGATGCTCAGTGCGTGGCTGGAAGTGATCAGTCGAGTGAAAGCGTGTCGATGTTTGGGAACTTTGATCACGTCCAAGTAGGCACGCAGAGTAATTATTGGGGAGGTGTGGAGTTGCTGACCATCCTCCCGGAATTCCAGTCGATTATGTAGAAGGTGAACACGCACAGATGCTTGGATGTCGCTGGTTAGAGATTGCTCGCAGGACTGCCTGATATCCTTCCGGAGCCGCGCAAGATTATCTGCATCAGTAAGCTCATCTACAGTGCAGTGGACAGGGATTGGCAGCTTTGACAGTGTAGATCGCAGATCATTCACCCATGTAGCATGACCAGATCGTGCCAGGTGGAGCGAGTGAGTGAATGCATCCCGGACCACACGGTGGTCAGGCTGAATCAGGAGGGACTGGAGATAGCCGAGTGCAAGGCCCAGACGCCGGTACCGTATGGGTTCAATCCCCAGCTCAGTGAAGAGAATGGCACGCATGGACCGCTTGCTAATTCCGAGCAGTCGCCGTAGGTATTGACATTGGGCCTGTTCAAGATCTCCAAGGAGGGAGAGGTCGATGTCCAAAACAATCTCACAGCCAAATATGAGGTGGGGGTCAACCCGTGCCATATAGAGGATTATGCCTTCTCGTGGTGGGAGGCAACCAATTGCCAATTCCAGTGCAAACGTGGCGCGAGTGATATTTCGCGCTTTGGATGCTTTGATGTTATAGACTGTCTGCAGGATGTACCGATGTGTGGAGATGAACTGGAGACCAACATACTTGTAGGAGTCGACCAGTTCGATAGGTTTACTATCAATGAGAAAGACTGGTAGAGTCCGTGGTAAACAGCCAAACAGCATCCACTTGGTTTTCTTGATACTGATAACCATGGAGTTTCGTCGGCACCACAAGAAGAATGCATCGAGTTTAACTTGAAGGCCCTCAGGGGACATGGACCAGATAGCAACATCGTCTGCCTGCTCCACATGTGAGACTGGTAGGCCGTTAAGGAGTACATCGTCGTTGTGTATAGGGATGTCAAGGTCAGAGAAATAGATGTTCCACAGCATTGGGGAGAGGGTGTCGCCTGTCAGGACTCCGATGAGGCTTCGGAAGGCTGATGATACCTGGTCCCCATGCCGCACCACGTAGGTCATACGAGCATACAGCATCCGAAGCCAGTCAAACAAAGGGCCAGACATACCTAAGCCGAAGAGTTTCCTCCATAGCGTTGGGATATCAGTAGATGGGAAGGCATTCTTCAAGTCAATAAATGCGACATATAGGCACTTTCCCTGTGCGCGCACTTCTTCGATAGCACATCGCAGGATAAAGGAGTTATTGTGTGTACGGTACCCCTCCCGAAAACCATTCTGGGACCTTGGTAACACATCCATTTCCTCAGCCCACTCACGTACTCGGTGGTCAATGATTAGGGTTAGCATCTTCAGTAGACAGGACTCCAAGCCAATAATTCGGTAGCTGTCAGGCTCAGTCGCATTCAGGCCAACTTTTAGTATCCCCACCAGCACAGTTGTAAACCACTGCTGTGGCGCGTCAATATCAAAGATGCATCGGTTGAACAGGGCAGCGAGAGTAGTATTGGGGATCTTTTCAATTTGTTGGTATGATATAGTATCAACGCCCCGTGCGCTCTTTGTACTACGGTGCCTAAGTTTCTTCTTGCACTGGGCAACATCGCCTTCCGAAATAGGTCTCGAGAAGAACTGACCATTTGTATGGTCCAAAGTGGTTCGCGGAATGGAATCAGAGAGTGCAGCATTCAGCTGCCGGATGTTGTTGTCAAAGTGTTGGGGGGGGTCAGGAAGGGGGTTCAGTCGCGCTTTGAACACGTCGTGAAGTTGGGAGGCAGTGACACGTACAGGCCGTTTCTTTGCATCAGTCCACTCCCTCACATAACCCCAGAAGGAATGAGCACTATTGCATGAAATCAACCTGGACATGTTTGCACGTTGGCGTTCACGCTCACGATCTCTACCCCTATGGGACTCCCTAGTGGGGACATCATCCTCCTCTCGATCCGGGTCATGGGGGGCCCCAATTGACTTGGCGTTCACTGGCGCATGCTCAGGTAGGTTAGTGGACACTTTTCTTGTACCGGACCTTTCCACACCAGGATAACCCAGGGTGGGCTGTGACAGAGGATGATCTGCAGGTAATACCCAAGTAGAGGCTCCCGCATCCTTTGCTGCTTTTGAGGCTAACTCAAGAGCTTTACATAGATGACCATTCAGCTTGCCAGTTGCCTTGCGGAATTCAACAGGAGCAATGCGACTGCGTAGGAGGGAGACAGCAAGCTTTATGACATCACTATGAGCACAATCCCAGGCATGCTCCGCGTTATCCGCAGCCCAGAAGCAGAAAGAGCGGATGAGATACTCCGAGGAAGTATAGAGGAGAAGACGTTTCTCTGGCCTCTGAGCAGCAGCCTGAAGAGCCAGTATAGTTGCACAGAGAATAGCGCGGTTTGCAGTGGGTTTAGGAGTTGCTGAGATACGATAACAGGCATTGTGGATGTTGTTCACACCCCAGTAGGAGGAGAGGGCAGCTTGTGTTGCACCATCTCTGCAGCGTGAGCAAGAAGCAGCAAGGTACACTGTCAGTGTCCCATTATCTGCAAAGGTTGGGCCATATAAGTTGTCAATGGCCTGAGCAGTTGTTGGGATCACCGCCAATGCATCCTGGACCAGGGTATCGAGGCTCGTAGGAGGGAGGTGATGAGAGGCCGGGGGCTCACTGACTGGGTTCCCCAAAACAGGCTGTGTGACATGAGGGTGGTAGGGGATAGTTAACTCAAGTGCTGCGTGGTCTGAGAGCAGGGATTTTGAAATACTCATGGCACCAGGACGGAGATTATCTACTGTGGATGCCAGCACATAGTCAATTACTGATGCACCCATTGGCTGAAACGATGTGAGTTGGCCCGGGGAAGAGCTTTCAAAGGAAGTTCCATTGAGTATATGGAGCCCATTGTCTGCGCCAAGTTGCAGAATCCAGTTACCTCTTGCATTCGAGACAGTATCCAGTGATGACCTGGGTGGACTGTCTGCGCAGCATACGTGGTTACCAGTGCGGCCATTTAAGTCAGCAAGTACAAAGACCGGCTTTGAGCTGGAACAGCATCGAGTTATAACACTCGCCATAGACTCCTTTGGGTCAATTTCTGACCAATCACCATATGGCGAGCCGGAGGGTAGCAGGTACCCACCGATAAGAAAGTAATCGGGGGTTTCCACCACCACAACATCCGGAGCAGAGAGATCAGGACGAGCATCAATATCCAGACTTGAGCGAAAGATAGCGGCAACCCCACCTCCAGCACGTTTCAGCTGAAGTTGGTCAGGGCGTGGGGATGATATAATATCGTAGCCTTTGGGGAGAGGTAGTGAGTCCTCTTGACCCGGTCGGAGCCATGTTTCTTCCACCATAACAATATCGAACTTCTCAACATATTGCAGGAAGACCGGATCATGTAGCTTCAAGATAAGCCGGCCATGTATATTCCAACCAACTACCGTAATACTTTTAATGTAGTTAGCTTGGAATAGTCTTTATAAAGGATCAGAAAGACCGCTTACAACTGCGGGTGAGTGGTAGAAGAGGAAAAGGTAGTAGTACCGTCGTCAAGCTGTTCACAAGAGTCACTACATTTTAGGTGTGATAGTAAGGACAAATGGTATTCAATAACACATCGTTTGCCTCACCATCCCATGGGACCAGATCCCAGTCCGGAAATATCATCCGGAGGACCATAACCGGGGGCTCGTATGCTTTGTTGATTGCCAACACCACTATTCTTGGGCTGAAGGAACTCATAAGAGTGCGTAGACTGAGGAGAGGGACGCTGCATAAGTGAAACACGACAGCCTTGAAGGCCTCTTGGGCAGCGCTCGGTGACAATCCACACAAATTGGGAAGCAGAATCTGCGGCCTTGAAACAAACGACGACATGAGGTGGTAGACTCGGGTCGTTCATACGATACCCTGCGATCACAGTGGGAAAGGCAGTGTTTGTCGCATTAAGTATCTTCCTGACAAGGCTAGCAGTGCCTTCGTCAGACTTGACCCCCTCTACCAAGACGTCCGTGTATGCAGGATCGTGGCGAGCACGCTTAGCCGCAGGCTGGGCAAAGTCCACTGTAGCATGTTTAGGCATCGCTGAATAGGGGGATGTAAAGAGTGAAGCAGCAGGGATCAGATTGGAAGCAAGAGGAGGGAGGGGTTGCGGCGGCGGTGGCGGCGAGTGCAGCGTTGCTTGAGATAGGCGACCACGTAACTCTGAAATTTCTTTCTCCAGTTCAGGAACACGATCCCGAACTTCCCCCATTTGTAACTGGAGTAGGTTCGTCGTATTGGAATGTTCACGATTGACCTCCATAATAGTGCGAACTGCCTCATGCATGTCCTTCCACTCGTCAAAGACTGCGAGAGTGGGAGGCATTGTTGGTGCTTGAGAGACTGGAACATCTGAGCACATCCCCGACTCATTCATGCGAGTATCGAAGGCTTCACGGAGGGAGGCTTGAACCGCTGCTAGGTCCTGCATGTTGTCAACAACAAGTCGACGTTCGCTTTCAGCACCCTGGCGCATGTGATGAATAAGAACAGCCAGACGAGCGACGTTGTCGTTGGTCCGATTTCGTGCTTGGGTGGCAGTTTCGGATGGGGGCGGAGGAGTGAGATTGAGGGACTCAAAGGCCTCTTTTTCAGCAGGCTCGATAGCAGGTGATGAGCTAGAGCATGCCTCAGGGCGTGGTTCAGCAGGTTCCTTGCCTTTGGGTGATGCAGTAACTGTAGAGAACGTCCGACTGGACTGGCGTTGTAGGCTACGGACATTCGTAGTTGGAATTGGGATATCCGGTTGGCGTGTGGTAGTTGCAGTAGGTGCATTTTGGTGAGAAGATGTTACACTTGCCCCAGTATTTGGGGACGTGTTCTGAGCCTGAGACCGCGCCAACGGAGCAAGTGAAGTGAGAGGGGTTGGATGACCCGGAGAGGGCATGGAGGGGGAGGGAGATCCGGTGATACTTTGTGTAGACGGGAGGTCCATGGTGGGGGGTAACCGGATCGAGACAGAGGTCTGGTTATTAAAGTGTAAGAGGACGGTGCAAGGGCAGTGCAGGTGAAAATTTACATCATGAGCATTGGAAATTACTCTTGCCATGAGACATTTAGAAGCATCCGCTCGCAGTCCGACTATGACTCGGTCGCTATACTTCGGCTGAAGGCCCAAGCGACGACACAGAGATGGCCTCGTGGAAAAGTGTAGTGACAGTGAAGGAGTAGAGATGACAGTCAATGTTCAAACAACGGGACTCCTCTAAAATGGAACCGGACGCGCCGCGCCATATCTCAGGCCGTACCCAGCTTTGAGGTGGGCAGTTCATTTTGAGTCATCCTTGGGTTGACAGTAATGGTGGGACTGTTGAGAGGAGGTAAGAGCGTCAAACGCGATGACCAGCTGACCAATACAGTGAGGTAAACGTAGAACAAATTTAAAAGCTACTGGGGCATGCACACGTTGGTGCTTTGTAGAGGTATATTTCAAAGAGTATATGCCATTCGATCTTGGCCCGGTAATGGTACTTCGTTCATTGTATACGCCACCCGAGGAAACTCGGTAGTGGTACTTTTCTACTACGTAGTGGAGTATAGTACTTCATTCTTTTTGTATACGCCACCCGAGGGAACTCGGTAGTGGTTTTCCAGTAGTCGGAATGGATTAGAATTCTCGCTGCGGTATCCAAGAACTGGTTGACCTGGTCAGTGACTGACAACACCGTCGGTTCGAAGGGCGCGACGAGGCTAGAGTCAATCGTCGCGCCTCCATAAGCATAGTTGTAGGTCAACACAAGACTATTGTTGTACGTCGTCGTGCCAAAGTCGAGCCAATTGTATCCTGGGTACACCGGGTTTCCGAGAGGGTTCCCTGGGGCGGGTAGAGTATCGTTGGTGACGAAGCCTGTTTGGGTGTACGAGTCTCCAAAGCTGAACCAGTAGTTCTGAGCGGACGCCGCCCCGATAAAACCAAGAAGAGCCAGGAAAGATGATGAAGGCATCGTTAGAGCAAAGTTATTCTGGGATGAGAGGAACCAGGAGGAGTATAGCGAGCTGTAGGCGAGGCGTAACGAGTCATGGAGCGTATCTCGTCAAGATAAAACAGCCAGAACAAGAAACAGAGCTTTTTCGACGAGCAACTGCTCCTGAGGACCCTTTGAGTCCTTCTTATACCATGCCCATCAACGCCTTTCCGGTTCTTTCCCAAATGCAGACGAGAAGGCGGCTATCGAATCCGGTTGGAACGCTGGAATGACACGCGGAATACTGTTCCATCCAATGCCACTGCTTTGTGATGCGTGTGATATAGTATAGCGAGCTGTAGGTGAGGCGTAACGAGTCATGGAGCGTATCTCGTCAAGATGAATTCGAGGAGTGTTCGGTGTATTGAGTAGGTGTGTCGAAACAGTCTGGGGGATTGAGCATTGAATGTCGAACTTCTCGTAGCTCGAGTCTGGTGCAAGGCATGTTAGTTCCGCAACCATCTCAGTGCTTCCCATTGTAACAGATTGTAACTTCATAACAGAGTTGGCAGTCGAAGATGCACCTTGCGGTCCTCAATCGTCTCTGAGCACCAATCGATTTGAAGGCTTTTAAAAATCTCGTGCAATTCAAATGTCAAACGAATTTTTTTTTTTTTTTTTTTTTGTGGAGCGTTTATTTACTTTCGGGCGAGCGACAAGGTCGCCACCGTCCAGCCGCTATGTAGCATAGAAGTACAAAACTATGCATATGAAATGAGCCCACTGGAGGAAATGCGTTCCGCACGAGCGCCTTGACCGTACGCCTTGTGTGTGAGACTCCGGGCTGGCATCTAGTCTGCTTTCCAACAAGTTCTCGCCTTCCCCATCCTTCCCAACGTCAATCATAGAGCTTAGAGAAAAATGCATAGTTCGCCATAGATTCCATCCTCCTTCTTTCCTCACTGCTCCATTCCCTCATCCTACCCCAGCCCGGTTACTCACTAAAACCCCCGTACTCTTAGTCCAAACATCAGGTAGACTTTCTTTATCCTGAAGTACTTCATACCAAGTTTTTTCTACAATTGTTTGGCTTAGTCGTTTGCTTCCAAACCGTGAGCTTGCCAGTAGGCAGTCTATTTGTAGGCGGCTGTTTATGCAGTTGTTCCATTTGTTCAGAATTTCCTGCGCTGAGGGGAAGCCCTTCCCGTTAATAACTCTTGCATTTCGCAGTTTCCATATTAGATGTGCCGACTCTGAGACTATTATGCGATATAAGCGGGAGTCACCTTTCTTTGGGTTGCCGTCATTATCTTTTAGTTCGACAAGGCCGCAACTGAGGATTTCTCCAAAGGATGGTCTCAGCCATTCTGTGCATTTTCCTCGCCATAGGTCTTCACATAATGACCATATTTCTTCCATTCCAGGGCCTCGACATTCCGTTAATATGTGTTCCATGGACTCTTCGACTTTGCAGAAAGCACATACTCCTTTCCATGGTTCTTGTGTGCGGTCCCAGAATTTCCCTACCATGTAGCCGTTGTGTGCAGTCATCCAGCTGAAGTACCGGAATTGGCGGGAGAAGTCTCGGTGACGCATTGCGCGCCATATTCTTTTGTCACTTGGGGTCTTTCCGGATAGTCTTATAGCACCTATTTTAGCCATTCCGATGTTTTGTTGGGTCGACCGTCGGTTCAGTTTTCCTCTGTGTTTTGGTTTTTCCATTTTCCGCTGTTTTATTGCTTGGTATACTAATGATTGGTTTAAGCATTTGAGTTTGGCGCCTGTTAGGCATAGGTGTCTTGGGATTGTGAGATCTATCCTGTCTTCGTTTGGTTTCGTTCTCCCTTCGTTTGCCAGTTTATCTGCTTCTTCGTTTCCTTCGATTCCAACATGAGCCTTCACCTTTTTCATGATGGATAGTGCCTTTCTCGCTCTCAACCGGGCTGTGGTGACTTGGAATTCTCGGGCATTTTCAATTCCAATATATCCGATGTTCTCCCATTTTTCTCGCAGTGTTGTGAGTCCATCCAGAGCTGTTTTTGAGTCGCTGCAGAAGGTAACTTCATCTTCCAGGTGAGCTTTTTCTGCCGCCTGTTTTAGTCCGATGATTTCTCCTGTTTGGTTAGTTTGTTTCAATGTCGATGGGATGCGGATTGCACATGTCAGGGTAGGGTCGTCTTTTGAGAAGATACCTGCCCCTGCGGTAGCATTATCGTCTCCATTGTTTATGCACAAACCATCAGTGTATACCTCTACCTGGTTCCTTGTCTCATTCTGGTTCCAGGCACTCTGTGTTGGTATCTCATTCGACCTCTCATCAGAGGTGAAAATGCGGAAGGCATCTGATAAGGTTCCTTTTGTTGTTGTCCGCCAGTCAAAAATTTGGCTTTCATTATCAGTGACTGGTAGGTCAGTTGGCTCAGTATCTTCAGGCAGTGTCATCATCGGATTCCATTTTGGTGGTAGGCAGTGTATCAGCTGATGAGCTTTTGTAAAGCATCTTCCCGGGTTCTTGCATATGGATGTTCTTCTGATTTCGATGCATGCGGTGCATTTGCAGTCTGATCTATTTGTGTGTCTAGTGGTTCGTAGTTTTCTTGCAATTGTTTCTGCATCGCCGACCGTTTGGACGTTATGGTTGGATTTTAGGCATTCCACCTCTCTGCTCCGGTTTAGGCGTCGCAGCTTTACCGCTTCAATATGGAGCCAAATTGGCATCTGTCGTATTATGTCCCGGGAGAAGGCAAGACCTTCCATCCTAACCCCGTACTTCTCAGCGACGGTTAGCAGGTTTTGTAGATCAGTTGGGAGTTTTGACTTATCCGTTCTCCAGGATTGGAGGAAGATATTGATTTTATCTCGGTTTTCGATATTCATTTCCGATTTGGGTATGTGGTGGGCTATTAGAGCGTCCGCCACATATGCCCATGTTGCGCGGTTTTCACTGAAGTCTAGGTAGCTTTGGAGCCAGGTCACGACTATTGCTTCATTTCTCGCCATTATGTCGAGAAGTTGGTATCCACCTTCATTTATGGGGGCTTCAATAGTTTCTCGGTTCACTTGTGGGTTAGTTTTGTTGTCCCAGAAGAACTGTTTGATCCGTTTCACTAGTTTCTCCTCAATTTCTTTAGGCATGCCTTGTACTTTGGTCAAATATTGGGTCATTCCTCCAATGACCATCTGTATTATGAGGCGTCGTCCTTCTAGCGTTGGGTGGCTTTGGTTCCATTGGTTCAGGGATGTGTCGATCTTCTCTAATACTTTTGTCCAAGGTTGTATCTGACATATTCCATTCCCTATTAGGGCTCCGAGGGTGCGTATTGCTTCTCCTTCCTGTGCAATCCGTACATGTTCCGGTATTTTTGTGCCAGTTTCTCCATTCAATAATCTGGTAAGCCGTACACTTTCTCGGTGATCTTTGGTTCCTATTGGCATTATTTCTGTTTTGCTGATGTTAAATTTTGCTCCTGACGCAAGGCACCATTCATCAAGAATTTTTGTCAGGTCACCGAAATCATCTTCGCTTGAGAGATAAACGGTGGTGTCATCGGCAAAAAAGGTTGCTATTAATCTCTCTAGTTTTCGAGGGATTTCTATTCCACGGAGGTTTGATTGTCGGAGTGATTCTGCTAGAGGTTCAATTGCTATGTTGAAGAGTAGACATGAGAGTGGGTCCCCTTGACGGACCCCCCTTGTTACTTGGAAGGGATTAATGCTTTTCATGCCATTTACTATGACGGTGGTGAGTGCGTTGCTGTATAGTGATTTTACTGTGTTTATGAATTGCTGGGGTATTCCAAATGCTTCGAGGGCTAGCCATAGGTAGTCATGCCTGATTTTGTCGTAAGCTTTTTCTTGGTCAAGTGCTACAATAACTCCATCCTGTTCTGTGTTTTCGGCCATTTCAATGATGAGTTTAGACAGCCATATTTGGTCATATATGTGTCTTCCTGGTACAAATCCGGCTTGGGCTGGGTGTATGATTTCAGGAGCTGCCTTCGCTAGTTTGATTGTAAGTGCTTTCGTCATTATCTTGTAGTCTGAGTTTAACAATGATATAGGTCTGTAGTTTGCCATTTCAGCGCGATCATTTTTTTTGTATAGTGGGCACATCCAACTTTCAGAGAATTGGGAGTTGGGGCTTAGTCCATTCATTTCAATGTCATTGTATACTCTGCGCAGAGTTTTGATAATGTTGAAAGACGGTTTCTGGTGGGCCATGTTATTTATATGCCGTGCATGTATAATTTTCCAGACTTCATATGGTATTCCGTTTAGGCCTGGTGCTTTGTAGTTTGCTGATAATTTTAGCGCTTCATCAACATCATCGTCAGTTAGTAGGTTGGTCATTTTTTGCCTATGTTGATCAGATATCCGTGTTTTGATTCTGTTTAGGACTGCCTCTGTCACAGTGTGTCGTTGAACATTGTCTGTTGGTGTTTCGTCTATCTGGATCTTGCCATGGTATGCCGACATCATGTCTGCCATTCGTTTGGAGTTTCGCTCATAGATTGGTTGGTTTGGTTCTAATGCGTCGTTGTTGTCCTGGTTCCCTGTTGGTTGATTTTCCTCATTGACAGGGTTCAGTCGGTTTGTATGTCCACTTGCAGTTCTCATCTCATGTATCCTGAGGCGTTGTATTGTTTCTCTTGGTGATTTTGATTTGTTCATGGCTGACCAATAGCGGGATATGGTTTCTCCATGCACTATGTTTCGCGCTTTCACATTTTGTCTTTTTGACTGGTGTCTTTTGTTTTCGAGTTCCGCAAGCTTTTCGGACAGGAGTGTTACCGATAGTGAGCGTTCATCATCTGTCAGTGTTTGGTCGTCTTCAATTAGTCTTAGATTTGTTTCTGTGTCTTTAATTTGTTTATCTATTCTTGGGATTATTATTTTTGCTCTTTTACGGGCTTCCTTTGCAATACGATCCTGGTAGTCAGACCATAGTATCTGGGTTTCGTATGCTCTATTTGGTTGGTCTTCAATCTCGTCAAGTTTGGCTTGTAGGATTAGTCCTTCCTTTTCGATGTACAGTGTCAAGTATTTGTCATACATTATGTGTTTAGGCCAGCACCATCGACCTTTCCCAATGTCTGGTGCTGTCTCACATGTTATGCGGAGGGATACAATGCTATGGTCTGTGTGTAGCCCAGGCGATTGTATTCGCCATTCGAAGGCACTATCTTCCATTGTTGGTTTGATGTATATTCTATCTAGTCTAGCGTGATTCTGTATTCCGCCAGCTCGTTTTTGCATGAATGTATATGCTTTCCGGTTTGGGTATTGTTGTCTCCACCCATCGATTAGTTGTAGGTCCGTTTTGACAGTTTCAAGGGCATCTGCCTGGGCGTGGTCTTTATTCATCGGCAGGCGGTCAATTTGTTCCTCGACCATGTTGAAGTCGCCTAGCATCATATCTGGTTTTTTGATATGGGTGTGTTGTCTGAAGAAGGTTTGTATTTGTTGCCAGAAGGTGATATTCTCTGTTATGGATTGGTTTGGTGCATATATGGCGAGGATTGAGATCCTTTTGTCTCCATGCCAGTTTGTTT
Organism: Lentinula lateritia; assembly: GCA_028011325.1. NCBI lineage: Eukaryota > Fungi > Basidiomycota > Agaricomycetes > Agaricales > Omphalotaceae > Lentinula > Lentinula lateritia. Next base: position 221,214 of record JANVFT010000038.1, read on the forward strand.
CTAGCAATAATGCATGTCCTGCCACTATTATGTGGGTCTGTATCTTCTCGACATTAGTTAGCTGTTTATTGAGGACAAAGGCTACTCCACCAGCATTTGCCGTATCTTCTCGTTTGGTGAATAGAATTTTTAGCCTTGTACCAAAGAGTTGTTCTATGTTGTCTCTTCGTTCGGCATTCATGTGCGCTTCACTTACTGCAAGGATTGCAATCTTTCGGTCTCTCATTATTTGGTTTATGTGGTTCCATTTGTTCTTTGGGTGGCTAGGATCGATGTGTCCATGTCCTCTTATGTTGAGGGCGGCAATTTTGATTGAAGCTTTTGTATTCAGTTTACATCTGTGTTTGGTCCCATGGATGTTTTGGGTTTCTTTACTGCCTGGGGGGCTTGTGTTTACTCGTGGAGGTTGCTTCCACTGGGAGTTGTTGTGCTCAGTGCCCATTTGGCTTGGGTTTTCACTGGGGTTTGTGCTTTGGCTGCACTGAGATTCTGGCTGTCTCGTGGAGTTTGTCTCTCCGGCTATTTGTCTTAGCCTATCCTGTCCTCTATTCATAGGACGACGTCTGTTGTTTTCATCTGTACTTGTGTCTGTACCCTCTGGTGTGTGATTCACATCCAGGTTTGCTCCGTTTAGAGCTGAGTCCTCTCCACATCTGGACCCATCATTGGTATCTGAGTCGGAGGTGGCGGCTACAGATCCTCCGGGTTTTGATGAATTTGTAGCCAGAAACCTATCGTTGTCACCATTAGTAGTTAAAATTCGTGTATTGTTATTTGGAGCTCAAAATGCCGACCAGGTGGATCTACCAGTCACCTCGCGAGGGTTGGCTGGTAGTAAATCCTGATGGGGGTTCTCGCCTTGAATGACCATATGCTCTCGGGAGCAGCTATAGTCTAGACAAGGGAGGGCCAGGACTGCTGGCAGGTGGACCCCAGGCTAAATAGCCCCACCATTGCGGCATTGACTTGTCGGAAGGGAATCGGCCCTTCTAACTTATCAATGCGTTACCTCTTACTGCGTCCTGTCCTGCTCTTCCAAGCAGTCAGTAAATTAAGCAGGGAGGTTTGCGTGTCTATCTGGCACGGCTTCTTCTAAGCCCGAGCTTAGGGGGATATTTTCTAACTTTATATCTTATCACTCTTACGAGGTGTACTGAGCATATGAAAGCGTGTATTTAATATCAGAGTAGTGAGATTATGTGTACGATTGGGGGGTGGGTGCTATTTTAACTATTCAAGTAAATTCGTTGCGGGCTGAGCGACGCTTCCTGGCTTCTCGGATTTCGTTGAATAGGCCTTCTTTGGGTCCTTGCCATCCTGCGACATTCGGGAAAGGGCACTGAAAGGTGTGGTGGGTAGTTATTTTACAGAGTGCACATTCGACTTGCTCTCCCCAGACCATCGTTTCCCCCCAGGCATACTGTTTAGTGCTGATATATGACCTGACTGTTTTCTCTGCTTTGTCCATAATAGCCTGTCGTCTGGATGTGGGCATGTCTAAGTTGCCACGTGTGGCGAAGGGCGGTGCAAAGAGGGTCCAGACCCAGGGATTATGACCTTGTTTTTTGATCATGTATCCATTTGAGGCGAGGTCGAGGCTGTTTGTGAATGCAAGTACCTTGTCCATAGTGGAACCAGGGGCAGCTGACTTTCCCGCTAGTAGTCCGATGAACCTGTTATCGCTCCAGAGTCCTTGTTTAATGGTGTACAGGATCTTCTTTTCCGTTTCCTCATCTTCCCCCTCTTCATTGGAGTAGATGAGACAGACCACCCATGGGCGTTCTTCACCTAGTAGAGGGCTAGCATGGAAGGTAAGGAGGTTGTCGATAGCAAAGGTCTGCCATTCCGTGAGGAGTCGGACCGTTTCGCGGTTGTTTACCTTAAGAAAGGCAGTGTTAAGTCCCTCGTACGATGTTTTGGTGTTCTCTCTGTTCACACTTCCCCCCGGTCCTCCTCGACCACCCCGGGTTCCATGACTGCCTCGGGTACCAGGCCCATTGCGTGTATTGCGACCTCCACGGTTCCCTTTTGTACCGTGGGAGCTTGCCCCCATCTGGGTGGGTTGTGGGTAGAATGGGGTGAGGATCGAGGAGTAGGTGATGTCCGCTCTTTGCATCCATTCCTTCATTCGGAGGGTGGTGTCCTGCAGTATGGCGTGCATTGTTTCTCCACCGTTGAAGTACGAGATTGCAACCCAAACATCAGGGTTGGCCTCAATAGCCTCGAGTTGAGTTGGTAAGAGGCCCTTAACGATGTCCGATGGGTAGAAGAGTGCCCGGTGGAAATTCCCATCATTCAGGGTTGCGTCATCGAGCATGTACTGGATGTCAGGTTCTACTGGCTGTAGGACTGGCATCGGTCCATGGGGGTTATGATCTCTGGAGGTTGGGGTCTTCGTCTTTTCAAATTCGAAGCCTGGTTGGAGGAAGAAGGAGGGGGGAGGTGGGTTGGACTGGGCTCTGGGTGCGATCCTGCCACTGGTACGAATAGTGTTCAAACCAGCGGCATTGTATCCCCGGGGGTCTCCAAGGTCAGTGCCAGTTCCTCGACGGAAAGTTTGACGTGTTTCCACCAGTGATTTCGGAGTCCAGTGTAGCCTATCGTCCTCCATGGACACATCGGTTCCTTGTCTCCCAGTGTCTCTGAAGGGGTCCGGGGATTCGTCTCTATCCAAGAGGTGGGGTGTGTCATGGTCCAAGTCTGGGCTCATTTCACCATCCTCGAGGTTCCGGGGAGGATTACCTTTGCCTGCTAGGGGAGAGGGTGGAGCGGTTCTATTGGACCGCGAGGGGATTCTCCGTATCGAGGGCGACGTGATCACAGGACTGACATGGGCTGAGGTTGAATCCTCAAGCCTAGCACTCTTGTTTTCTCTCGAGTGAGGGTCTACACTTTCACCAGGTGTGTCCTTTCAGGGTGTCAGAGGCATTTTTATTTTTCTATGTCGTGTGGTACGTACTATGGCTTGGCGCACGTTGCGAGTTATGGAAGGTGCAGTGGCATTGGGCATGGACATTTTGTAAGTTCTGGGTTAACGTAGTCAGAGTAGTGTTTGTGTTGTCCGAGTCTGTCAGGTTTATTTTACCAGGTGTTTTACACGTTGTGCTGGGCTGTATAGTTTCACACAGGACCCTGAGTGTGGTGGTACTAGGGGAGAGGACTAGGGTATCTTCAAGGTTGGGTTCGGATTATGGTTTCCGGTACTAGTCGGAGTTCTGACTGCTACGACTTTGGGCTTCTCTGAATTGGAACCGGATGCGCCGCGCCTTATTTCAGGCCGTACCCAGCTTTGAGGTGGGTAGTTCAGTTTAGAGAAGTCCAGTCGGTGCAGTGTGGCTAGTGTGTCATGTCGGGTGTGTGTGTAGGACGAAGGTTCGTAACGTCCATGTGATGCAACGTGTCAATATATTAATTTCATTTTTGACCGTTGTGCTAGGTCTTATTTACTAGCGTGGTCTAGCTATTTGGCATTGCAGCCTAACCTCTTTGTCTGAGGGACCGTATGGGATAGCCCCGCGGTGTAGGGGATTTCATTTATGCCCTTCGTCTTTGTGCTTCGACGGGGGGGTGGTTACGCTGGTGCTAAGCGCCCTCATTGATGGTGGGAGTACCGGATCAAGAGGCCCCCCCTGTCAAACGAATTTTTCCAAGCCCTCTAGCGAGGTTTTGCCATGCAAAATTTGATCTTTGATCATTCCTCCTAGAGGGCTTGGTCACCAAGCTACAGATTGGCACCCACAGTTCTAAAACCCACAAAAGTTCAACGGAGTTGGGCTTAAACTGCTAACAAATATGCTACATACAAAACTCAATGTTTTCTACCTACGATAGGTACAACCTGGTACAGTCGAGGGAAATGAATAAATAAACGAGTGAGGTACAGTATCACAGAAATAGTTAAATAAATAAAGAGCGGAGGATATATGTAAATACCAATGGAGGAACGTGGGTAGGTTAAGTCGCAAGTGGAGAGTACTAAGTAGGAGGGAATGCAAATTTATTGAGCGACCCATCGTAGCGGCTGGAGTCGGTCAGAAGGGGTAGATGGTCCAGTTGAACCGTGGTCCAAGTTTTCGGAACCACTGAAAACGTTCTCGGACTGCGCATGATAATTCGAAGACATAGAGCGACGATTACTGCTGCTCGGTTCATACGGCAACGCATGGAACTCAGGTCGAGGCTGATAATCGGAAATCATTGAATCCGTACCCGTCATCGGGGAGAAATTCGTGCCAGGCGTGAGCGCGAATGGAGGAGTGAATTTCTGATCGGATGTATATGTGTTGATCCTCAAAGTTGAATGCTCGAGCTCTGTGTCGACATCTTCTCGGCGAGGTGCACTTTCGATACTGATACCCAGAGTGGTCCTCACCAGAATAAGCATCGGTGCGATACCCTAGATTACGGAATGTTAAATCAAACGGGGTGGACACCTATAAGGCAATAACCACGCACCACAATTTGCAGGAGGACAACATCCATGGTTGCTGAGGACCCTTTCAGTTGGATAATCAAACATATAACGAGAGCGATAGGGTAAAGGGATCCTGATTCCAAGCTAGAAAACCCTCAAAAGACCTGTGCGCGATTAAATGAGATAGAAGACGTACAACATGCTGACAATCGTTCTATACCGCTTGTCGGGAGTAGGATTGATGCCGAATAATTTGGTCGACGCACGGTTCAAGTACCAAAGCCTTCCCGCTGGAAAAGGAAATGAGAACTGGAGCAGGCCCATCGAAGCGAAAGAACACAGTACCAATCAATCCGGTCAATAAAATATTGTTGAATACGTTCATAGCCAAAAACGCATACTGCAGATTATCTCCGGTCGTGACCTGAGAAGAGTATCCGCCAGTAGCAAATTCATCGCTGGAACCCAGTTGAATATTCGCGATCGAAGCAAAGACCATGGCTAGATTGATGTCAATTGAGGGAGATATCAGAGTTGCGTCTGATCGAATGACTGACCTGTGTTCAAAGCAGAAAGAAAGCTTGGAGCAACGACGGCCAACCATCGACCATTCCACACAAAGTAACAGCGATAAATCTATTTGTCGTCAATTAGGTCGATGCATCACAGTCTTGATAGCACGAAGCACATACAAGGATTATGTCTCCAATCCAACTGAAGTGGGCATAACAGCATAAGAATCCATTGATAGTCTCGAGTGGATACCCGTAACTCACTTTGCCAAAGCATATACCACCCCAATCGCGGTCCTAAATCACGGCTCCATCAATATATACAACAACAGTGAGATATGAGTTTGGAACACACCTAGTTCTCACAAAGGTCTCCTCGCGAGCAGTCGGGTCCATATCCTCCATACTAACGAGAAGCAATTTGATCAAATTCGCGATATCGAATGTTGACAATATGATGCCGGCGGTCGAGAGGATGAAGAGGACGAGAGTGGAGACAGGATAGAAGAGATGCTTAAACTTTTCCTGGTTCTTTTGGCGAGCAAGGAGGGAGAAATAGGTTGCGCTCAGAGCGATGTAGAATCCTGTCGACGATAGAGCTTATTAGTTGGTTGGGCGACGGGGGTGGATACGACATACCATAGAAGAGAACCTCGAACTAGAGCGGTATTAGAACAATTCTGAGTATGTAAGTCCTGCAGAAAACGTACTGTCAAGGCCGTTATCGCAGGTCGTAAAGCTTCGTTATAGAGTTCAGTGATCTGATCGCTCATTGCGATTTTACAGCTTCGGATTAGAGACGAGACGAGGTGTGAGGGGAGGCGGTGAGAGGAATGAAAAGAACGGGAAACTCCAGGAAACTCTGGATCCTTTACCTTAGAACGACGGTGCGAAAAATTGAAATAAATTCATAGAACAACAGATCAAAACGCCAAACCAAACGAGGGTGACTCCACCCGCACCGCAACCCTGATTTTGAATTGTTTTCGAAACAAGTTACCAGATTTATCCGTCGGCCCCGTCCTCAAGAATTCGGGAGTCGATGAACCTTCAATACTTGACCTACGAGCGAGCAATTCCCAAACAAGCATCTGCATGGAGGGGGAGGTTTTGAGTATTTGACCAATTTATAGTTTGATAAAGATAAAAAGAATGGGTATGTAATAAAACTCGAGTCCGCAGGACGAGATTGATGTAATAAAACAGCTTTGGCCTTCAGACGCCTGGGCGCCAAAGAGTAAAGTTCTTCTCAAACCACTATGTACTACGAAGCAGAATCATATCCAAGTCCCGGTCTTCCTGTGAAAGATCCCTGTTTATCCTTTTGGCTTCAAAATGCACGCTCCTCCTCTCTACTTGGTTACCAAACCACGGAATCTTTACCTCCTTCAGCCGATGTAGTAATTATCGGATCCGGACTTTCTGGTGCTGCTACAGCTTATTACCTTCTTGTTGGGTCCAATGCTCCGAAATCTGTGCTGATTCTAGAAGCAAGGGAGGCTTGTGACGGAGCTACGGGAAGAAATGGGGGACATTGCAGGCCGTATGTATTCCAAGGTGAGTTCTTGATACGATGATCTCAATGTCATAACCTAAATCATTCGCAGGTCACCATGAATACAAAGAAATATTCGGAAAAGAAGAGGCTTTGAAAATTGCTGCTTTTGAAATGGTCTGTAGATGAGCATTTTCTTTGAAGATAGTTGCCTACAGCCTAATTGTAGGCAAACCTCCACCTTATGGCCGAACTCATCGAAAAAGAGCAAATTGATTGCGATTTCTGGCTTGGTGAATCTTTTGAGACATGCATCGACCAGGAGGCTGCAAACAAAAAACTAAGATCGTACCAGGAGTTCAAAGACGATGGCGGGCCTCTGAAGGGTGTCGTCAAGTTGACCACGAATGTCGATGAGGCAAAGCGGGTGAGTCTCTTCTGGATTTGTAGTCCCACAATCAATAATATCAAATGCGCTCATGGCGCAAAGTTGCTACTGTTCGTGAATGGATGACTTCGATCTTGAATGATTTGAAGCTGACAATCTTTCATATTATATCAACGCCAGTTGACTCGAATGCGCAACGCAGTGCTTACCGCTTCCTTTCCAGCAGCTTCTTTGTTTCCATACAAACTTGTCTCTCACCTCCTCCAGCTTTGTATCTCCAAACACGGACTGAATCTACAGACTCATACACCTGTTACTGCAGTCACTTCGACTTTGGCTTCTCTATCGGCACACGACCCTCGATTGTCCACGGTGGAGTGGATTGTAACAACACCTCGCGGGAAAGTCACTGCAAACAAAGTCGTGTTTGCCACAAATGCGTACACTGCGACGCTACTTCCCGAGTTTCTGGGCAATATCGTACCCGGGCAAGGACAATGTGCCGCGATAGTACCGACCCCGTCGTTTTCAGGCACTAGGATGATGGAGAAGACGTGTTGCTATCATTGGGGCAAGGTGTTTCGTATAGTCTCCATTCACCGCGTCCCTATATTCATATTGGTACATATATAGGACAATTTTGACTACCTTATCCAACGCCCAAAAGACGGCGTTATAATACTAGGAGGAGGTAAAGCTAGTGCATCTCACCCTGGTGCCATTCTTGGATGTACGAATGACTCTGGGCGTCCCGACGATGGTGGAAAGCAAGCAGAAATCACCGAATACTTGAAGGGTGCAATGGGCGTATATTTCGAAGGATGGAATGATTCAGAGTACAGTTCTGGATCGGGCGCGCTCCTGGACCAGAAGCGGGAATCTTTAAGAGTTGGTGAGGGGCTTTTGTACGACTGGACAGGTAAATTTAATTTTTTTTTGAGTCGTTACAAATGAGTATATACTGAATTCAAATCCTTGTAGGAATCATGGGTTATACTCGGGACAGTCAGTATGCATTCCGTGTCTTTTGACGCATTCCAATAATTGTAATAGATATCCCCTTCGTTGGCAACGTCGAAGGAAAACCTGGCGCGTACGTTATTGCTGGTCATTGCGGGCATGGTATGTTCGATTCTCGATCTCAGTACTATCCTTTACTTACATATCGTGCCTTTTCATATTAGGTATGGCCCGAATCGCATCATGCGCCAAGGGTCTTGCGACTCTAATGTCTGGTGGATCTTGGTTAGATACCGGTCTTCCAAGGTGTTTTCAGCCTACAAAGGAGCGAATGAGGAATAAGAAGATGGAGACAACGACATAATCGATCAAGAAGTTTGGGGTTTATTTTTTGGTGAGCACCCTTTGATTATTTGTTCCCTGTCCAACTCATCCTCCAGTCGGTCTATTCAGTCAAACAATATCTTGCAGGAAATGTAAATGTGAAATGTATTTCAGTCACGCTATCCAATTACTTGTCATGTTTTTCTCTCTGAGCAGTAATCCGTCCTGTCTCACCAAATAGCTCGAGTCGACCTTGCAGAAAAATGATTGGCGAGGTTCCCATATAGGATACGTTGGAACTGAAGTACATAATGATGATACAAAGAGGAGTTTACAAGCGATAACTGAATAAGTTAAGAGAGAAAACAGAAATTATACTTTGGAGTTCTCATTCTTGCCGCTCCGATCTGTCAGCGACACCGTGTCCGCGTCGGTGGAACCAGCAAATTGCATGGTAGCCAAGCTGCGTTGAGGATTATCAGTGTACGTCACCGCCGCCAGTGGACTGAGTTGTTTTGTAGTAAACTGCATTCTGCTAACTGATAATACTTCAAGGTTGTCGTTGGGCGAGTTCCAGATAGATTCTCGGAGGACATTGAGCATGAGCGTAGGGTATATGGCCTTGAAATCGCAAACAGTAGATGTGAGTAATATGGACCTAATTATGCAAGTTAGCGAGCCGAGGTGTACTCACAACAAACTGGACTGTAGAATATCCCGAGATGCAACTGATCATGCGCGACACAGATTCGTTTCCTCCAACGACATAGGATGTGACCAGTAGGTCTATCACCTACACAGACAGGAAATATTAGTGATCCTCGAGTTTGAATGAAATGACCACCCACCAGCATTATGACATACAAAGTCCCAGATTCGATGAGGAGCACGAAAATACTGAACAATTTATTGTTTCGTCGGTTGCGGAGTATATGCTTGAATTCACTTCGAAGTGACCTGTTTAATCAATAAGCTTTGAGTGATCGGTACTATTGAGTTGGAAGAAAATACCCATACCATGCCTTCCATAAAGTAAGCATCATCACCGAAACATTTGTTACAACTGATAACACAGGTGCCAATACCTGGGTTACTTTGCAGAGTTCAGTGTAGTTCGTACTGGATACGCCCGAGTTACAGTGTGAGGCCTCGATAATCATGTTAACTGAGTGATAATTTCAATGTGATGTCCTAATCAATGATACGTTGAATGAATTGAGGACATACTGATCATTGATCCCCACCAAAAGAGAGGCATCAAAACCATTATCCGATTGTTAAACCATATTGCTGAAAGGCGCCAAATCACCAGTACATCACCAACAATCATCTTGATATAATATGTCAGTGATCGGCAAGGTACACAGAACACAACTTACTTGGGATTCAAAAAGCACACTAGTAAGCTTCGTCTCGCGTGCTATAAGTGCATAGAAGACATTGAACTGGCCGTCGGTAGATAGATCTTGGGGATCTAGGAGTAGCTCGACCAATCCCATGAGCTGAGCCACCTCCAAAGACCACAATGTGCTTGTGATGAAAAACAGCACATATAGAACAAGCAGGATGATGATATTGGCATGGTTCTTTAATCCTCGTTGCCTATATATGAGATCCATAGTGAGTCTTATGGCAAGTCCTTATTCGAAAGTGGAATTGACCATAATCCTCGAGTTGCAGTTATTAGCAGTGAAATATAAATGCCTAAAAAAATTGGGTTCAAAATCTCATTTAACGAAATGTAGGGCCTATCATGGACGTTACCGTATAAAAGGGTGGCGACTAAAATTGGAACGATCCTATAAAGAAAGGCAAGACCTGCACGGTGCATTGCCGCATCATCCAGAGCCATGGTGAAGATCAACGCAGTTCAATCCGACTAATGAAGTCGTGGAGGGAAGAATCGATTGAAGCATCCAAATCTTCATGCGGCTTTAAATGTGTTTTTGGACGAATCCTGATTAATCTTGGTTGCCTTGAATAGTACATGGTAGAAACTTAAGACTTCAAAAAGGCTGATGGCTTCTAGATGATCATCTAACTTCATATTATGATATATCAAGTTTGATTCACCTGTTGAGAATTTGGAAGATTAAATCGAGGTCGGTCATTTTGTCCAAGGATTTAGTGTTCAATCTTTTTTATCAAAGTACTTGAACAGGCGTATTTGCGCACAATTCCAAAACTAATCGCGGGTCCTAGCTAGACAGCTCGATAATCGAAGGGGACAAATAGTTGCGAATTTTTGGGACATGTAGAAGATCAACATCGATAAGGCTTGTCCATCGTCTATATGGATCGCCCAAATCACTCTTGTGGCCCATGATCAAGATCAGTAATAGTTGGTATTCTGGACAGATGGAGACAGATGGTGGTGATCAAGTCAAGAACTTGAATGATGGTCAGCTGGAGTGGAATAAATTGATTTCCCGCACTTGCTTTTATTGATCAAGTATCCAGCCTATAAGAACGAAGAAGAATGATGTGAAAGCGGGGGTGAAGTTATCTTTGTTTGACTCATATCTTCCTCGATGGGTCCGAGCATGATATTTAAGACAGGGCCTTCCGTTTAGCATTATTTTGATGGACAGATACGAGTGGAGCAAACGACTTTAGTTGGAGGGCAAATAAATGGAGGGTGGAGAAATGGTTTCCCAGTTAGTCACCAACGTGAGAATATCCATTCAAGCGTCTATTCTTCTTGTTCCTTTCTCCGTTCCAAGCGACGCAGAGTCGCAGAGTTCGAACACAGGAATATAATCAAAATCAAGAACGACACTTTTGCGTGCAACTTAGTGCTCTATGGGCACAATCTTGCTGATTGTTCAGAACTTGGCTCTACCCAGCGGTGGGTTGACCAAAGGAGAGATTTAGTCTCAATTGCTTGAGAATATTTCGTATGTGCTGTTTGTGTCGTTCGAAGAACAGGTCGCTTATGTTGAAAAAGTACTGTATATTGTAGGCCATGAACATTCTGAACGACAACAGTCACATATACGTGCCGTGTATGTAGATCACTGCACGTAATAAAATCCCTAGCGCCAGCACCCTGCTGTTGCTCTCAGCGACCTACAATCAGGCGTTTGACCAAGTTCACCATTGTCCATTACAAATCACGCCTGTTTGACGAATGTGTCTTCATGATCGTGGCCTGACTATTCGTCGAATAACGAATTTATTGTCAATTAGATCAAAATGTGTAGAAGCCTCAGACTCTTTAGGGAAGGAGGTAAGGCTATGCGAGGCCGTCGTGAGGATCCTAATCCAGATTATCATTCCTTGCACCACTAGCAAACGGGCTCATCCCCGCATTGTGAATGGAAGTTGCGGTAACTCTGATGAAGCTTGTAACTTTTACATTCCATCTTCCCGAGGTGTTGTGAAGATTATATGTCTTTCTTATCGCTTAGACTCTAGCGCGACCTTACTCCCAACTGAAGAAGCTTTAAGATTGTGTATATAATGGGTGAGGACATGCATGGACTTGCTTAAGTCTCCGCATCCACAAAGCCAGGGCTTCGATCCCGATAATGTTCTCTCTTTTGAATACACTTTTCCTTGCACTCTGGGTCTCTTCTGCTTCTGCAGACAGTCTGGCCGAGGTCGAACACATTGTTCTCTTCATGCAGGAAAACAGAGCATTTGATCACTACTTCGTAAGCCATTCAGTCCTCTTTCATTGGAAAATCCAATCTTATCGACCTGTCAAGGGTACCATGGCAGGAGTTCGAGGGTTCAAAGATCCAAAGTGTTTATGATCAATTGACTACGTATAACCGTGACTGAAACTCTTTCAACTCAGCGTCCAAGTCAATCCTGATGGTCACTCCGTGTTTTTCCAAAAAGTCAACTCGTTCCTCTCAAACGATACCGACTTCCTTCTCCCGTTCTATGTGGCTGCGGAAGGCGGGGAATTTATCAACGGCACGCAATGTATGGTAGCTGGAACAAATAATTGGGCAGAAAATCATGCAGCGTTGGCTTCTGGGCAGAATGCAAGTGCCTATCATTTATTTGATCCTCACTACTCCATCTATTCCGCAGGATCTTTGGCCTGAAGCAAATACGCCAGAGTCATGGGGTTATTATCGGCGGTCAGATCTTCAAGTCCAATTTGCTATTGCTGAAGGATGGACCGTCGGGGATATGTACCAAGAAGGTGTCATTGCAGTAAGCTATAGTTATATTCAAGCTATCAGCTACTTGATCATGTTTGCCCATTCAAGGCAACCAACCCTAATCGCGTTCTATGGCAAACTGGCAGTGTTGCGTATGTACTACAACACGCAAAACAGCGTTAATATCTTTCTGAATCAGCTTGTATTCCAGTGTTCCAGGAGGGAATGTGAACACTACACAAGGCCCTGTATTGGACAACAACGCTAGTCCGGGATGCACAAGTCTTACACAGAGGCTCGAAAACGGTACTGAGATAGAGTCAGCACAAAATTATACCTGGTGCGTTTCTACTATGATCTCTTACATCCAATTTATAGAGTCGCACTGTAGTTATCCGTTTGATTGGAAAACCGTATGGCATGATTTGAAAACCTGTACGCTTAACACAAAATCATATACCCTAGTAGTTGCCCGAATATCTGGAGGACGCGGGCATATCATGGAAAGAATTCCAAGCTTACGAGTATTTGATTCCTTGAGAAGTTCTGTCGTCCAAGACTTACCGCCACTATTTTACAGTATCGACGACAATCCTCTACCTGACTTTGTCTTCTGGCAGAACTTGGCGGCCAACGATCCAACTTCGGAGCTCGCCCAGCGAGGTAGTATTCTATGCGGCATAAGCATTTTTCATTCGACATTGAAAATCTTGCGATTATGTAGGCTTGGCCATGAACGGGGGTGGGAATTGGCAAGGTGGTCTTGATTTGCTTAAGAAGCAAGCTGCAGAGTACGAGGACCTGTGATGTTTCAATCTGGCCATTATGAGAGCTTACCGTGCTTTTAATCTAGGGGAACTCTACCAGCTGTTTCTTTCTATATTGGTGAGTTATCTGTTGCTTTAGTTTTCCCTAGCGCCTTACGGGGTATCTCTACTACACAGGCCCGGGAGAGCTTTCTGAACACCCTCCAGCCCGTCCTATTGACGGTGCATGGCTGCAAAAAGAAGTTGTCGACGCGATTGTCAATTCTCCCAAGTACAACAAAACGATTCTCATGATTTCTTTTGATGAGTCGGGAGGATTCGGCGACCAGTACGTTCATAGTCAGTATATTTTCTTCTGAGACTAAGGCTGATGGTATACATTATAGCGTTATTCCCTTCACTTCGTATGCCCAGTCCCTAACGTGCCTCACAGTGTAGTTCTGATTGCCCGTTATTCCTGATCAGGCCCGAAAACACTCCCGGCGAATGGATCATTGTGAATGTCTTTCCAAATTCCACGTCATTCCCTATTTAAACTTCCTGCAGAACCCTTTCACAGGACTGCCCGCGCCATCCGGACCTGGATTCCGGTTACCGTTCACTGTTATCTCGCCCTGGACCCGCGGAGGGGTTGTATTCACCGAGCCTGCAGACCACATCTCGCAAACACTGTTTTTAGAACAGTGGGCAGCTGCGAGGGTATGATTTGCTTATCGTTTTTCGATGACCGTCGACTGAGTTCTTCCAGGGCACACCATTCATTAATACGCAAATCAACGACTGGAGAAGAGAGCATATGTCTAATTTGATAAATGTGTTTGATTTTGAGAACGTACGTGACAGTTTTTTGTTCTGTGATACATAGCTCAACGAGGATGTTAATTGTGTTCTAGCCTAATTACACCGCTGTATCGCTACCCGATGTTCCACCGCCTCATACCGACCCTCTGACATCGTTGCTTGACGGGGTACGCTTCGCACTGACTGGCTTCAGTGATTACAATCACGAAGCTAATATGTTTTGCTTCGGTAGTACACGTTCTGTGAGAATACCTTCACGGGATACGTTCAACCCCCTGTCCCATACGGGCAACAAAGCTTGACAGATTCTCTGTTCACGGAAACGGGTTTCAAAATTGTACGAGGTAAGCTGCTTTCAATATCTTTACTGGCAGTCTGACTAGTATCCTCGCTCAACGCTGCTAGGCTCGCTGACAGAAGGTCGTTACCTGGTCATTGAATCGAGTACGAAGAATCTTGCACTATCTGCTAATGACTTTTCCCTTGGTACATCTGCGGCGACCAACGACAAGTTCACCACTCCCTCGCAACGTTTTGTGATATATGCTACGGATCCCAAACTCGCGACAGAAAAGACCTTCAGGATTTCCTCTGCAGCATCTGTAATAGACGCTACTGCTATCGCTAACGCCACCACCCCATTCCTCGATGCGAATCTGCAGTTTGGGTCCATCAACTCCAGTGCAGTGTTTAATATTACCTACGAAGGTTTGGGTGTTTATAACTTCTTGGAAAGCGAGAGCGGGAAGTTCTTGGGTTTGGGGGATAACGGAGCTCCGATGCTAGGCGGGGAGGCGGAAGGTTTCAAGATCTTCTCAATTTCTTTCTAATTCTGATCAGTAGAACACGTTATCTGTTTGGATTGAGGACAATATTAGGACACTTTAGAAACTCAGTTATTTACCAAGATTTCGTACCGTTCCGTGTTGTAGGTTTACAGCAACCGCAACTGTTTACGTGGGTGCAGCCAATTTCAAATTGTAACGGTGAAAGACCGATACGCAATCTTATGACAGTGCCTCGGCAACCTTTAGAGCCTCGAGCCGAATCAATTTATCAAAGGACTAAAGAAACGGGCGTCTATATCAGGGCGTCTATTCCTCTTCTTTCTTCAACGATGTTCCCTGCATGTTCCTAAGGCATACGACCAGAAGTGCAACTGTATGGTGATCAAGGACGAGCATATGGCGCACATCTAAGCCTTTTCTGGTTGATCGCACAGGACCACAAGGCGTAATCAGGCGTTCATCTCGACATCTGAGGAGAGAGAGAGAGAGAGAGAGCTTTGTCTTCTTTCCATCGTGTTAATCTCTATCTGCTCTTTGTCCATGTCTACATTACTCTTGTGACCCATTTCAGCCTAGTCCGATCTAAGTAACACATCTTTTTGTTTACTTCCCGTTCAACTTGTTACCATCAGGGTACACCGAGCACTCTTTGTTCTTTCTAATCGGAAATCCCCTGCTGACCTGTCGACCCACATTCATTTTCATTCCCAGGATAACCTTCGGCATACATTGCAATACATTGCACAGTATGTATGGTTGATCAAGACCTTCCTAAAAGGTATTTCTCGCTGTCTAGGGAAAAAACAAATGACACCTCGCACATAGGATATAATACCACTGTCGTGCAAGACGTCTGACCTTTCCTTACTTCCTCCCTTCATGATCAATCACTTTTATATCCGCTCTCCCTCACCCCTCAACCGTCCTTGCGAACGTTTTCGCTCTCCCCTCCCTTTCAGATCTCAAGGCTGAATTGACACCCTACCATACCATACCCCCTTCTCATACATAGCCACAGGTGTACTCAAGCACGATAGCAGTACTAATCACTGATAATTACTGGCACTTGGTTTATCTAGCGCGCTCACCCCGTCTCAACAATTCAATCATACACCAAACGCGAAATCAAGTGGTTCTCAACCCATTGTGGGCGACAATTCTACTAGTACAACGGCACGTCCCCATGAGCCTAGGCTATGTGAAACATTCTAAGAACGACGAAAAAAGATACAACGGCCGACGCATCACTTCTCAATCAACCTTCAACAGAACCTGCAGCATCTGCGGTCCTCTTCCCCTTCCTCCTGCGTCGCCCCGTTGTTAACAGGAAAGGTATTCATTGGAAAGCTCTGCTGCGGAGCGGATCTGAATGTCAAGTGTGAGTCGTAATCAAATATTTCAAAGCTGCGTGACTTACTGGTTGACAGTCATAGGATAACGCATCGAGCTTGACGGGTAAGCAGAGACTCGGCCTCGACCTCGCCGTGTCTCTGCACTTCCATTCCCCCCAATGCTTTGGAGGGGGATAATGTTCACCCCTTCTGGGGCGGAAGGCAACGCTGTGGCACTCGTTGACATCCAAACGGTAGTCAAAGGTGGTCTCGATCCAGAGGTAGGCTGCTGTAATGACCAAATTGTAAGCTACTAAACTTACTGGTTAGAGTCTGCCACTGGGTTGTACTGGTAGGGTGACGCTTGACGTCGCCACGCCTCTTGGTAGTTGTTCTCTCCAACGTTTGGAAGAGGGACGATATTGACTCCTTGTGGAGTGGGTGGAGTAAAGTCTACGGCGCTGTTTCCGACAAACTGACCAGGATAGCTACGAATACGTCAAGTCAGTACAAAATGATTATCTGAGGCCAATGAGAAACTCACGCCGAATGTTGCCACGAAGCTGCCGGATTTCCTTGGTGAGCACTGTTGCTCGACGCGCCAGCCAGGTGAATTCACTGAGGTCCATGATGGGCATTGGGATGGTCACCTTCCATAGGATTGTTCCGGAGGTTGAAGTTGTGGCACCTCGATGTAGCCCCTATTCCCCGTCATGTTAGGGGCTGGTTGGGATTGTGGGCTATTAGCATTGTGAGTAAACTTGGCTAGCTTGATTGTGATCCATTCTGAGTATTGCCTTGCATAGAGACTACGTGTATCTTGAAGACGTGGCGCTCCCCTGCTACTAGTAGTCGATCGGGGATTTCTCGTAGCTTCATGCGAATAGACGGTGGATTCTTCTTCGAATCTCACTCGTCCTTGAGCAGTTTGGTTGGTTTGGTAATTGTTCGATGAGTTTCTGTTTGTGCTCGACATTTGATGAAAACTCAATGATTATTGTGAAGTAAAGAATTGAAATCCACACAACTCCATTTTTATACCGACCGAGAATCCCAAAACAGCATTGTCTACACAAGGCGCGACGAGTCAGCACAAGAATGCGGGATCTGTCAGAGTCAGAATAGTCCCTTGTATTTTTTTGAATTAGAAATTTGGGCCAATGAAAGCCTCGAGGCTCGTGTTTTCCTTTTTTGCACTGATTCAACCCTTTCTACACTTCTCCCCAAGTTCAATTTCAAGTTCTTCTGCTCTCTCGTCACTCAACGATCCCTAGCCTCAATAATACCTCACCGCCGATTTTTCTGCTTTGAGTATGACAATTTCTATGTTACCGGAAATTTCATGTTGCCCAGTTCGTGTTCAATCAATTTCTGAAGTTTCTGAAAAAAAATGCCTAGATTATTGATCTCCCTAGATTTTCGAGGCAAGAACAAGGTCGTTAAGCAATATTTCCTTCCTTGTAACCATGAGTCATGACATTTCATGGATTTACTGCAAATCTTTGCGAATTCATGTGATAAGTACTACACACAGCTTTAATTTGTTACATAGGCAGTAGTTTTCCGCTCATTTTGGTTCTGTAAATGACCACGGAGGATTTTCCTCCAATCAATTAAGTATGTCAAGGTGCATAGTATAAAACAGCAATCCAGCAGTTTGCCTGTACACTATAGGGTGTTGTGAGGATTTTTATTGCTGTCCGGAAGTCAACTTGTATTATTTCCAAGATCTCTACCCTTGGCATCCAAAATTCTGAGTTGCAAACATGATCTTCATCCCCTCAGGCTAGTTCCTTGTTCGTCAAGAGCAAGTCGGAGAGCTTCGAGCAGGATTCAAAATTCTGAGCACTCACCACGCTGGCCCAGCTCACTCCTCAATGCCTCAAGCTCAAAGGCTTGCAACCTATCGATGCTCTACCAGATTCTGCTCTACCAACACGGCTCACAAACATGACCGCGTACAGGGTGTAGGTATGAAGGTTTAACGGTGCGTTTAGAGGACAGGAAGAGGGTCTGTCAAAGTCAGATATACATGTACGCTTTCCTTTGCAATAATTCTCTGCTTTGAACCATTGTATTCGACACTAATTTTCCGTTGTCTCATCTTATCAGTCCTTCGAGCCTCTCGGTATTTATCATCACTGCACATTCTCCAGTGGACTCTCACTACTCTGCTCTCACCTCCAATCATATAGTACCATACCCCTTCTTCCATTGTCCCCAACCCCCCTCGCTTATATGATCCCGCCGGCTTGACGCCAACACCGAAACTCTGTCTGCATCGCCAAGTTCCTGGATCGAACCACAATAATGACCAGCACATCCTACAATGTCCGGCTGTTTCAAATTCGAGTCACAATACTAGAAAATGGGTTAGTAGGCGAAACCAACGTTAGGAGTATGTTGTTTTGAAAGGTGAGTTACTAAGTACTAGCTCTACATATCTCAATAATCTGCAATTTCTCATTCGAAGGACAGTTGACAGCGTTGAAGATTATTGAGATCAAGAATAGCGAAGTATCCATGGGCCATGAATGACACCGTGGTGGCACATGGTATGGATGAGCACCAGCACTATGTGAGCTCCTCTCGTCGCGTAGAGGATACTTTCTCAACCCAGGTTCGTCCTTTTTCTGTCCACGAATACAGTGCATGAGCTTCTACAGACTACCGCTTTCAGTCATGTTGATCCAAGTCTATTTATCCATGCCTCTGCTTTTGGATTGTACTATCGTAGATGCGGAGACGCCTCTCCGGAACATGCTCCCTGATTCTTATTCCGGCGCAAGACATGAAGACCATGGTGAGCAAAAACATTCTAGTGAGAAATCAGACCATCCGTGAATGGACGGCAGATTCCACGAGCAGACGTCCAACGTTATATTCCCCCAGACAAGTCGAACGATTTTCATAAAGGTACCCATCATTAATCCTGATCCGACTCGAGGCATGATCTCGAGAACTTCTTGTCCACAGCTTCCATACCTGTAGACGTCAAATATCTAATGATATCTGCAGTTTCCACGCCTACTGCGATCTATGAATCAATCGTTGCCATGCTTGAGGGCCATTTGTAGGTCATTAGTGTTATTTGGAACCCTGAAATCCTCCGTGTTTCGCCGCAAGCTCACTGCACAACTATTGAGAAGTTTTGCTTGCATACATAGATAATTTTTACCTATGTAATGTGTAATAATCGAAGTCAAAGCGGGATTTACGAACAGCATTCGGGCCCATGGGAACATGCTTCCCAAAAATGGAAGCTTGGATATACTGAATTGTTTGCCCCATTTAGGCAGTAAAACTCCACAAGTGATTTACACCTGTCTCTTTCACCAACCTCGATTCTTTGCGTAGCCGGCTACGTCCCAGCTTTTTTTCTTTATTTGCGTCATTCTGTCCTTTCTCTCTTAAGAACTTCTACCTCTCAAGCTCCGGTCTTTTTTATCTTCTTATTCTTCAATCGCATATAGTCTTGACGACGAAACTCACCGCCTTGACCAGTAATATGCCTCAGCTTCGCGTTCTTGCTGGACCAGATCCAAATCATCTTTCCTCCATAACTCATCTTGTCAACACAAATTTGCCCTGCAAAATCTCTTCGGACCTGTTCGACGGACAGATCATCGCGAATATTAAAGGATTCAATAAAGACACAGAATATTTTGATAGAGACGATAGAAAAGGCGTTACTTGGAGCATACAGGTTCAAGGTACATTCTGATGATTGCTCCTCATGTGGAAAGGGAAATGAAGCTCGTGTTCAAGGTCGATTCTTGCAACCACACACTGCTGATGATATCTTGTTCGGAAACACGTTCGAGAGACCGTTACATCTCCCTTGGGGCTCTGGCGCTGCTCTGAAGTTCATGAGGTATTACTTGATTTTCTATAGTGACGCATGTCTAATCTCCTGTCCAGTTACCTCGACCCAAACCTCACACACGATCTTACTTCCCCGACCAAACCATGGGCTCTATCACCGCTCGTAGCCACCATGCCTCATTTTGCGCATTCTCACAAATCCAGACCGCCAAAATTTCCTTCATCTAGCTCGCTCACAGACGATAATTCCCAGCTTTCTCTTGCTTTTCACGAAGAAGATGAAGACGCTGAGTCGCCTCTCTCCTCGGCATCTTCCTCTACATCTTCCTTGTCATCCGGATCATCAAGTCATTCTGGTGATTCTGGGCATTCGTCTTCCTCATCTTCGAGGAAATCTCATAGCTCGAATGGGTCGACATCATCCAAAATCAAGTCGTTATCGAAGATCCGTCGCGGCGGAGGCCATTCCATGTCTAGAAATGGCAACGGAGCTCCTCCTCCAGTGAACCTGCATACTGCCGCTCAAAGAAGAAATTATTTCAGCGTGTCGAAGAATCGGAAAAGCGTAGTGTTCGGCCCAGAGGTGACTACAATTCTCACGAATGATTTTCTTCGCTTTATAACCGTAAATCATTACTCACGATGTTCTGCTACCTTCTTCTTCTTCACTTCACCTGTCATATCATCCTTCATATTCCCATCCCTGTTCTTCTCATCTGTCTGCCTGTCTTTACTCACATGCGTTATTCATAGGACATCATAACAACCGATTTCTGTTATGGCTTTCTTGAGTTCGCACCTTCCCTCACCTTACGTCTTCCGGGTGGAATAGCCTTTGACCTTTTGCGGTACTGGGACGGTCAACCGGTGCGATTCATGTGTTGTGAGCGCAAGGATTCCAATGCGTCGAGGTTGGACTCCGAGCCTTGGGGAAGGAGCTTTTGGTGTGTGGCGATTGAGATGGTTGATTAGGTTTGATAGACTCGGGGATTGTCAGTCGGTCTTGTTGGGTGGCATGGCGAGTGACATAGAGAAGTTACCTTCGAGTCCTGGCATAATGTGCATATATCTACTGGCTATGCTATACCCAATATTATACAATGTATATAATCAAACGTCTACAACCAAGACATTGTGTCGTTTCCTCGTTGACAGTATATATCTGTGTTTCGACAGCGAAAGTTTTGGGATCCCTTCAACTCGACCAGAACTAGAACTGAAACTCGAGCAGACATTAAATGCTGCAGCGTACTAAAATTCGTTGTTCAACGTGAAAGTTATTATATTGGGAGAACGATATATGAAGATATTCCAAGACTATTCCTTCTTCTTCATGCTCATCAAGGCCTCAGCAGCTGCGACGCCCTCTGGCCCAGTAGCTTCTACTGCCCTAGCGGCTTCCTCCGTAGCAGCGTCCTCTGCTTCCTTCATCTTTTTCTGTATTTCTGCCCAATTATTTTTCTCCTCATCCGTTTGTTGCAATTCCCAGCGTACCCTCAAGTAGTTCATCGCTTGTTTGATGAGATCAGCTTTCCCGGTAGGCTTTATCTCAAAAATCGACTTGGAAGCCAGCAGCATATCTGGCTTGTAATCAAGACTTCTGACCGTGCCGATGATTATACGATGTTTTACACCAAATTGTTTCGATCTTTGTGCAGGTATTTTGGTATTGGTGAACCCATGCTCCGCTGTCGAATCAGGGACTGCATAGTATCCACCGTGGGTACCGAGGTATATAATCCAATCTTGGTCGGTACTCCATGGTGCATCACTAGCGTAGTGTTTGATTATCTCTGTAGCCTTGGAACGGCCGTCAGGAGGTTGAAAATTTGAACGCCGAAATATGATTTGTATGGAATTGTCTGGAAATAGTGATTGGTCGTATGTCACAGTGCATGCGGAAAAGAGACAGCGGACCTTTGGTGTCTGCTCGACTCAGTATGGTATCCGCTGCTGAAGAGCCTCTGCGAATAGGAGGGGCGGCCGCGATCCCGAGGACAGTTGAAAGGAGAAGGAGGGTAGGGAATAGACGAAGCTGGACCATATGCATGATGATAGTTGAACAGTCAAAAGGATGGAAGGGCGATACAAGCTAGAATGTTCAGTTCAAGGTCAATCACCGGTGTGTCAGTTTGAGATGGCCTGCCGAAAGTACGTTTTTAGTTTTAGTATGAGGAACTAAATAGAGATAGAGGGGTCAGACACAGACAGTGAACGAAATAGACGTATTGCCAACGTACCGATCCAGCGTCCAAGGTAATTCCTCCTGTTTTGCAACTTGAAAGTGCCCTTACAGTTAAGAAGTGCACGAACATACATAAGAATCACATGAACCGTGACATACCGAACCAGCGTTTTTAGGCTTTATGACTTCTGTGAAGAGCAGGGGTCAGAATGTTGAGCACGAAAACGGAAATATTTATATGTACTTATGCGCAAGGTCTAACAAAAAGATTCAGGATGAGCTTGTTTCAAGCTGTTACAGCGTGTTCGGAAAATGATGACAGCCGCGATTTTTTTTTTCTGCTCAAAAAATAAAATAAAATAAAAAGGTACACGAGCTGAGCACGCACGCCCGACGGTACTTGACTCACTTAATCGCCTTATACACACTGGCATAGGTAAAATGGTAAATCGCCTGTTTGGGAAGATTGGTATCCTGGATGTGCAGTAAGATAGAGTAAGACGCACTACTCAACAACAGCGCAAACCTTCCGCCTCCTTCAGCGCGCTTGGGATGGGATAAACCATTCACTCGATAGGATGAACGTGAACACGTTGCCGTTACGGCGTTGAGGTCCACCAATGGGTCTCGGGGCTGTGTTGTGACATCCGAGTCGACGTAGGAATGGTATTGAGATTGTACATAGCGGGATTGTAGACACATACCGGTAGACATTCAAAGAGAATGCCAAGTAAGAGATGGGTAGTTGGGATGGGGAACAAGAGAATTGTAATTTTCATAGATTCAGCAAGGCGACTACGTAGAAGAGTTGGAGCAGCTAGTACGGCCGGTGCAGAACGACGGTATCCGGAATTCATTGCAGTATGCGATAAGAATTTGAGGAGAAACTGGTAGCAGACTGGGGGCGACTTGCTGTCTGACGCTATTATCGCCCATTCCGAGGCGGAAGTCGGGGAAACGTATGGGTCGGAGATCAACCGGAAGGATAACAAGGCACGAGTTTCGTGCCCGCTCAAGGAAAGTAACACTCATTGTATTAGTATTAGGAAATGTTTCTTTTCATGACGTAAATGTTGAGCAGGCAAGGGGTGCATAGTGGTGACACTCTCTAGCACCATACCTGGGTAGTATAGCTTATAGTCTCAGTGAGGCAATAAAGATGAGAGAGAAGCGAGCTGGATTCCAGTACAGGACATAGCTACTTATATACATAAATGCATGACAGTATTACATAAGGAAGTACTGAGGAATCCGCATATGGTATATGATGTCAGTGTACACTAAGCATAGACTAGGATAACACATGACCGTATTAGTGATGTGTGAACAGCATAGCCGCGTTCAACACTCCCCCTTGCTGAGCAGCACAGTAAAGTACTTTGCTCGAAGCAATAGCGGTAGGCGTCAGGCAAGACAGACAGCCTAAGGATTGGTGGACGAGTAAAACTCAAGTCCAAGCATTGAGCGGAATAGCTCAAATTTGATACGCCCAAGATTCTTTGTGAGAAGATCTGCGGGGTTGTTACTGCCATCTACGAAGAATACTTGCACAAGACCACGTTCAACAACTTCACGGATATAATGATATCGGATGTCAATGTGTTTTGAGTGCTTGCTAGTGACAGGATTTGATGCCATGAAAATGGATCCTTGATTGTCTCCAGCAATAGGAATAGCGTCAAGCTTATAGCCTAATTCCTCAAGTAGATTGCGGACCCAAACCACTTGGCGGCTGCAATCAGACAATGCCATATACTCAGCCTCTGTAGATGAGTGAGTGATTGTTTTCTGCGCATGGCTGGTCCAAGAGAAGATGCCATTGGCAAGCTTCATAAAATATCCAGTCTGAGACCGGCGAGTATAAGGATCGGAAGCCCAATCCGAATCAGTCCAAGCACTGAGACCAATACCCGATTCACCATCATAGCAAAGTGCATATGATTTCGTACCTAGGAGGTAGCGGCAAATATAGAGTGCCTTGCTAAGGTGCTCTTGAGATGGGTTAGCTGCATGTTGTGCAAGCTTGGTGACAGCGAAGGAGATGTCGGGACGTGTGCCCAACATAAGGTAGAGAAGGGAACCAATAACCATCTGAAACTTGCTACGAAGAGCGAAGTCCGCCTGGCCTTTGGTGGGTTCGGGTTGGAACCCTGCAGGAAGTGGTGTATCAGCCATTTTAGCATTTTCCATACCGCAACACTTAAGGACTTTGTCAAGGTAGGCGCATTGATCAATATAGATCTTTTTGCCACGACGAGTAATCCGCATGCGAAGGAATTCTTTGGCTTCACCAAGATCTCTGCATTCCCAGTGTGACATGAATTTCTCTTTTAGAGAAGCTACGAGTTTCTTATCAGGTCCAGCGAAGAGTGCGTCATCAACGTAGATGATGGCGATGACTAGTGAGTCATCTTTACCTCGACGGACAAAGATACCTGCATCAGAGCTCAAGCGTTTAAAGCCGAGTGTTTTCATGTATGAGTCCAGTGTTCGCCACCAGACAAGACCTGCTTGTTTTAGTCCATACAGAGCTTTGCGCAGTAAGAGGACTTTATCCTCTTTGCCTTTGATTCGAAAACCTTCAGGCTGTTCCATGTAGATAGTCTCATGTAAGACGCCATATAGATAGGCATTTCGAACATCGAGTCCAGTGAGATACCAGTTGTTCAGCGCAGTCAAGGTGAGCAACAGTCTAACAGTCTCAAACCGTACTACAGGAGAGAAGACTTGGTCATAATCAAGACCTTCAATTTGTGAGAACCCTTTGACAACAAGGCGTGCCTTCTTACGACCGTCAGATTTGACGTCGAAGACCCAGCGGTTCTTAATGACCTTTCGGTCTGCTGGACGATCCATGAGTTCAAAAGTACCACGCCGTTTGAGCGCTTCAAGCTCTTCTTGGCAGGCCTTAAGCCATTCCTCATGCTCAGCCTTAGGTAGGCGAGTAATGTCCTTGTAAGTCCATTCACGGACGTTCTCGGAGCCTTTCAGCTCCCCCTCAAAGGGAACGGCCTTAGCCATGAGAAAATATATTAATTCAGCTCCCCCTTCCCGACATAGTCTGATCAGGGTACTAGCTCCGTCACCGGGAGTGAC
Organism: Lentinula lateritia; assembly: GCA_028011325.1. Taxonomy (NCBI): domain Eukaryota; kingdom Fungi; phylum Basidiomycota; class Agaricomycetes; order Agaricales; family Omphalotaceae; genus Lentinula; species Lentinula lateritia. Next base: position 246,218 of record JANVFT010000038.1, read on the forward strand.
AGAGGGTTGTTCTCCATCTTCAGGAGTAGGATGCTCAGTACTAGGTCCGGGAACCTGTTCTGGCTCAGGGCGCTCTTGCTCAGCCGAGGAGCTACCTGGCTGTGGAGCTTTTGTGCGTCTCTGAATATCCCTCTTTGGTCTCTCTACCTGTTGTTCCGTAGGAAGCTTACTGCTGCTTCTAGGATCACCGGTAAGACGAGTAGGTGGTCTCCGCACACGACCTGAACGTCTCGGTTGCTCTTCAGCAGGAGGTTGTGGCGGCGGACTAGGATCTCGCGCTGGCTGTTCAGCTGGCGCAGGCGGTGCAACGTCTTGCTCCGGATCCTGTCTCCTTTGGGGAGTAGTAGGTTGATGAGATGGAGGAACATCATCATCATCAGGTGCAGGAATTGGATCTTTAGGATCTGTGTTGCGATCTGGTAGTCGCGTAGAGCAATGACGCTCTGAGGCTTTACAACGAGGAAATAATTTCTCATCGAAGACAGCGTGCGTAGCAGTGAACATAGCATTGTTCGACCGCATGTAGATATTTCCGTGTCCACCATCAGAAACTCCGAGATATGTCATTAGTTCTGACCTGGGCGATTGTTTGTTTACCCGTACTTCTTCATGAAGATAGAAGTATGCGCCACAGCCAAAGACACGCAAGTGATCTATGCGTGGAACTTTGTTGTACAAAATCTCATATGGTGTCTTCCATTTGTGACGACGCATAGGAGTGAGGTTATACACGCACACAGCATGTTTAACAGAGAATTCCCACCAGGATTCAGGAATACAGGCTTGAAAGCGCTGCGGTTCACTTTTCTCAATAATAGTCCGGATAAACCTCTCAGCTCGTCCGTTCTGCTGGTGGATATGAGGAGATGACCATTGTACTTTAATACCTTCGTTCTTAAAGAACTCATCAAGTGCATTGGATCTAAATTCTCCGCCACCATCAGACATCCATTCCTTGACGTTAGTCTTGTATAGATTTTTGACTGAGGCAATAAATTGCTTTATTACTGGCAGAGATCCGCTCTTCTTTTTCAAGTGGCAGAAGAACCCGAATGAAGTATAGTCATCTATGAAGAAGATCGTATACTTGTACTTGTGGTACGAAGTGGTAGGCCATTCTTTGAGGTCTGAGTGAATGAGCTCAAAGGGACGTGATGCCCGATGAGTAGTTGGCGGAAATGGACGTAAAGTCATCTTTCCCTTGGCACAACCTTCACAGAGATCTTCCTCATGGGGAATGCTGAAGGTGGGAACACCTTCTGCATGTTTCCTCAGTTGAGTGAGTGCTTCGCGCGATGGATGACCCATTCGGCGATGCATGGTAGTGTAGTCCACTGAGTGGATCACTAAGTTTACAGCCATAGGCTGTGGCGAATAATCTTTGAGAATATAGATTGTATCGCTGTGAGTTCGTGGTTCAAATGACAGGAATAAACCATCTTTGTCCCAGAAGTCAACTTTGTCTGCGTTGCCGCGAACAGTTTTGCCATCTTGTAGGAAGCGTCCTTGTGCTATAAGGCGATGACTCAACTCCTTCATATAGAATACTGGAGCGATTCGTGCCGAATGCATGCGGCCTCTTACATCCTTGAAATGTATCAAGACAGTCCCAACGCCAGTAATGTAGGCAGTTGTGGTTGCAGTTGCTATAAGAACTTTTTCCTCAAGGTCTTCATACTCAATGAAGTCACTCAAGTCAAAGGTAGTGTGTTCAGAACAACCAGAGTCGTTCATCCACCACTTGGGTTGGTTCCTCTCTTTACCCTTACACTTCTTGCACACAGAGTATGAAACATCATGTACACAAAAATGTTCTTTGGATATATACTTGACATTGATATGATAATTATACAAGCGGGACAAGAGATCAGGCTTAAAGGCCGACTTGCATGTCTTCGTCACTGCAACCGATGAAGGTGCGTTAGTATATCTCGTATGATCAAGATCAGAGGAGGGTACTGACCCCATGGTGTCCATGAATCCAGTGATTGCCAAAATTTCACGATCCAAGTCGAAATTTATCAACTCATCAGGGTCAAAAGAGGCAGTTCCTGGGACCTCAAAGTCCATAGGAGGAGATGGAGGAGGTGGCGTAGGAGCCTTGTTGCCATCCTCAACATCATTCTCAGAAGGCAACACACGGGTGCGCTTCATTGGAGGATCAGAAGAACCTTGCTCATCGTCACTACTATCTAACTCCGAAATGTGTCCAGATGGCTCAAGGGCACGAATGACTTCGGCAGTCGCATGGACGCCAATATCACGGGCACGTTGAATGGCCATCCTTGTCTTCTTATGAAGACGAAGGGACGTAGCATTGTGAGGAGGATTGTAGGGAGGATGGATAGAGTGCTTGCGCACATCTGGGACGGAAGGAGTAAGATCGGTACGTACCGGACCAAAGTCAACAGTACTGCCAATTGGACTGAAGTCCATAGAGTCTGCATCAGCTTGTGCAGCGTTTGCATTCCTCTTAGCCTTCTTGTTCTTTCCACTGCCACGCTTACGCTTCTTCTTGTTGGAGTCATCGTTCCCGTTCTGTCCCTTCTGCTGCTGGTTACTATTGTTACCATGCTGCTGTTGGGAGAACTTGGGATCGTTTCCCTTGCGATGAACGTTCGAAAACTTGTTCGCGTTCTGCGGTTGGGAGTTGCTAATGGTGTCTCCGCTGAAAGCGTTCATAACTGCGATACAAACTTTGGCAAACGTCAATTCCTTGAGCTCCTCAGTACCGAGTTGAGACATAGTCTGGACAACGACAGAGTAGCGTGATGGAAGCTTAGATAGAAGAATCAGAGCTTCGAGGTGGTCAGGGATGCCAATGTCAGCATCATCCATACGGGTGAAGAACATGCCAATGTCAGTCATAGCTGTGAGTGGGTTTCCCTTGTATGGGACCTTGACAGCCATGGCGGCAGCAAAGTCATTAAAGACTGCGCCTAGACCTTTGACCTTGTAGGTTTTCTGCAAGAATTCCCACAGTTTCTTAGCTGTGTCACCCTCGTCCTTAGCAAGGGTGCGGATTGACGGAGAAAGGCGGAGGTGGATGTTTCCAACAGCCTTAGTGTCGGTCTCCTTCCAGGATTTGAGGTTATCGTCATACTCCTTCCAGGCTTTGACACTGTCGAGGTCTGTCGAATCAAGTGGAGACGGCTCGGCAGGCGGGTCGGAGATAATGGTAGACCAAAGCCCTGTGGCTTGGAGAAAGGCTTCCATTTCAGAGATCCAGGTGTCGTAGTTATCACCTTTAAGGGTGGTGGTAACAGCGGTGAAGAGTGCAGAAGACATTGTAATCTGGATAAAATCAACAGTGATGTCAGCATGCAATTCATAAACGCTCAAGACAACAGATGAAAATAAAATGGCATGAATGTTATTGCCAGTAGTGACAAGCTGCGACATATGTCTAGCAAGCTGTCATCTACAGTGTCAAGCACTCTTGGGCGATGTCATAATCAGCACTTGTTAGGTGCGATATTGACTCCAGCGCCAGAGGCGACATTTCAGGTAAAGGTCTGTGTCAGAGACAGCAATCAAATAGATGCATCAATGACAACAGTAAACCAGAGAGCGCTGCGAGCTTAGAGCTCAGCAAAGCGTTCATCCGGGGCCCATAACCTGTTGAGCAGGCAAGGGGTGCATAGTGGTGACACTCTCTAGCACCATACCTGGGTAGTATAGCTTATAGTCTCAGTGAGGCAATAAAGATGAGAGAGAAGCGAGCTGGATTCCAGTACAGGACATAGCTACTTATATACATAAATGCATGACAGTATTACATAAGGAAGTACTGAGGAATCCGCATATGGTATATGATGTCAGTGTACACTAAGCATAGACTAGGATAACACATGACCGTATTAGTGATGTGTGAACAGCATAGCCGCATTCAACAGTAAAAAACATACAAGCTTTAGAACCCGTGCCTTCGTCACGGTGGCTCGCTTTGCTCGCACCGTATGCTACAGCAGGGTTCACAGCTTGTTGGGGGCAAGCCCCCAAACCCCCCTTAGTCGGCGCCTTGCGCCTCCATACTTCCATTATTTATTATGCAGTATTCTGAGCCATTTTCATTGTAAACAACATACTTTTCCTATCTAGAAGAACTTCTGAGTACACCATATTTGTAGTAAGGCAATATCTATCTTCTAGAATTCAAAGTTAGAGACTTGCTATGAATTAGAATATAAAACTTACCTTTACCAAACAAAACTTTCATTACAGCCTTTATCATACTCCACATTTGTAAAGCTTGTATATTTGCCAGTGCAAGGGTGCCGGGTGAAGAGCACTCTCCATTACCCAAGGCACTTGGAGTATTTTTGACTTGTTCTAAATGGTTCAGCTGCTGGGAAGCTCTTCCAGGTGTTCTCAGACAATTGGCCAGTACTATTGCTCTAGAAAACACACAGGATTTGAAAATGCAACATGTTTTACAGATTTTCCCTGTAATTTATTTATTATCATTGCAAATGTAAGTCATACTGGAATCTGGTGCCTCTTCAAAACCTGATGAACTGAGTATGATACAGGAAATTGATTTTCCAGATTTATCACAACCCACATCTGCAAAACATGTATCTTCGGCTAATCATCTGAGAGCAGCTGAGAGTGCGTCCCAGCAGCCGAAGCACCCAGAGCAAGTTGAAAATCTTGCTTTTGGAGCTTTCAATACTGGAGAGCGCTCTCCAGCCAGTACCCTTGCTCTGGCAAACATACAGGTTTTGCAGATGCAATATTCTTGCTTCCAGAACTCTGACTCATCTGCAAAACCTGAATATTCAGCCAAGAGCAGATCCCAGTGCTGCAAGCACTGAATATAACATGCTGTGGGTGCTTCCACTGTTGCTCTCAACTGTTCTCAAACCCTTAGCCCAAGATTCAGGTTCTATTGCAGATACCTGGAAGATTGATCAAGATTTCAAAGTATCATAATAGGTGCACCAATCTTGAGCTCAAGTTTTACCAGTGGAAGACCTAGTTCATGGATACTATTTAAATACCCAGCAGGGTAGTGAAATTCATTGTTGTTGTCCTCTCCTTCATTTGCACCAACACTATCAGCTCTCTAATAGGTGAATGCATTTCTTGCTAAAGCATCCAAGTAGTTAATATACTACAACATTTCTGGGGCAAAGGATAGTACATTCAAGAACCCATGGATCATTGTTTACTGCAGGATGTATTAAGTTGAGACTTGTAGATGGCAAGCAATTTTGCTAAGTCAGAATTCTTCTTCATAATGCCTTGCAAAGTTTGAAGTGATTTCTTCAATTTGTAGCACTTCTTATATCAATACTGTAAAATGAGGCAGTAGCCACAGCATGCAGTATACTCAATGCATACATATTCATGTCACAGAGTTCAACTGTTAAAGTACTTGTAGTATTGACCCTCACTTAAAGCTAAAAAGTGCCGGAGAACATGGCATTGATTCCGGCGACTCCGCAGCACTGTTTCGTGGTCAAATTTCGGCGTTTAATCTGCTGACCAATTATTGGTAATCATACTAAGCGCCCAGTTAGTCTTTTATAATATAGGATACCGACACGCCTTGCAAATCAGTGTCTTATGTGTTCAAGGCCTTGTGAGTTGTTTTTTTGGATTCAACAACTTTGGGACCTCTGGGTGTGTGTTCAATAACTGTAGACATCCTTTCTCTATGTTCGCAATGACTATATACAATGCAAGTACTGACCTTGTACCAATTTGAAGGGCATTCTTATCTTCCACGAATTCCGATCCCATAGGCATATTGGGCAGCTGCTTGTACCTGGTAAGAGAGGAACTCCCGTCAGATCGGAATACTAACGAAACTCTTCTTGAACTCACGAGCGTTGAGTGGGCACTCCGAGTATACCTTCTTGTTGGCCGATGGTTCCACAGCTATTCGTTTGCCAAATGACAGATGACGAAGTTTCTCACTGCGGAGGAGCTTGATGGGATGCGGGAAATATTCTATGGGATAATTGGACACAGATTGGATGAAGTGAAAAGGCCGTCATCGAAACTTAGCCTAGGTACTCCACTTATAGATCTCCATCCGCCTCGTGTTATCAGAATAGTTCGTTCCCCGAGAGCTGCAGATGTCAGCTCAACTGCAAGTTTTAAAAGGAAACTTACAAAAGGCGGAGTAATTCTGGTCCAGTCATAAGATCGATTGGAGTTGTTGGGGATGGCTAATCGGCGAACGCAGTTATTCGCAGTCATTGAATCGAATTCCACAAGGGCACTTTCCACACACATCGGGTAATGTATTACAAAATCAAGCGAAAAGTTGAATCTGGTGCTATCTTGTTGGACTAAGTATGAGCGAAAAGAATATTCGAAGGGCTTTTCTTTGAATCTTATCTACCATGTACTTGCTTCGGAGAAAGAAAAAAGAAAATTTCTGAAGACGCGGTAAGAAGACCAGCCGTGGGAATGTGCTTATCTCAAATGGGGATAATGCGTCGACTATTTTTGGAAGCTGTGTCATCATTGGTGACCTGAACGCGATGGCATTGGACCCATGCTAAGACTTTTGATTCTCACTTTCACGTTCACTTTTTGACCACGACCATCCGACTCTACAAGGGAAATAACGACCAATAATCCGTACTCACCCATCTCAAAATTCGGTTGTTTGGAATGTTCCTTCATTCATAGACGCCAATAACGAAAAACTTGATAATACGATCACAATGGAGGTACAAGAACCCTTCCCTCGAGCTCAGTCTGTAATGCAGATAAGGAGCTCAGGCTTCCATGTGCGTATGCTCCTTCATGCCCGACGCTTTGGCCTTACATTTCAATAGTCGAAAGCTAACAGAATATTCAACAAAGTGTCGAATTTCAAAGTCCGGCTTCTAGGCAATTCTCGTACCGTTGACAGTAACAACGACAGAGGCAAAGGACCCTACATGTCGATGAATATGCCTGCTACATTTACTCGCGAAACGAGGTCGATGGATTTGAATTTACATGTAGCTCAGAAACCGTACATGTCACAACCAGTGCTTGATATTCGGAAAAGGTTTGACAATGAAGACCACGATGAAGGAGATAGCACTGCGAGCTCCGCACAATCTTCGCATCAACCTTCGCCTTCGAGGACCGATTTCGTGAAGCCTGAAATTTCGCGGCAGCAGCAAGGCAAATTAGACGGGTTACCAAACGTGAACGAGGCGAGCCAGACGACGTCATTTAATTCTGGCTTGCCCAACTCGAATTCGAGCACTGTGAGGATCAAGCAGAGATACCAGGCACGTTTGGAAGGTTCCTCTGACTCCTCTCTGTCACAATCCAATCGCCAGGTGGAAGGGCAAGGCAAACAACAGCAGGAAAGATCTTCGATTGAAGCCCAACGGAATGAGGTCACAGATTCATCCTCTTTCAACAAATCACGTCGCAATCCTGAACGTCCAAATACATCAGGGTCAACATTGTCCATTTCATCTTCGGCTACAGTCACACCGCGTAGTATGGATTCTGCGGAAATGCCTCTTTCAGTGCTCATCGCGTCCCCAGAGCATCCCAATTCATCGCAACCTTCATCGTCTTCCCAACCTACTACTTCGCCCACATCTACTTCCTCTATGTCTCCTCTAGCCAGTTCGCATAATAAACCGAGCCCGATTGCAACCCCGTCTTCCCAGAGACCTACGACGTCACCTAGATCACCTCCAACGACGTTCACATCTTCGTCCTCATCGTATCCTTCTCGCCGACCATCTGCGCCTCACCTGAATACTGCCATTCTCACGACGTCTTCTTCTCGCCGACCGTCTGCGCCGCACTTAAATACTCCTCTCCCGGGACAGAGATTCAATCTGTTGACTTCCGACAACGAAAGTGCCTCGGCACGGTTGTCACCTTCCATAATAATCCGGCAACCTGCATTACCCATTCTCAATTTACCCAAGTTGAACCTGTCTCATGCCACAACAGAGGCAGATGATGGTAACTTGGGCCCTTTGCACTCGAGAATCTCTGCGAGCGAAGGCACAGGTGTTGCAGGGTCGTCAGCATTTGCTCGAAGAATGAGTGGGATGGCCAGTGGCAGTACTGGTAGTCCCGTCGTCGAGAGTAGAAGAATTTCCGTCCATGCTCAAAGCAGAAGAAATTTACGTGAAATGCCAGCACTCCCTATGGCAGGTAAAGATCAAAGAGACAACGAGGATGATCATGAAGACGTCGATGGTGATGCAGACAGTAGTGATGACGACGAAGACACAGACGTCGACGTAGAAGGTGACGCCGACGCCGAGGATGACGATACACGGTCCAGTACGGAGAGTCAGTTTCATACTTTACCACTACCGCCGCCGCCACCAACATTACCATCGGTTCTCCCGCCCGTGAATCTGACGAAAATAGACTTTTCTTTTCTGAATTTCGATCCCAAGGGTAAACAACGAGCAAATGACGATTCAGGCAAAACTCCTACAGCTTCCTTACAGACCCCTCGTTTCGGCTCTCATAACGATTATTTTTCGGCCCAACACTACGGGTCCTCTGGTAGTGGCGAAAATAGTAATCCGAATTCTAGTAACGGGACGCCACGGATTCACTCTCCTGCCCCGGGAAAGACGCCTTCGGCCATTCCTGCAAGGACACCGAAAGCTTCAGAATTCACTGTAAATCGCACACCTATGCCTGTGCGGCCAGGGATCTACCAGCACGTTTCGAGGAGCATGATTGATATTCCTGGTCTCGGCGTTGGGTCGGCTGCAACCAAATTGATCAAGGAGGACAAGCATGCCGAGGCGAACATCGATGTTGCGGATAGCTTGACGCCAGACGGGGTGTTGGACCATGTTGGTGGTATAAAAAGGCACGAGGTGCAACCTGAAGTTGAACTGGGCACGGCTAAAGCTTCAAGCTCCACTACATCGACAACCGCTAGTATTAACACCACGTCTGTCCTCTCCTTGCTCGACGATGTCGCTTCAGAGCCATCGATTCCCACAACGCGAACTGGACCTCTAATGGAAAAGACACGCAAACCTCTTTCTTCCCGCAAAGATGCATCATTGATCACCGAAGAACCTCGCGATCCTCATGCAAGGAAAGATACGCTAGCATTAGGTCCTTCGCCTCATCTATCCATGGAGGAACATCTTGCACATATCCAGGCTCCTGCTCGTCCACCTCCGCCTTCTAATTACACTGAAATTACTGCTCCTGCTCGTAACAGCCGTCCTTCCAGTACAGGATCGCTCCTCCGTCGTAGATCGATGCCGACCTTTAATGTAGGATCGCCTCCCCCACCTTATCCTAGTTTTGTGTTGGATTATCCGCATAGTCAAACCTTTGCTGCAGGTCCGCCTCCGCCTCCGCATCCACTTGCTCAACATGTTCGTCCTTCCCCGTCACCACATGCAGAAGAGGGTAACGAGCGTCTACCCGCGTACTCGAACGATATCTTCCTGCGCGCCATCATGCCTCGCAAAGTCGAGTTTGTCAGTCCTGGCGTGCAAGCCAAAGACAGGAAGTGGCGGAAAGTCGTTTGCGAACTCGAAGGCACGGTATTCCGTGTGTATCGATGTCCACCGGAATTTACTGGAACAGGCAAAGTTACTGATTGGTGGGAACGCAAGGTCGGGGTTGGTGATATGAGTGTCGGTGTTGGCGTTGGTGGATACCCATCGACGCCTGCTGGGCACAGTGGGACGGCGACAATTGCCGGAGCGACGGGTAGTATGAACGCAGAGGAGAGATCAAGAGAGCAGGAGAGATTAAGGCAGGAGAAGATTGATGGTGAAAGGGGCGGAAGAAGTATGGTTACGCAGATTGCGCTACCTCCTCCAACGAACATTCATTTGGAAGTGTCTGCGAATGGTGCTCACTCGTCTCGGACCAGGGATAGACCATCTTCACGATCTGCGTCAAGGTCCGTATCGAGATCAAGGCAGGATGGCGACGAGTCTTCACCGCAGCACCGGTCTCGCCTGGTCAATATCTTCAAAGCGCCTAAATCTCATAAACGCACACAAAGTGAATTCCTCAATGTACCCAATAGTAATCCTAATATCGGCCCTCCTACTGCGCGGTCATCGTTCAATATTTCGAGGTCACCGTCGAGACCTTCGTTTGGAGATTCACAGGAGAGTGGATTGAATAGGGAAAACATCGTGAACTCGAACTCAAATGTTTCGAATTTGAGCGCAAATCGTGGCATGGGCTCGACGATATCAAGTTCAAGTCTTTCCGTTTCCATACCCTCCTCGGCCTCTGCGATATCGTCATTGGTGTCTGCGTCCTCGAATCTCGGCACTGCATCTGGATTGTCTTCTGCTGCACCTACCCCTATCACATCCGCCCCATCTTCGACCTTTCCGACGAATCGGTATCCGAATGGAATCACCTGTCCCCCACCGAACAAGGATGATCTCCTTCAGTCGTTTACGCTTCAACACGCGGAGAGTGGACTGGGCAATGATTATTTGAAGAGGAAGAATGTGATTCGGGTGAGGATGGAAGGAGAGCAGTTTCTTTTGCAAGCACGAGATGTAACAGCTGTGGTGGATTGGATTGAGGTGGGTAATAATATCAACTCGTTCCTGTTAGGTTCACAGCAGTTGGCTCACAATCATGATGCTTGGTTTTCCTAGGGCTTACATTCCGCGGCAAACATTGCGCTGGATTTAGATGAGCGGCCTATGCCGAGAGGTCCGTTATTTCCTAGGTGAGTTATTCGTGGTTTTATCTGTGTTTGTTAGAAATTCATTGCTATTGATCAAAGGCGAAGACGCCGAAGACCACGAAGGACCAACGATGTCGGCGCTCCAAATGGTGCTAATGAAACTGATAGTAATACTGCTGCTGTATAATCCCAATTCCTCATTGCATTATGACTCACATTTTTACACCTTTTTGCATCGGGCTTCTTTCTGGACTTCCCAACCAATTCTCAACGTCGCTCCCCTTCATACTACTTTATATACCTTTCGTTGCTTCCGATAATGTGTTATTTCCACAGCCGCCGCACACTTCCTATCCTCACACACGAGATACTTGTATTCTGCGATTCACGTTAAAATTTACTATGTCCTTCAAGCGTGTTGTACTTGCTATGTATTCAGCTTTCTGTAGCAATAATATCAGGCATGTCCGCTCAACAAAATGTTTGTCATCTTCTTTCACGCCTTCGTTCACGTCGTTGCCAATAACGCCGGGCTTTGTTTGCTACCCGTGAATAATCCCACGCTCTACTCCGAAAAATCAGCCAAAACCGGCAGAACTTATCTTGTACTGCCCCCAACAATCGATTATTAACCGCTTCCTTGTCTTCAACGTCCTCGACAGCCGGCTGCTCACCGACGAGCTCCTTTGACCACTGATATCCGCCTTTTTCGAGTCTTTTTCTTTTCTTTGTATAAAGGTGCACCCGAAGCTTCACCCTGTTTGCCAATCAGAAAAACTCAACACGCCGTCCCTTTTTCCTTATCAGAAGTTTTACGACCACCCTCAAAAAGCGCCTGAAAGGACCTGTTGGGAAGGATTTTGACTGTTAGAGAGCACTTTTTACGGACAAAGCCATGGCGGATTCAGCGACGGAAATCGATCTTGACTCGGTCATCGACCGACTTTTGGAAGGTGAGCTGGCAATTCTTATTTCCTTCTTTGGCCCCAGGAATTTTCTGTCCAACTTCTGGTATACGCTGGACCAATTTCTATGTTTTCATGGATGGAAGGACTGGTGGGACGAGCAACTGCATCGAGGCAACTGTATTGAGATGACGAACCCTCTCCTCTTAGCTCAGCTGCGCTGATTTAGTTACTGACTTTCAGTTTTTCAGTACGAGGTAATCGACCTGGGAAACCTGTTCAACTACAGGAATACGAAATCAAATACCTTTGCACAAAGGCGAGAGAAATATTCATAAACCAGCCCATCCTTCTGGAGCTTGAAGCGCCCATCAAGATTTGTGGTATAGCCATCATCAACTCCTGTTGATGAACTCGCTGACCGTTCACTAGGTGACATACATGGTCAATATTATGACCTTCTGCGTCTCTTTGAATACGGCGGTTTCCCTCCTGAAGCAAACTATCTTTTCCTTGGCGACTACGTGGACCGAGGCAAACAATCCCTCGAGACGATCTGTCTTTTACTCGCCTACAAGATCAAATACCCTGAAAACTTTTTCATTCTGAGAGGGAACCACGAATGCGCGAGTATCAACAGGATATATGGCTTTTACGATGAATGTGCGTGATTACTGTGGGCTCCATTTGAATGTACTTGCTGACACTCAATCTCGGCAGGCAAACGTCGATACAATATCAAGTTATGGAAAACGTTCACCGACTGCTTCAACTGTCTTCCAATTGCTGCTATCATCGATGAGAAGATTTTCACAATGCACGGAGGATTGAGCCCCGACTTGCAGTCGATGGAGCAGATACGGAGAGTCATGCGGCCTACAGACGTTCCGGATACTGGTACGTGCCATTGTCATGTTCTCCTTCAATAGGTCATTAACTTCAGCCAAACAGGTCTCCTCTGCGATCTGTTATGGTCAGACCCTGATAAAGATATCACAGGATGGTCAGAGAACGACCGAGGAGTGTCTTTCACATTTGGACCAGATGTTGTTTCACGTTTCCTCCAGAAGCATGACATGGATTTAATTTGCCGGGCACATCAGGTTCGTTACTCATACAAGCTTGGATTTTGTCCAACCATTTTTTCAGGTCGTCGAAGACGGATATGAATTTTTTGCTAAGCGACATTTGGTGACGCTCTTCTCGGCGCCAAATTATTGTGGCGAGTTTGACAACGCAGGTGCGATGATGAGTGTCGACGAAACATTGCTGTGTTCGTTCCAGGTACGTTCCACTTTTGCCAGCTGACTTTGAACTTGGACTAACTTCTTTCTTCCCAGATTCTCAAGCCAGCAGAAAAGAAAGCAAAATATCCATACGGCGGAATGAATATGGGCCGACCAGTAACACCGCCGCGCAAGCAGAAAAAGAAGGACAACAAGATGGGTTAGGTTAACTCAATGGAGTTACACCGCGATTCAGCAAACGCCATCCAATATCAATGTCGTTGTGCTAGGATCGCCTGGCGCTGTGACCAATACGTCGCATCGCCAGTAATTCTCCTTCCATCGACCGTCGTGACAATTATCCGCTTTGGTTCTCCCTTGCCCTCCTTCGAAAGGTTCTACCTTCCCCGTTTTGGTCTAGGCACAGGCTGTGTATTCTCTATATTCTTCTTTTCTTCAAATACGAGTGTTGGATGATGGTATCTGCTTTTGTGGGCTATGTATGGGAGGGGACGTTCCCGTTTTTCTTTTGTAATGCATTGCATGGTGATACAGGAAGTAGTGGATGTGTGTGCGTGAGAAGGCGCTGCGCCTAAATAAAGCTGCAGAAGGCAAGGAAGCATTGTGATTTTGATGATGGGTTCTGACGACAAGGATTGTTGGGAAGAAGAACAAAAAAGCAGAAGATGACAAGACATTTCATTACCCTCGCTTACCATTTCCTCTGTTTCTATTTCCTACCAAGGCATCCTGCCTTTCTTCCCGTACTCGATCGTCGCCGTATTCTCTGGACATTTATTCATCTGTGCATCTCACGCACCGCCGCCCATGGTAAACGCCCTTCGCTCCTTCCTACCCTCTTTACAACATTAGTCTTGTACAATATCACATCTTCATCTCTGCTGCAATTACTAGTATATCCAATCTTCCTGTTTTCCTGATCTGCTCATCACTTATTGCCATAGAACTGTTATCCTCTCAGCTTGTGTCTTCCGCGTTTCTCCGTCCACGTATCACACTGCATTCTAACCTCCTACCCTCCGTACCCCCTTTTGAACCTATTATACTTATTTCTTACGGCCCCCTACCAAATAGTTTGTACCTAGGCATATTGTCCAAATCTCGTTTTTCTATATCTTCCGCGGGCAGCCACACATGAAAATGTAATGTAAGGACCGTATGACAGATAATCAACCTCATGCCTCCTCGTGTTCCTTATGAACTGTACAATAGACAGCCTGCGGAACGTTTAAAGGTACGGATTCAATTAGCTCCGTCGTATAGACTTTGGTTAGCTGGAGTCGCTGGAAGCCTGGCAGGTGCCACCAACGAGAAGCTGTGATATTTCACGATCACTAACGTAAAACCATGCAGTTGAAGCCTAATCCATTTGAAGAAAGTGAGGATTGATGCAGATGCGAGGTAAGTTACGCGCTCACTATCATAACGTAGAAAGAAACCACTGTGGCCCCTTCAACCCAGTTCGTCTCCGCGTCGGCGGTCACAGAGTTCACCAGAAAGGATGTACCAACCAAGATTATTACTATCAAATCGATCTAGGTATGAAAACAGTTCAAAATCAGGAATCATCTTCGACCATAACGTTCATCACCATATAGTAAGGACATTGGCTTATTGTTACACGGCACCCAGAGAAGGTTGAATTGGATGGCCATATCAATGGACCAGAATCGAAGACTGGGCCGGCTGTCCCCTGAAATGGCGGACGATATAACGCAGGAAGTGACCGATCGCTAATAGCCCGTCTGCGCTGTATGTGGCGAGAGGTAGAAGGACGAGACCGAACCACCTAGATATGATGGAATTAAGGAAGTGATTTCGGGTAGGTAAGAAAGCACGACACACTCTTCCGGAATACGGCCCTCTGCTCATGATCACACGATATCAACATTATCGGCGAGCTACAGATCAAGTGAGGCTCACGCTAGATAGTCGTTCACCAAATTGAATCATAGGCATTGGCTAAGAACGAAATGCTGTGTCATTTGTAGTAACTCGGCAGTGGACAGGTTTAAGTCATAGAAGGACCTGAAAGTGCTTTGAGTAAATCAGGGTGGACAATTTGAAAACCACGAACGTATTTTAGCACTTTGGTCAGCACAGATTCTTCATTACATGACTACCTCATCTCCGTAGATAAAATCATCTACTAGGCCAGCGACCCTCTTGGCTACTCCCGCAGAGTATTTGTATCCTGTCCCACCCACTCCATATGCATGTACAACCTTCATCCCGACCACAGGAACAGTCTGCAGTACTTCCTTTTCGACCCTTACACCACCTATCCTTCCAGGTCGAATACCCACCATTTCCTCAACAATATCGAGATCTTCCACTCTCTCGGGGTAGGCTCCAGGGACAGTGATTAGGCGGGCACGACGAAGGATTTCGGCTCGTAAGGCTGGATCCAGCTCTGTAGAAGTGTTTCCCGGTTGGCTTATTCCACCAATAACAGCGGTGCCGTCCAATCGAGGGATAGAGTATGCGTACATGTCTCCGCTGAGAAATCCATGAGTTAGCACGGGAAATATGTTTGCACAGTGGACCAAGGATAGGGATTCACGACGGGTACTGAAGGTGCAAACGACGGACAATGAAGCTAAATAAAGGTGTGAATAATATATCTCAGTGGTAGTGGAACACTACGATGTATACCTAAATAAAGGTGTGAATAATATCTAAAAGAGAGTCAATAAAATCGGTATAAAGAAGTGTTATGACGAGTGTACTCACATCTCAGTGGTAGTGGAACACTGAGATGTGTTGGTATATAAGCGAGCTATTAGGATGCGAGGTAACGTAAAGTAAAGCGGAGCAGTATGTATATCTACGGGTATGTAGCCTTGAAGGTCGGATAATGTTAACAAAATATAGGTGTGTACACCAACCACCACACCTTTGGCATATGACAGTGGTTTCCTTCGTTCGGACTAGCATTGTTTGTCCCCTTGACTCTTCCACCAGCATGTCTTCTACACCCCCGAGATATCTAACACCCACACCGCTGGCGTTTACTACGAAATCAACTTGCGGCACAACGTCCCTTACTTCGGAAATGTGTGTCAGCTCCTTCCGTACGAAACTGGTACCGGAAGACGAGAGACGGTTCTTGAGCCATTCAAGATAGGTCAAAGGAGTGACGACGACAGTTCTATACTCAAAGCCCAGAGTGACACCCCGAGGAAGCTCGGTAGAAGGTATTTGCTTGCACTAGACATTGAATGAGCGAACCGCACATGATGGGAACAGGAGTACGACACACACTGGGCATGAATTCCTTGTACCAAACTTGGCTTACGTCCATCACTTGGTCAAAATAATCGATGCTTTTGATGCGCTGAAGGCATCAGTGAAGTATCAGAAGCGCGTATTATCCTCATAAAACAGAAACACATACTTTCAGCCCAGATTCTGGATCTGTTTCTGCCAGCTTCCACATATACCTGAATGACTGTTTTTGCATCTCGATGTCTTCATCGGATGTACCAATATGTGGCTATCTAAATCAATCTCATCTGAGGAAATGCACATGTACAACGGACAAACACGCCAGCCAGCACCCGCCCTGCAAAAGGTGAGGGTGTCAGCTTTGCAAAACTTGCCCCAAACATGCATTGCATAGAATCACCAAGGCGAAGCCCATCCATGGGATTCATTGTCACCTACCAGATCTCTGGCAATGATAGTAACGTCGTATGTTCTTGATAATGCAAGCGCAATAGATAGTCCTGTTACTCCGGAACCGACGACGACGACCGAAGGAGGCACTGAGGAATGTCAATCAAGATACGGCGCAAAAAATAGAGGCTCCCCACTCAGATATGTATCCTGATTCCCAAGACAGAAAACTAGACTGGTGAAAAGTGAGCCGCGGTATATCGGTCCGGACTAAATAAAAGCAAATCGCATGGGTGAAATTTTCTCCTCATCCCTCTTCGTCTCTGAATTATTTCTAGACTAGTCCTGGCATGCTTCACTTATATACATTCAGGCCGGCCACTAGCAACCTGTACCTGTACCTACCTGTACCCATGATATAGTAAATCCTTATCAGGTCATTTGGATCCAAAACTAATGCGATTTTCTCTTCTCAGATTGCCCTGCTTCGAAATCATAGAATCTGTCCGCCAATACTGAATCAGCCTGACTGATATGCCTTCAACAGGAGAAATTGACTCATGCATTAGCGCTTATCTTTCCAATCGACTCGGACTTTCTTTGGTCCCCACCGCAGACGTCACTCGCCAATTGTGTATAAGTAGGTCTTGAAAGCGATCCCCCCTTCCGCGTTGACACTTTCCTCAGCGTGCAGCGTAATGTCCGTTTTTACGATGAGCCTCGTTGACCTCTCCCATCCATTCGATCCAGAGCGCATGTCGATTCCTCCAGGCCTTCCTCAGTTCATTTCTTGTCCAATCGCTACTGTTCCGAAAGACGGATTTAGTATGCATACGGTCAGCTTCGGATCTCACACAGGAACACACATCGATGCGCCCTCACATTTCATTGCTGATGGGAAAACCATCGACCAAATACCTCTTACTGCTCTCGTAGGATCTGCTGTCGTCCTAGACTTCACCTACAAAGGTCCCAAAGAAGTTATCACATGGGCTGATATTACAAAAAGTCCCCACGCTGACAAGATCGAACCAGGGATAATCGTTCTGTTTCATACTGGGTGGTCGAAACATTGGGCCGCGGACGAGCAGATATACTGGGATCACCCGTATCTGAGTCCTGACGTCGCAGAGCAACTCATCGCTCGCGGGATTTCCGTAATCGGAATCGATTGTGCAAGCCCAGATAAATCACTGTTAGAGCCCCCTTGGAACTTTCCCTTCCATCTTGCATTCTTAGGTCGCGGAGGGTTTATCGTCGAGAATCTAACAACTCTGGGGGAGCTGGGGCCAAAAGTCATGGTGAATCTTCTCCCGATAAATTTGGTTGGGTGTGACGGTGCTCCGGTACGAGGAATCGCGTGGAAATGAAGCTGCATAAAGGTTTTCGGGGCACGGACGTTTTAACGGTTTTCCTTTCGTGAGCATCTTTAGCTCGTAAAGATTAGGCCCTATCTCATGTATGATTTTTGTATTTCTCTGAATAGTTTCAAAGAAAATTTCTGTTTGTATCTGCCTAATGTCTGCATCCGTGTACGTGCCTCGAAAAGCCCGGATATTATTCTAGCCTCTGCGAGCTCCATTAATTGCCAACTATTCGAGATCTATTCGAAGAAGGATTATCAGATAACCTTGAAACTTTGTTCAGCCAGTGGACCAACCAGCAGATTATCATAGGCTCTAGATTGCCCCGAAAGCAAATTCTGTCCCATTGATGTGAATGATCTAGTCCGGAAAACCTCGTATTAAAGAGCCGAAGTAGATATCTTTGCTCCTCCATTAGTCTCAGCTATGAATCGAAAGCGAGAATTCATTGACTTATCGCATCCCCTCGACCCAAATAACATCTCTCTCTGGCGAACAATGCCGCCTTTTACATGTTGCCCCATAGCGACTATCGAGAAGGACACGTTCAGCATTCATACGATATCCATGGGTACACATACGGGCACTCACGTCGACGCCCCATGTCACTTCATCCAAGGTGGCAAATCCATTGACGAAATCCCCATAGACGTCCTGCACGGTCCTGCTCTACTCATCGACCTCACACATAAACGCGCCCATGAGAGTATCTCCTGGGCGGAGGACCTCTCTCCCTACGCGGAACAAATGCAGCCCGGAGTGATACTGCTTCTACTTACGGGCTGGTCGCGATATTGGGCGAAGGAGGGGCAAGAGTATTTCAAGCACCCATATGTGGAGCCCTCAGTAGCGGGGAAGCTCCTCGAACATGGAATTATGGTCATAGGGCTGGATACGCCGAATCCAGATGTGACGGGTTCGGGAGGACATCCATTTCATGAGATTTTCCTGGGAGGCGGGGGATACATCGTTGAGAATCTGACAAACTTGGAGAAGCTGGGAAGTATGAAACTTATGGTCAACCTCCTGCCAATCAATATCGTTGGCAGTGACGGAGCGCCCGTGAGAGGTGTTGCATGGGACGAACCCGAACAGAAATGAATCTTCTCCCGGGGAATGATGCTGGTGAAGCTTAATTTTTCCCTCTCCTGCCACTCGTGTCTACGTCGTACTACTTAACTATCTGATGGGTTTATGGGATTTCACTTGTATTGTCCGCCACTCTCGATCTTTATATCAAGGATAGCATGACCTTGCAACAGGCCCTACAGACATTCGAAGTTCTACTTTCCTCAATAATTGCGCTGGCGACTCGACAGTCTGAGTCCCCTCATTCGAGTAGCTCAGGATGTTGAACCATGTTACATACACAAGTTTTAAGCGTGGGGCGATGATGCTCGAGTGAGTGTAACGAAGATTGCAAAGTGATTGCAGCTATTGACAGCGATTGTGAGGGCTGTTCGGTGTTGCGATGCTCGTCGAATTCACATGTTTCTGGAATATGTGCGTAGGCATCTCACACCTTCCTGTACCTTTTCTGCCTATTCAGAACAAAATTATTCCTCTTGGCATCAATGACTCTGCACCTTGGACTGCTCCATTTAAATAAACAAGCTGTGAACCTGGCTGGAGTGCGGTGCGAGTTTTGTTTTGTGAGCCACCGTGGCGTAGGCCCGGGTTCTGAAGCTTGTTTAAACTTAAAGAGGTTTTCATTCTGAGCTTAGAAGGGCCTAGATACTAATCAATCTCATCGCATTTTCGCCTCCAACGTCCATCATGACCGACATGATTAGTTCTGCACACCAGGCTGAATCTGAAGCTCTCATCTCGTCGTTTTCCTCCTCTCAGAAACTTGGCTATATCTCAGAAGAATCGGAGAAACCAACGCCTGCCACACCGACGAAGCCGAATATGTCGTTCAAATTAATGGTGGCTCATATCATACATGGTTCCCTCTTAATTCTGCATGTTGTGGCTCTCGTCGCGTCGATCAAAGGCTGGAATATCCCGGTCGATTTCTTAGGGGTGAGGATGTCAGTCCACATAAACGTTTGATCACTCGAATCTTTCCAGGTCTCTACTTTCCAATCAGGCATCACAGCAGCTCTTCAAGTAGCTTTCGTACTCATCAATGGCATACTTATATCAATCGTCCGCGATATTGCGATAGACGCTGACGTTAGACATCGTCAGTCATGTTGATTCTGTCGACGTCCTATCTCTCAGAAATTGCTATATACTTTCTACAGCACCTACCCTCGGCATCCCAAATCTCCGTCTCAA
The DNA here is from genome assembly GCA_028011325.1 of Lentinula lateritia. Classification (NCBI taxonomy): domain Eukaryota; kingdom Fungi; phylum Basidiomycota; class Agaricomycetes; order Agaricales; family Omphalotaceae; genus Lentinula; species Lentinula lateritia. Next base: position 266,262 of record JANVFT010000038.1, read on the forward strand.
AGCCACCTCGGCCTCGTCCCTCCCCAGGACGCCGACATGGATGATGACTACCCCACACCCTACATGCGTTCCGCACCCTACCCGAATCCCGATCGACTCAATTCTCAAGAAGACCAGATGGTCGCTGTTCTTCTTCGACCGACACAATCAACCTGTGGACTGTTACTTCGAGACAGCATAGGGAGATCTTCACAGGGGTGTTCAGACCAGTTCCAAGTAATTTGGTGAGGGACTGGGCGGGGTATGATGGTGGAAGTTCCGATCGTAAGCCTTTTTCGTTCTTGCTACTTTTCTGTCACGTTGAAATTTTCTATACCAACTATGAGGATTTCCTAATTGACGACAAGGGCTTCGTCGAAGGTCCTGATTGAACGGGGTTAAACCCGACGCTGCCGATGTACATTTAGATGATATGTCAGAGATTAGGATTTAGCGGAGTGTATGTATTGTGGCGAGGAGTAAAGTATGAGGAATCTACCTGGATCATCGACATGTACCATCTACTTATGTTACATAGACTGTACCGGAGTTCAAAATGTGAATCTTGTACATACATATGGCTAGGTGATGGCTGCTGTTTTAATGATAGAAAATGAGGTCGTGTGGCCAGGGTGTGGCGATGATAACTACAGGAGGCCCGGAGAGCTTATATATGTAAAAGGTTTCTCGATGAGTCCATTGCACAGTTTTAGCGGAGACGATATCCGGGATGGCCATTGACTCGAATTCAGAGACAAAATCTACAGTAGCGACGGATCCTTTTCTCCATGTTCGATTTCCGCGGAATCCACTCCAATCCAAGTCTTTTGCCTGACCTTGAAATATCTCAGTTTCCTGAGGCGTGGCCATAGAAGATTGATCAGAAGAAGGAAGGACAGGCTACATTTGCCTGGTCAAAGCTGTATATAGCAATTGTGATACTTTATCATGCAAAGCTCTAACTGGCGTTATGAGAACAATTTTATATTTATATGCGTTTACTGTAGCTCGGTGTATTCAGACTGATGCAAAAATTTGTTCATGAATCCAGTTTATCATACTAAGAAACGAAAACGGATTAGCATAAAAGTTGAGAGAGAAGGTGATCAACGTACACTAGCGAGGCTTGCTCCATTTCTCTCCAATATCTGGGCAAAGTCTGCAACTCCGTGGTAGGAAAAGGACAGGAATAAAGACTGGTAAGTATTTGAGTCTATTTTTCCATCAAAGTGAGCGGTCAATTCATCCGTGACTTCAACAAACCGTCGATCAAGAGAAACAATAGAATCATACCACTCTTTGAGTATAGGCTGGCAGCACTGCAAAAATAAACCATAATCTTGCCGATGGGAAGGTGTCTTTGGGCTGAGATTTATAATGCGCGAAGTTGCGAAACTTCGCGATGGGAGGGGCCCAGCGACATGATTGCGGAGCTCTTCGAGCATGTCCGATTGATGGCTCGGGTTGAAAACCGCCGCCCATTGACCAACATAGTAGAAGGAGGCAAGATCATCCACCGTAGATTGAACATATGTCCTGGGCAAATACAGGCTTTCTCGTAGTTTGTCTGACATAAACTCGAACGTTCCCTGCGAAAGGGTCGGACTATAGGCCACGGTAATCAATGAGATCTACTGACGGAACGAGTGCCATCATGGTTGGCATCAAAATACGTCTTCCAGTCGACAGCCATGTCCCCGTCAATGATAAAACCCAAGCACCTGGTGTTGACCTTCAGCTCAGCAAGCGAACTCTCAAGACGTGCAATCTGTTCGGTAACAGTAAACGGTAAGGTTTCCGATAGGGATAGTGTGCCTATAAGATCCGCAATATCTGATTTGAATTTGAACGAGGGCATTTCGACCGGGTTTTCCAATCTAAGGACATTCCCAACACTGATATCCCGATGTTGAAGCTCCTCCTGGCATATCGCGAGCCATCCTGCAATGGTAATCAGTAATAGCCCTACTTCAGAGCAAATGGCCACAGACCTAGCATTGCGTGCAGGACGGCTGTAAACAACACGAGCGGGGTGGGAGAGGAAACCAGGGAGGTTCCAATCAGTTTCCCAACGTGAATCCAAAGGCTTCGATATTCAGGCAAGGGTGTACTGTGCTTTTGGTGTGGAAAAAAAAGGTTCCAATGAAATTCTGCCACTCCTTTCTTTAATTCCGTCTCTGTTAGAAGAAAAATGTCGTTGGAGGTAGGGATTCCATGAGAGTGATTTGCTGGAAAAGAATAATGGTGCTGCGAAGTTCCGAACTTGTCACCACACACATTGAGCATCCGCGCTTCCGGGACTGAGGAACAACCTGACCCAAGATCGCGTTTTGGCCATGCAGCTTTAATAAATCCATGGGAAGTTTCGCCTCTACACGGATTCAAGGGTTTCACCAAGATCATTAGCTCCTGCTTCACATCTTCAAGATCTCGAGTAGGCCCATATACAGCAATCGGCGTAATAGCGAGAGTTGATGAGTCAGGGATATTTGATGCCTTTGTCTCTGATCTAGTACGGGAATCAACCTGATTGCTGGAACTCTTTTCAGAGTTCACAGGTGCTTCTACTCCCTTCTTAGCCTCAGCATTAGCGACGCGTGCTGAACGTCTCAGCTGGGTGACTGGAAATAGAGGAGTTGTCGCCACGGGGAGAGGTGAAGTAGAGACATCCTTTGGAACGCTATACGATATCCGTATAACCCGATTTACTCTACCTCTACAGCAGTTACCATCATGAAGAATCTCATCGACGTTGGCATCGACGTAATCAGGTTTATCAGAATTGTCGACTGGGAGCTTGAACTGCCGTTCATTGCACCACGCTGCAAGACCGGCATCTCTCGCATGAATACAACTGAGGAGAGACAGGAAGACATGAAGGAGGGATTTGTGTGAATCCTTGTCACGCAGATCAAGGGGAAGAGAGGCAGATAGGCCTCCGCGATGAAAGATAAGAAACCTGAAGGTGCCCTCCTTGTGGTTGTAACCAAGTACCAATGAATACTGCCGAAGCGGAGACGTACTGAACAGACATCGCGCGTTGGTCGCGGCCTGACAGACTAATTCTATCCAGTTGTCCTTCACTTCTACAGGCAGCAAGATGGGTGACATATTCTTGTCGGGTGGATTCCAGTAAAGGCGAGCGGATTTGACCTTACAGTCATCACTGTCGGCGAAGGCCATAAACTTTTTCCCTCCCACTAGATCCGGTTTCACAGGAGACGCCCCATCCACACTATCCTGGGTCTCCTTATCGTAAACAATGAACTCGAGGTCGTGAAATGGGCCTTTGGTGTAGCGATCATCATTCGTAAGTTCTTTCTTGCAGACAGAGACACACGCGTTTAAAAACTGAGCCAGTGGAGTATAGAACGTACGTTCGTCGGGGCCGCTGGGCCATTGGATATCCTTGAGTCGTGGTCCGAGCTTCATTACAGCGTTTTTCAACTTTTTCATGAACCTGGGCGAATCAGAAACACAGGCGTAGTTGCCTAGATGGTCAATAACTTTGTCATCCAGGGGAGCATTGCGTTTTTTAGGAGACAACATCCTCGCAACGCGATCCAAGGGGAACTGCCATGTCTGGTCTCCGAGCTCTGCACACATAACCTTTTTGAGATCGGCCTGGTGACTGGTGGGGGGGGTATGTACCCCTTGCTTGAAAGAGCTGCTGTGGGTCCGGAGAGGAGTCCCAGATACTGGAGACGAGATGCTTGATCGAGAAGGACTTGCGGGAGGAGAAGATGATGTGGAGAACTTGGACTTCTGTTTACTTTCTTCAGGTCCCCCCTTGGAGTGGCGGCTGGAAAAGAATCCAACAAGCGCCTGAGTCGACCAGCATGTGACCTCGTTTATTGCTTATTGCTGTTTTCACAAAAGTTGGCGCGTTGGCGCCTCAGTCACACGCTTTACTTTTTTGCTTCAAAATGATCCCAAACGAAAACATTGATATCTCGTTCATTTCTCTACCGATTACTGTAAAATTTAGTGCCCTGACAACCTGTAGTATAACTTTAGAACCCCCCATAGTCATTCTTCAAGAATACAAAATTTCACAAATCTCAAGCTATAAAACGGTGCCAAATGAAAACACAGATATCTCACTCATTTCTCCACCAATTACTGTAATTTTCTCTCGTCGTAGAAGACACCGACCTTGTGCAGTCAGCGATGGACGGAGAGCCGTACATCGCTTCGAGGTTTGCGGCGTCATTGAGAAGGCAAATGTCCAAGGGTAAGTATGTTTCTCAAACAGGGATGTATCTCTAGCTTAATGACTTGCCTTACGCAGAGATGGTCCTCTCTCTGGCCCTCCCTCACTGCCAACTGGACATATTTTCGATCACATACCTCTCTACAAGGGTCTCAACACTTGAACCGTATCGTCTTCTACCTCGGAGCTTGCGCAATTTTGCAAATCACTGGGAGCTCATCTATTTTCGGTAGGTCAAATTTATCTTGCGCTCTTCTTCCTATCTCCTACCACGAAGCGCTCTAGGGATGTATCATGATGAGAACCCAACAAGCACACTCTTTGATGTCTGGTGGCCATACATCATCCAAGGCAGTCGCTTCGGAGAGTACGATCAGCTATGGTCATCAAATGTAAACATCTCATCAGCGGATAAACGATTGTTCCCGCCTGCAGCGATGGTGTGTTGAAGTTATACTGCTGTGGTGCTCTTGCTCATATCACGATGTGGAATAGGTTGCCGCTCAAACTATGTTCGCGGGTCGAGTGAACGACACCCGCTATGATTCCTATCCTGGTTTACAGGGACGGTAGGCACACTTTTGAGCCGAACTTACTTGACGATTTACTTCATGAGTAGACTCATACACGACACTACCAATCTGGAATGATGGCACCCTCTTGATTCCATGGACCCAAGCTCGAGTGAACGCGACTGAATTCAATGTTCACTGCTCCCAAATCGGCAGCGCTGCTACTATCAATACATTCGTCCTCCCTTCCCAATCCTCTGACCTTAGCCTCGCCAAAGCGTCGCCTCAAAATGGTTCCCAGAAGTTCATCTTTGAGAACACCACCACAGAAGATGGTGCTTGGATAAACTTTACCATGCCTGCACCTCCGTATTGGGATCCGGTGATTCCTGGACTAAACTTCACTGCATATTGGGGAAGCAGTGATTCATTTAATGGACTCCCGAGTAAGTTTTTCGCTTTCTATCGCATAGCTTTGTACACAGCTCACACCGTTATCGCCAGCTCAGGTTTTCTTCCAACCTTGGGTATTTCCCGCAAGTGTTCTACAAACATCGGACATCATCAAGTCATCATGGTCATTGCGACGCAGAGGAATCAGTCCCTGCTCACCGATGTCAACAATAGCTTGGGTAATCTACTCAACTTCACCACATCTCCAGACGAAACAAGCTGCTTCGAAGATCTATGCCACGCGTATATTCAAGCAATAGGTTGCACGTTGACGAGCCAGAATTTGAAGGCTACGATCTATACTCAAAGCCGCCTGCTTGATCCACACACAGACATTATGCAATTAGAAGGCCCCGAACTTCCGCATGATGATCATGCATGGGACGAATTCAGTTGGGAGGACTCAACAAATTTAGCTGGCATCGATAGACAGTTCCTCCTCGCATTTTCTCCTACATCGTTTATAATAACACTTTGACTTCGGACGAGTCGGATATATCGATTCCTCTACCGGTTGGGAGCCCCAAACAGATCCTGTCAAAAATGCTCGATGGTGATCTCTTCAGTCCATTCGCGGGAACCTCCAACCCCACATCAAACGCCAATTCTCTAGTCGAATTTCAAGGCTCTCTGGAGCGGCTGTATGCCAGCTACCTCTCAAACATCAACCGCCTTTGTTCGCCATTTGACTCACTCCAGCCTTATTGGGAGTACTGTGGTCAATACTGGGATGAGCCGTATAGCTCCGCTGACCTTGGATTAGAATTACCACTCTCGACAGGATTGACAATCGTATTTTGGAGAGCAATTGTCAGTGTTGCATGTAGCGTGATCATGTTGTTGCTGGGCTTTGCGATTTTGGGGACAGCTGGGGATCGGGAAAGGAATATACCGCACCAGGGTCAGGGATTCTTAGACACAGCCCGTCTTTTGAAGGGATCCACTATCCCTGAGCTCGTAGCGGTAAAGGCGCAGACGGTGAAGACGTCGCGAAACCCTGAACCAGAAATATTGGAAGCAGTATTGACTCATCGGTTGAGGTGAGTCTGGCTCGAGAAATTCATACCGAGCCTCAGAGCTTTGTATCATAGTTATAGGCACCATTCTAAGGACGATTCAGCAGGAGGTTATTTGGACGTCGATGATTGACCGTTGCTATGAGTTGTAGAAGAAATATTATCCGCGTTGGGGAACAAGAACGATGGAGGTAGGAATCTGGAGACCATGACCGACTAAAAATTGACGATAGGGATAGGGATCGAAATCCCCCAGGTTTACGATATTCTCCACGAGGCTTCGGCTTATCAACAACAAAGTTTATCGGAAACTGCCTCAGAGGGGTCTGCTTGGAGGGAATGAGTGCACTCAACCCCTAAACATCCCACAGATTCAACCATCGACATCTGTTCGTTATCGACGAGTAAGATACATGCCTGGCACGACTTGATCATAAAGATGCGGTCAAAGCGCAAAAAATCATGACATGAATGATACATGTAGTATTGTCAATCTTAAGAGCTAACGGCAAGAATGGAATAGCATGGGATACATGGAATAGCTTATTGCACCGAGACCTCGTCCATCCGCCTTGATCTTATTCCCTCTCGTTCTTTTCTGATAAATCCAAGCCACTTCCATACCAAGCCGACGTCGCACAATATTACATGATTCAATTGACTGTTGTACTTAAACACCTTATTCGACGGCACGAGTGGCCTTGTGTGGGTTTTGCCCGGAGAAGTTGTGCTCCGGATGGACGATGCTCAAACGAATGAGTCACAGTCTAGTTGATGTCCACGTCGAACACATAGTGGGTATTATTTGTGATATTATCTGCGATTTAAAAGCCATTGTTCAGGGGAAAAAAGGCTAGATTAAGTTAAAGAGTCCTCTTGGAAGTGAAACTTGAATACTCCGTTGAGTGTACGTTGCTGCACAATTTACGCAGACAAGTGAGTCACTGTCAATGGAAGATTGCATAGGGCGTACTTCAGACAATTAGAGTTCGACTTCCACGTTGGCGGAATGTCAGGCAAGCCGAGTAGGGAAAACAGTTGTTTGATTACACGCTGTGTGCATGTGTATGAGGGCCAATAAGTGAAGACTGAACAAGAACAAGAACTTCCTCGAACATTCAGAATAGAACAGGTGTTGGTGGTAAGACCGGGTTCATGACGACAGAAAAGGCAGAGTGAAAGGAGATCGCGTTTTTCGAAAACCTAATCCTGTTGGCTGATACAGTGGGGATAGTAGATTGTGTATACGGAAAGATGCGAGATGAAGCGGCATATTATTTAGTGAATCGACGATGAGTCCATTTCCCGAGTCAATTTCGTACAAATTACTTCTCCTTTACTAGGACCTGCCCGCCTAAATGTTTGTTTTTGTCCGAAGCACAGATTTATAACGTTAGATTATATTCGTATTCTCCGCTCGTACTCTGAGCCATCCAAAGGACCATAGCGGAGAGCATAAGAAGGATGTTTTGGGTGACGTTGGCGTAGCCATAGTATTTGAACATTTCTGCGTAGTCGTTGAGAGCGTACTTCAGTACCAGGATGGTCTAAACGGAGAAATGTCGATTAAAAGATGTGGATCAAACGTGCGGATATACACGTACGACACTGCCAGCCAGGCCACCAGCCATCAGAGCAAAGCCAATAAACAAGAATAATCTCGCTCTCCATACGGCTCTCGAGTCACCGAAGCCCTCGTCGCCTTTGATACGGTCCTTGTCGATAAGATTGACGACAAGATAGCCCAGCAGTGAACAGATCCCTGGCACCCAATCGACAAAAGTTACGTGCACAGGTGGCTCATCACCCCATGGCACACGGGCGTGTGCAGAGTAGACAGCAGCGTCCAAGAATGTCCAGTTCGCAATGGCAAACTGAAGCATAAAATGAGCGATTTATTCTAAATAAATTGAGCAAGAAACGTACAAGTGCTCCAGCGATGTAAACTCCAACAGTCCTTTTGTATTTGTCCAAGTGAAGATCGGGGAAAGGATTTAAACAGACACGACGAGGATCATAGTCGGATCTTGGTAGAGCCATATTTCTCTCTAAATGTATGCAAGAGTCGAATGGAGATGATGAGAGTTGAGATCCAACAGTGACTGAGCAGCGATGAGGTTGCTTGGAGCTGTGGGAAAATATTGCCGTATGCGTTCCATTTTGGGTTTCACTGTCAGCTGTTTGCTCGTCTTCGTGGTATTCTACTTCAGTGACGATCTGAATTTCTACTGGAGATGTGAAGCTGGTGAAGCTGGGGGTATCGGAGTTGCGTCGGAAAATGGACATGGTGCAAGGTGCGTATCGCAAGTTCAGATAGTACATACTCAGCTTTATAGCTTATTTTATGTACGTTCACCACTTTCTCGCGCTTTAGCCAATAAACACCCTGATTCAGATCGTGAGGTACACGGTGGAGGTAGGTGGCGTCAAACCTCCGGGGTCCTGAATATCTCTTACATAACCTTTCCTAGTGCCGAGGGGTCCCACTCTGCTTCTACTAGGTTTCGAGCTATCGAAGCACACGAGTTACATACATGATAACTGTGGAACAAATCCTAAGATCCCAAATTTGACAAACTCTACTATGAAGCGAACTCATGTAACATGTGTACATGTGGCAACCTTGTTAACTTGGCTGCGCGGTGATCAAGCTGATCCTTCTAGTTCGGGCTCGAACATGTCGAACGAATTTTGCGGAAGCAACTATATATGCCCCCGCTCGATCCGCCAAAAAAGTACGGGTGATTTCCTTTTTGGAAATCGTACGCGGACATGGTATCCTTGAGAACAAAGTTAACAACGCTGTGTGAGTTAGGTTTTTAAATTTTTGGATTGCAGAACTTATGGGTTCACGAAGTTCACGACCTGATAGGACTATGCGCATGTGTCCAAAATTGGTGCATGAACGGATGAGTCGGTGGCCACCTTTCATTATACCGCTGTCGCACTCCTACTACCAAAAGTATCAATTAGGGGCCGGGCGGTTCCCGCCTGACGGCTTTTCAGATGTTAATCCTGTAAGTCCGGTAAATGTCAACAGAGGTCGTTGCTGCTTGTTGCAGTAGTTTGAGTGATCCCACTACCTCTGGACTAGTGTCTTCTCTTCACCATTACAATCAAATCTTCATGAATTTACCACATTGCTATTCAACTTTTTTCCAGAACGTCGATCTACAATTATCCCCACGGTGCGTGTAAATAGTACTATAAGAGGGAAGAAAACTGATCTAAAGGCCTAGGCCGACTCTCAGCCATGCCGCCAACAACAGAAGATTGTCTCGGACGATCATGACGTCGGCGGAATCGTATACCATTTGCTACGTCCGATTGTGGTTGCGATAGATATTCGCAGTCTTTGTGGAGGCCGTTGGGTACTCCCTTCTGAAGCCTTCTTTCCGTGTCGCACGCGAAGCGGCGATATCATGATTATAGCTCTCCGTTTCTCCAATGCGGGCGTTAAAAGACTTTTCTGGGTCTTCCGCATCGTATCCTCAAGGTGCACCGTCGGTGCGAGTTACTCCCGAGTCGACGCTTCAATGAATTTTATTATTCGAGTCCAACGCAACGCATTGCATCAAGTGTATCCCGGGACCTACACGGTCAAAGTGTGCCTGCTATGTATATAGATTCCGGGACGTGTCAAGCCACTATCTTCTCCACATGATGAAAATATATTCGAATAGATGTCCATCTGGGTTCCCATTAGCCTGTCAAGAGTCATCGACTTAGTACCGAACACATGAACACTATTATGAACGGAGATAATCCCCCGTTTTTTTGTTACTGCTCCGTTGCGAGGCAACGATCTATGACAACTGGAGAAAAGAATTCGGACTACATGCATGGTCTTTTCGTAGTGGCGATGGAGGGGTCCGTAGGTGTAGCACTCGAACAACATTCAGACGGTAAATAGGCGCCAAGGGCGCTTATTGGCGCTTATTAGTAGGTCCCTGTGATGTCATGCCATCAAATTCGCTTGACAATCAACGAACAAAAATTGATCCTACCTAAACCTTCTCGGGACGGTCAATCATTGCCTCACATAAAATGAGTTTCATCGACTCATCGCGGCTCTCTGCGATAACAAACCTGGGTTCGGTGTCGTAAAACGTTCCGCAGGTTGGTCTATTAGTTCTTACCAGTCCCACGGTGACGAGGAGGTCGAATTCCCTGACTCGTTTTGAAAGCCCTTTGGTGGAAAACTGCGCTATAAATTCTCCTTTTCCGCTGCTTCGTCTCCGCTGCAAACGGTACCGGGGAGACGAAATGACCTGTGCAGCAGAGTGTAGGAGGATTGCTAGCTCCCGCCTGTAGTTACATCTGCGACTGAGTACCTGACGTGTAGGGCACCTTTGCCCGCTCCTTAAAGGTGCCAGGCTCGGAACTCAAGTACTAGTCCATCAATCAAATGAAATGCTTCGCAAGCGCATTTTACCGCCTTGTTGTCTTATTCCCTGGTCGTTTGTGATGTATTTGGACACGGCCTACAATCACCTAGTCAAACATTAGGCGTATAAAACCACGAAGCGCGGCCTACGAAATCATCAAAGACTCATATGTCAAGACCACCGTCAGCAAGATCTCCGAAGGGGACTGCTTGTATAAACTGCAGGTACCGCTTCGCTTTTTCTCTAAGACGACATCGACTCACATCTTATCTTCTTTAGACAACGGAAAATCGTGAGGCGTTACAAAGCAGCATTTCTAATTCCCATTTCTCACTTCGTCCACAGCGTTGCGACGGTAAACGTCCTGTATGCGGATCCTGTAATGCTACCCTCCCCAGTGCATGCAGATACTCGGACGGCAGCGCATCCATCAATCAACTTCTACGAGAAGACATTGCTATCCTGGAGACTCGACTTCAGCAATTGGAGAATCCGAGCGATTCTTCGCGTACGCTGGTTTTACACACAGCTAGCGGTTCAACTTCAACTCCTCCGCATACGCCTCTAAATGTAAGTAATACATTCCCTCAAATCCTCCGACCGTCCTAATGGATGAACGCAAGGTATCATTGAACATGCGACAAGCTTTGTGAGCCATTCTACGCCTTGCTACATCTTTTTTCAACTGATCACCTTGAAAGGTTCCGCTCCGTCCTTCCATATTCATTTGAATTCGGTTTTTTCCTTGACTATCCCCGCTTTTCGACTTCACTTTCATCACATTCATCCCACGATCAACCCTTTCCGTCCATCCTGAGCGCTTGTCAGCTTATTGGAGCATATCTATCTCCTGTGAACGAGTTATCCGCACTCCAATCCGCTTTCCTATCTCAGGCATTATACGATGCTTCGACCGGAATCTCCAGAGATCCCATTCATCTAGCACGAAGTATCGTGCATTGCGTTCAGGCGGAAGTATTTCTGTCCCAGTATTTCTTCGTGAACGGCCGGACTTTGGAAGGAAAATACCGTATTTCTAATGCTATGTCGATGGTCCTTGGGGCTGGATTTCACAAGATTCGATCCTCCGATGCATACGCGTTTCAGGGAAGGGCGGGAATGCACTCGGTCCTTCCACCAAGAGACCCAGTGGAAGAAGGGGAACGAATTAACGCTCTGTGGCAAGTAGTGATCATGAACGCCTGCTGGACGGCAGCTGATGGTTCTCCATCAAACATCGCATACGACGTGCCAGAATCTAGAATAGACGCACCATGGCCTCTTGACTCCGGGAGCTACTCACAGGTATGAGTATCAACAGTCCAGATCTGTCAATGCACTGACCATTATAGGCTTCTTTCCCAGAAAACATACGGAGTAGTCACACCATTCAGAATTTCATCTCCAATGTTCCAGACAACGGGCGATCTTTGCTTGCCATCCACGTCAAAGCTGCAATGCTATTTGAACGGTCTTCTTTATTGCAGCGTCAGTATCGACCGAGTAAGTTGCTCGTCACTTTCTTGTTACATTCATGGGCTCATTGGGTCAAGATATGAGCCTTGCAGATGCGACACGTTTTCAACAGACATTCAATAATCTCAATAGCGCAATCAATAACATGGCCGTTGTACTGCCTTCGCTGTCCGACCACAACCTTACGCGAAGTACAATCCGAAGACTCCTCATTGCGCATACCCTATGCCGCGTAGCCACCATCATTTTACATGGAATATTCGAGCAGCGAGATCCAGCCTCCCAAGGGCAAGTCCTCACGGCAGCAGAAAGTGTTGTCATGCTGTTGAAGAGTATAAATCTGACTGATTTCCCTTTCATAGACCCCATCATGGGAGTGAGTACACGTTTGACATTTTGTGAATACACTTCGTTTTGACGCCTTATTCATGAATGGCAGCACTTGTGGATGACTACAGTTAACGTCTTCATCAAAGAGATCAGGCTCCATGTTGCTACCGGAATGCCAAGAAGATCGTCTTTACAGGGTATGGTGGATTCAGCAGAGTTCATCATAGCAACGATGCGAATGTTTTCTACAAAATCATCGTTTATAGGTCAGATTCTCGCTGAATCTTGGTGCTATAACTTCGCTCATCGATGTCTTTCTACCACAGAAGCTCAATTAACTCATGCTCGTCAATCGTACATGACCGCTATCGGTAGACATTGAATCTAGGTCCATGTCAGAGCTACACAGATCTCTGACGGCGACATATCAGTATTTTTAGACATTAACATTATCTGTAAGATCTATTCATGGACTATTTTTTATTCTCTCTAGATGCTCTATGGACTGTACATTCTTTGATTTGATTCTATTCTGCATGTAATAGTCCGCCATTTATATAGGACCTCAGTACCTTCAAGTTGTTTAGTTATTTTTCCAAGTTCGTACATCTTGTACTGCTCTCGGACATTGTAGTACTAGGCGAATATTCCCACGGCATGGCCTTACTTTGTTTTACCACAGCCATCTTCGTCATTTGACTTGTATATCTCTACTGCATCCACGCGGAGAACTCAGAACACAATTCATCAGTACATGGTACTATCTCAACGCTCCGTCTCGAATATATTTCTCGATACTCTCCGCAAGTGGCCTGAGCCAGGCGTAAGATCTTGGGCGTAGGATTTACTGGACGGTTCTCTCGGTATGTCACTTGTGGTTTCTAGAATAGTCCCGCGCTCACAACTTTTTGTGATGATAGACAAAGAAGGACCCGGGGCTACACACGCGATATCTAACAAGATTCGATACTTGCTCTTTGATGCCAGCTCTAGGTTTAAATCGGCTAAACCATGGAGTGGAAATGAATGTACAAACGGACCGGCGTAGATCACGTAGCTTGAAACCGGATGGTTTGAACAAGGCCCAAAGCTTTAAAATATTCTCGTGTTCGTTCATACTTGATCTTCGGAACCCTTCAAGAGAAAGACCTTTCATTCTGGCGAAATCAGTTGATTATAACTAATACCATAATTCCTGCTTGGCGTCACAGCTTGGCGCTCTATGCTGGAACCTTTTGAGAAAGGTTTTGCAGAGGATCAACTCATTGACGAGGGACAGGCACAACGTCCCTTCAAACTTGAGATAAATATGAGCGTCAGACAGAGCTGATTTTTGCGCCAAGTCTTGGTAACCTCCATCATGCGACCCTCTCTCTTTTTGCTATCTCTCAGTGCTTTGAGCAGTGTTGTCAAAGCCGTCGTAGGTCCCGGAGTCGTTACAGGTAATGAAGAATTTATCTTCACACCACCCTTTTCTTATCGACAGACATCTAGGTAACACCGCAGTCCACGACCCTACTATGTGCAAAGACGATAAAGAAACCTATTATGTCTTCTGTGAGTCTTCGACGTGGATGTAAGATCATATGCTCATATATTTGCTGCAACACAGCGACTGGTGTAGGCATAGAGATTCGTACTTCTCCAGATAGAACAGCCTGGACCCTCGCTGGGCTAGTTTGGCCCAATGGCGCGAGCTGGACAGATCCTTACACTGGTACTACTAATGGGCACGAGCTCACATTTTCTACCTAACTTGGTCTTCACTTTCGATTCTCAGTGCACTTTGGGCGCCTGATTGTATATATCTGGATGGTCAATTTTACGTGAGCCAAGTTAGATTCGTTATGGTCGGACACGCTAATCCGGTTGATAATACCTAGCTTTATTATGCGGCTTCCACATTCGGATCACAAAATGTAAGTGTTGCCTCAAATCGTTTAAGGCTGTTGAAAAACTTTCATTTACTATTTGCGTCCTAGTCGGCTATTTTTTTCGCTCAATCGACGACTGGTTTACCTGGTGGGCTCCGGATTATTGCGATTCCAAGAAAATCAATTGACGGTGTTCCTTCCAGGAAGCTTCACTAACGAAGGTCTTGTCACTTCAACTTCTGCTGGAGCCTCTTATAACGTGAGTTATCAAGTCATATGTTGAATATTGTTCCACTATTCCATCATATCCAGGCCATTGATCCCAATTTACTTGTTGGTAAATGATTACCTCTACTATTTGTAGTCCTCACTGATCTGTTGATGGAATATCATAGTGGGGTCGACGTGGTTCCTTTCTTTGGGTAGCTTTTGGACTGGAATCAAAGGTCAACCGTGAGTACTACAATCATATGCGATTCAACTCAGAAAGTAACCTTTTGTCCAGATTCGGAAGTAGCACCGGGAAACCTACGACCAAAGCAGTAACGGCTCTTGCTCAACGATTCGTCAACAGCGATGCCATCGAGGCCAGTGTCATCTATCAATTTGGCAGCTTCTACTATTTGTTCACCTCTTGGGACCTTTGCTGCCAAGGAACGTCGAGTACATATAATATTCGTGTGGGCAGATCCACGGCGTAAGCAATTTGATGAATTATGACCATCACTCACAGGGACATTTCTCATAATTAGATATAATGGTGGATACGTCGATGCTAGTGGAGTGGCACTAACCAACGGCGGAGGAACTCTTGTTCTCGGTATCCATGATTCGGTGAGTCAGCTTGTGAACGTTTTCCTCGCAGGCAATTGAACACCTACCACGAAGATTGTTGGTCCCGGAGGTCAAGATTTGATGACGGACGCTGACGGACCAATATTGGTTTATCGTAAGTTTGTTCCTGCTTAAAATCCAAGGCTCACATTTATCGATGGAACCCTTTAGACTATTACACGTCTGCTGGAAGCTTCGTGAGTTCTGAATTTGATAGTACGACCTAGTATTCCGATCTCTTTTGTGTAGCTCGGTATCAACAGATTGGACTTCTCCTCCGGCTGGCCTGTGAGTTCAGATGTTCATAAGATGCGTTTTGTGGACTGACCATCTGTCAGGTTGTGGTCTAGCGAACCACCGTATCCTAGCGTACCATCCTATCCTATCCTATTCTTAGTCGTCCGAAGAACGCAGACAAGCGAATGTCAAAGAGGGTTTGCTTTGGAGCTGCTCAAGACTTAGTGAACTTAAGATTATTGTCTACATTTGATTTTCGAAGCGGTTGAGGTCCTGCCTGGGTCCTGCACACGATGCGTCTAGATGGCCCGCCTCCTCCGGCTCGACCCGGAACTTCAAGGATCTACATCAGCTTTTGAATCATACATAGCAACGAAGTATCACATTCTGGGCATGCCTACGCTTAAATACCGGGTTGCCTGATCTTCGGAGGATATTACAGAATGAAAACATCTTATTTTGGGCATTGTCAAGCTCAAGAGGTGATCAGTTGACTGAAATTCCCGGAACGGGCTGTGGTAAAAATAACGCTTGCATACAGGACATATGGTGAGCAAAGAGGGTGAGAGAGGGTGAGAGCGCATATTCGGAGGATGGTGGTAACAACCCAGCGGAAGCCGTGCCGCCGTGCACGCTTCATGGTTCCTGGATGCATATGCATTTATGTCATTGCAATACTCGCTCATATAAATCTAGCGACTGCTTTGCTCTGCTTCGTTTCCTTGACGCGCAACTTTCTCCCTATTATGCGGCTCCCACTCACACTCTTCTCCACTGCGATTTTCAGCGCCGTTGCTAATGCTTACCCGAATCCCGGTGTGGTCACTGGTAAGCACTGCGATATTCAAAGCGCACCGATGGCCAGCTAATCCTTAATTATCCTACGCAGGGGACACAGCAGTGGCGGATCCCACTATGTGCAAAGACGACGCAGGGACATACTTCATATTCTGTGAAACTTTTTGTTTCTTTGTAGTATCCGCGATACTCAACTATACAACGTAGCAACCGCGCCCGGAATTCAAATCCTCACCTCAACCGATCGAACTGCCTGGACGTATGCTGGGCTAGTGTGGCCCGATGGCGCGAGCTGGACGGATGCATACACTGGAACTACTAATGGGTATGTTTGGCTTCGTCTAGAGACACAAATACTAATTGTTGTGCGTTCATACCATCAGAAATTTATGGGCTCCGGATTGTACCTACTTGGACGGTCAATTCTACGTGGGTGCTTCTGATGCAAGTAATACATGATCAGACTGATATCGTCTCGTACATAGTTATACTACGCAGCATCCTCGTTTGGATCACAAAATGTAACAATTGCTCACCACTAGTCCGTAGTCCTACTTCACACAATCATTTCCCTCTAGTCCGCCATTTTCTTCGCCAAATCTACTACCGGAGCTTCAGGTGCGTGGGTCTATATCACTTGATCAAGCAACACATGCTCAAAAAACTGAACAGGTAGTTTCACAAATGAAGGTCTAGTGACTTCAACTGTCACTGGAGACACCTACAATGTGAGTAGAGATACGCATATGGCGGCGCTGATACATACTGATCAGCGTTGTACAGGCTATCGATCCCAACTTGCTTGTTGGTCAGTCGATGCTATTATGGCTTGTTAGCAAGATGATAGCTAAATCTTCAATCATACAGCTGGATCGACTTGGTACCTCTCCTTAGGAAGCTTCTGGGACGGTATCGTGGGTGAAGCGTAAGTTCTTCGACTATATCTCCTTTTCTTCACGTACTGACCGAAATCGATATTCACAGGCTCAGCAGCAGCACAGGAAAACCCTCCGGCTCGAGCGTAAATTCTCTTGCTGAGCGTTTTGTGAACAGTGGTGCTATCGAAGCCAGTGTCATTTTCCAGTTCGGCGACTTCTACTATTTGTTCAGCTCATGGGATATCTGTTGCGATGGAACGTCGAGTACCTATAACATTCGGGTTGGAAGGTCTTCAACGTATGTGTTACTGACAGGTATGATTGAAGCGGCAGGGTATTGACGTCGAGGGTCTGTAGATACAATGGAGGCTTCGTCGATGCTGACGGCGTTGCTCTGACCGATGGTGGAGGTACTCTTGTTTTAGAGAGTCATGGCGATGTACGTATTTGATATTGTCGGTTCAACTTGATGGAAAGATCTGATTCTTATTGCGAAGATAATCGGTCCTGGAGGGCAGGATATCATGACAGATGTCGACGGCGTGGTCATTGTTTACCGTGAGCGGCGTTTCACCTTCTTTTCTATCATCTTCTGATAGCTCGATCCGTTTCGCAGACTATTATACCTCCACCGGAACTTGGGTAAGTAATTCTGTTAGATCTTTGGACGTTGAACTGATAGTGGTTGCGTTAGCTTGGCATCAACTTGCTGGATTTCTCTACCGGCTGGCCTGTAAGTCATTCTGAGCTTTATATTGTTCCCTATCCCATACTAAGCGTACGATATTCCTTCAGGTTGCGTTTTGAGGATACCCGATTTCACGAAGAGGGCGGAGGATGTAGCACAGGAAACCTGCAGGAAACAGATGTAGCAAGAACGTCAATATTAATACATTTCACAAACAAATAAGTGGTTGCTAAACTATTATAAGGTATGAAGAGTATCCGGATATCTGTGAAGAGCTTGAGCCTATAGTATACAACACCATGCATCATATACCGTCTTGATCATGAAATAATCAATGAGAGAGCGAAAAGATTGATCAAACGACCAGCCTTTGGAGAACCACAAATAGCATCGATAGCAACGCCACACTCCCTACACCTATGTTAACGCTCCTAGCACCGTCAACCAATGGGACAGCAGCCCCAATGGTCTGGTTCAAACAATCCTCCAACGTCGTGTCGATGCCAGTAGGTAGCGGAGTATTTGTTGCATTTTCATCACTACCCAGAGCAGCGGAATTATTATAACCATTAAGCGTAAGAACAACACTGCTTGCACGATAATATCCGATCGCAGATTCGGGTTGAGGTGCGTTTGGGTCGGAGGCATTGTAAGGGCTAGGATTCGAACTATTGGAGGATGATGAGGACGTGTTGATGTTGGAAGAGCAATTTGTGGTAATTGCGGAGATGAGGGAGATGAGGGTAGTATTGTCAGCGAGGATGTGGAACGTGGTAGGGGAAAGAGTAGCATTCGAGGACGTTGAAGCGCTCGAGACGAATGTGGAGGTCATCATTGGTCCACCAGGACGCGATGTGTTGTCCGGAGAACCATACTGCAGGGATATGAGAATATGTCATCACAGATAAAACTGTGAAAGGGAGCACTAACCTCTGTATCGTGAAGATATGCAGTGCTTCCGATACCAGCGGCTCCTCCCCAGACAATTGGCCAAAACAGAAACGGGAATCCTCGGCCTGCGACGCCTCTTCCCGTGATGCCGGGGTAACCGCTTCCATAAGTGCTAGAAAGTCCTCGTCAACAGCTGGCTAAAAAATCTGACCAGCCATGTCACACCTTGAGCCAAAAACTTGATCTCTAGTCCCTCCGCCTTCTATCCTACCAGCAAAGATTTGGCCCGAGGGAATTGTGGAAGCCTTTCCTCCACCGGAGCCATAACTTGTGGCGGATCGTGAAGAGCCAGCGATGGTCACTGAAGAGGAAGAGCCACGAGAAGAGCTTCCAGTTGAGCCACCTAGAATAAAATCAACCGTTACATTATTATGTGTTGAAGTGTATGCCAGTTCTACCTGAAGCGCCTTTTCCACTACCTTTCCCACCTCCACCTTTTCGACGATACCTTCTGTGAGAGTCTTGAGGTTCTTCCGCGCGGCGAGTTATGAAGGGAAAGCGCATCACTTAGAAATACCTGATGTAGATGGAAGTAGAAGAGAGAAAGACGGCACGGGCAGGATTATTTGATTGTTACCGAATCTCTTCGCATTAATATTTGCCCAAAAAGCTGTTGAAGCGCCGGGAAAGATTAAATTCCCGCTTAGTCACTTTGCCGCCGATGTAAAATGGTTATTTCCTCCCAAATGCTCAAATGCTTTTCTTCTGAGCATCTTTCCAAATATCTCTCAACTCACCGGATAACGCAGCCACAGCCCACCACACATCCATTGTGAGAAGTAAAGGCGCATCGCATAGCCGCTCGATGCGATTTTCGGCGGTTCACCAGCTCGTTCATCAAGCTTCAAGCTCAAGCCTCAATTCAAAGCTCGGAACGTATTCAAAACTTGCCAATATATTTGTACTAACTCTCTACAGCTTTCTCCACACGATTCTATCAAACATTTCATCGCGCGCGAGGTCACTCGGTTTTCTAATTGAATCTTTCTATAGTGCTGTGTATCAGGAATCCGCACATGTAGTCAACCCCGCCTTGCTAGAGTTGGTTCTCGTAAGGTCCGCTATATTCCACCAAAAAAAATTGGAAGGGTTCAACGTCATGGACCCCAGAATACATTCAACCTTGGCGTGTTTGATACGAGGGTGACTACTTTTGTATTCTCTGCATGTGTGCTTGAAGTAGTCGAATCTACTGCCAATAATCCAAGCCCCAAGTCCCATAGTAAATCTTCTAAGTCATTCGAAGGCTCCAACAAAGCTGTGGAACTTCTGAATTATTTGAATCAGGTTCACCAATTCTCAAGAGCAAAATCGACTCTCGATCATTTGGCTTTTACGCAGTTTATTCTCAACTCTCAGTCTCTTATTGCATCAAAGAAGGACAGAGAAAAGCTAGGTTGAAAACCATGCCGCAAGCTGTGTCCAAGGTCATACGATGATGATCAGTGTCTAAGTCTTTTTTTGCTTTCATTCATCACGACATAACATGTCTTGCGTAACGAATACATACACTCGTTCGATCCCATCCTATTGTCTTTCCACGCTCATTGCTCTCTCAGTGATCCCCGTGTTAACAGCAACTTGGACCGACGAATTGGTCGCTGCAGTATCAGAAGATTCGTCTCGATTGTTCGGTACAACATACAGATCGACTCATGTGGAATCATATATTCTTTTGGGGTTGCCTTGCGAAGCGAACAGGAGCAGGTTGCATCTATATCACAACAGCATTCCCTAAATACACTCTTTGGAGTCATACTATGGTGCATCTATTTCCATACGCAGGTATAAATATTCTTCTGGTCCGAGAACTGAACATCCACTATGGAAAGCAGTAATGCCCTTGCAGCAATTGTTCTCGCATTTCAAAGCATACCTCTGGCTGCAGGCTCTTATGGCGGAGTGACCGGCCTCGACTCGGTAGCGCGCGGTATATGTGCACTGATTGATCAGACTACCGGTCCTCTTCTTCTCTACGGACTCATTAATCTCTGCTACCCTGACCTCTGCATCCCTTGTATCAAACCAGCATTCCATTTGAAGTGGATGGGCTTTCATGGATCGAGAGTTCATATTTGCTACCCTGTCCTCCACTTCTCTTACTTCGACTTGAAGCTTCGGATGGCACGGATAGGTTTCATTCACACTAAAGGTTATGAAACCGATATAGAAGGCGCAAGCGCCTCTTTTCGCGCCAATTGGCTGGATATCAGTAACACGGTTACGCGTGCAGGAAAATTCCTGGTCAGAGGGAGCTCTGGTGGTCGCAAAACGCTTGAGCAGCTTGAGGAAGGGTTCAATCAAAGTGAAGAAGTTGTACCCTTTGCCCCGAACTCGAACCACTGGATATACCCTTACCTGCTTGGAAAGCAGCCTCGAGAAGCAGGTCAAATGGTTGCATTGTCCAGAGATTGTCTCATCCAGACTACAGCACTTGTCATTGCACGTTTCGCGATCCTGCTTGCATCTTCAATGCTGGTTACCCTTTTCCATATCTCCGTTGTTCTCTTCCTGTTCGAAGACACATTAACAAAGGTTTTCTTGATCATTGGAGACATTGGGCGGTGGATATTAGTTGTCGGCCAATTGGCAAGCGTCATGACATATTCTCTTGATTATAAAGGAGTTTGTTCGTGGGCGTCACCAAAAACATATGGGGCCCGCTGGAGTAAGCGGGAGCAAATTCAATGTCGAAATTTTGTCCTTCATTACATTGGGAAAATATATCCTGCAGACGTCGTCTTCCGGCTTGCAGCATGGCTGTGGCCCAAGATCACTGCTAAAACCGGTGGTCGATGGAAAGATGTCCTTGGCGAGGATGAAGTATTTTCCTCATTCCATTGCTTCAGTGAGAACGACTTCGCGGATAATAAAAGTACACTTCTGCGTCTGTTTGTGGCGGAAAAAGCACCGGGAGAGTCGTCAATTGATTTTCGAGATTCGTACCACATCGACTTCAAAGTGCCCACGGAACTAATCCAGTCTGGGTTTGATTCCCGTCTACAACCGAATCCTACTCAACAAAAATATAACTTTCGAGTAATGGGCCCGTTCTGTGTTTGCAATATCCTGGCTCCATTTGTGCTCATTTGGCGGGATGGTCAATCATCGAATCCAACACTGACACTGATTATCAGTAGTCTATTTCAAATAGTTACTCTGGTGTTCAATTACAAGGACCTCGACGACCAGTCGATCAACTGTAGATTCCAGAACATCCCTCAACCTCTGGTCCAGGGGTCTCATGACACAGTTCCACCTAGCCCGTTTCGCAAACGTCGCACCGGTGGAAGTATGGGCACCAGATGGTCTAATGTTCATCATCCTAATGATTTCATTAATGCTGCTATTGGGGTAAGCAGCACTTCTATAGCTACAACAGGACCTTCAGTAGTGGGAGCTGCTATGATTGCTCTGGAGGAACAGGATGTGACGGAAGGTATTACTGATAGAAAAGGGAAGTTGAGAGTAAAAGCCAGAGAACAAATGTAAGAACTCAGTCGTACAGCAAGGTGGGTGAAACGACTATATTGGAGTCTCGTAGTACCTAAAAGCCAGAGAACAAATGTAAGAACTACGAGAGACATGTAAGTAAGAATAACGAAGTAAGTAAATAGAAAAGACATACCTCAGTCGTACAGCAAGGTGGGTGAAACAACTGAGGTATTCTACAATAAGACGTGACATAAGTAATGAACTGGATGGCATATAGCAGTCAAAGATAAGGTAGTGGTCAACACGGAAAAGGAAACGGGCGGGTATTGGTATATTGCGCATCAAGGCACACGGGTCAACTCCAACAGAGAGCAGTTCAAGACTAGTGACTTCTTAACGTCAAGTGCGTGAACTCGGAAGTTCTGAATCTAGGTAAACAACAATTAGGTTTTACAAGTTCCATTGATGGAATCCGTTCTATATGCTCAAAAAAAATTTGCACAGCCACTGTGACTGCTTAGGGGTGAAAACTTTTCCCCTTTACTACCCTGAGCTATGTTTCACCTTCCTATCCTACGATTTGTACAAACCGTTGAAAGATTTGTAGAAACTTGCTCTTGCAGTCCATGGGCCACTACTGGCCTTTCCTTTTGATTGATGGTGGGGTAAGAGAATTGATTTGGATTTAACTTGCCTCTTGATGACAAGCACTCTTCTCATTGAACTTACTTCCTATTTCTCCTTCATACATTTACCTGATAATTTGTCTTCTGCTTTCTCTTTTCTATATTAACCTAGTATACAAGGGTCTTTCTTACTGGCTCTTATGGTTTTTATGTTAGCGTAAGTTTAACTCAGTTGATATCAGAACAACTGAGATTGTGTAAGTACCTGTTAGTGTAAGTTTAACTATGGTGTAATTAGCATATGAATGGCTGAATATACTTTGAGCTCACCTCAGTTGATACCAGAACAACTGAGGGAGCTCGTGTGTTTCTGTGGTGTGTGGTATGGTAGGTACTGTATAGTTCTAGAGTAAGCACGGCGTATACGTGTATGGTATCATTGGTGTAGTAAAGGTTTTCTGTATGTACGTACGAAGTTGCTCCAACATTTTATGGTTTTTTTATTGATCCTAAATCATTTTCATTATTTTCCCTTGAAGCCGATGTATTGCGAGTCGTCCTTTTGTCCTCACGTCAATGACCCGTATACCATGGACAGAAGCTAAGTGCTTATTGCCCGAAATACCCGAATGTATGTACATTTGTAAGTTATATATTCTATTGTCAATTAATGGCAAGCAGTGCATGCAGTCCTATTGTATCCTCTACATCTCCCCCTAACTTGAGATTTCGAGCGCCCTCGCTCGAACCAATGTTGTATGAATATCAATCTTCCTCTGCCTCAATGCCTGCCAATGTCTCCTCATCTAAAAATTCTGTAACCTTCGCCTGTTTGGTTGACCTTGAGTGATAAGGAATGATTTGAAAGGCTGTGTATTGGAGGCATGAAACAGCGCCTGTCAATTCTGCTAGACAATAGTTCCCATTGCGAGTACATTTTATGACAATCATAGGGCCAAAATATCGAGGTTGTGCTTTCTTTGAGACGCCCGCTTTGAATTTATAATCCTTTATGACATTCTTGTGATAACGACGGAAAGCTTCCACTGATTTGAACCAGCTTTGTATGACCTTTTCATGAATCTGAGCTAAATCCATCTCTCATTGTTCAAGTTGTCAAGCCCTGAGTCCATAGACGTCTGAGTCTGAAAGCTTGGAGGTGATGTCTGGGAGAAGGAACATTGCTTGGGTGATGTCGAAAGGCAAGAGTGGTTCCACACCATGCAAAGTGTAGTAAGGTGAGAATCCGATGTCACGACAGACTGTGATACGATCTGCCCAGAAGACATATGGTGTTACATGTATCCACTGTCAGATGTTGCTCCCGCAGGCCTTGACAATGCTATCTTGGATGTAACAATGTGAGACTTCGACAATGCCGCAATTCGGATGTGTGTTATGTGGTACTTCTCGCGAAGCCAATCCAATGCTGCTACCATTGCAGGTCCGTTATTGGTTGTAATTTCTTCTAGTCCTCCCCATTGGCAAAGTATCTCCTCAAATATAAACTGTCCCAATGTTTTCCCATTTTCTTTCTTTAACATTCTCCATTCCGGCCATCAAGAGAGTGAACATCGGCCTTGAACAGTGAACTTATAGCCCTGGACCAGAGGCATGTACATCACGTCAATGTGCACTTTGCAAAAAAGAGTGGCGGGAATAGAAATAGAGGGAGGGATTATAACTTTTTCGGTAGAATGGACTTGGCATTCATGGCATGTTTTCAAGAACCAATGTAAATCTTCATTGAGGCTCGGCCACCAGAAACAATCTGCTAGCGTATGTCATGTAGAATAAAATCCTTTGTGTCCTAATTTGTCATGAGATTGCTGTAGGAGTGGGAGTCAGTCAGAAGGGGAAAGGATGATGAGTTGATGTCGTCCTGAGTGTTCTTGTTGCCATAGATGGTTTCCTTTAATGAAATATCTGGAGGCTTGTTAGATGAACTGTTTGAGCTGTAGTGTAGAAAGTGAAGATGGTGTTGTGAAGGTTGTTAAGTAATCCTGTATCATATGGAGCTCGTTGTCACGTCATTCCGCTACTTGGCTATGAGGGATTTTCACATTGTCCAATGCTTCCACTGATGCCATTGAACAGAAGGCTGAGGATGTTCCAGTGTCTATATTCCACGATTCCTCAGAGTCAATCCTCCTTGTCCCATGCTCCAGCTATCCATATTCCTGCACTCAAAATCTCGTCTACCCATTTGTCTGCTTCACCTTCTCGTTCATTTCCTTTGTCTACTGTTCATTGTCTCCTCGATACTCCATCGGGTCCTACAATATTTTTTCCCAGTACATGTTTGAGGTCGAAGTCAAATAGTTGAATAGCAGCAATCCAGCGGTTCCTGGCAGCATTAGGATGCATGTCTGGGTTGTTGATCATGCCCTTTACACACGAAGCATCCATCTCAATAACGAGCTTTCGAACTCCAATAATATAGATTTCCATTGCATGAAAGGCTCGAAAGAGACATACTTCAAAACAGCATGGACCTGTTCCTCGTCAGTAAGTTCTTGTGCTTTTGCATGACCATCAAATTCTTCAAGAAATTCTCTTAGTTCTGCATTTTTCCCTTTGAACTTAGTCGGTGCTTGCATTGAACCTGGGGCTGGCATATACAATGGACCTTTCGTAGCTGCACACGTGGGTGTAGTCGACATTGTAATGGATGGAATTTGTGGTGAAGATGGTGGAGAAGGTGTTAATGGGGACAGTGATGATACTGTTGAGGGAGTCATTGCAAGAGAGGTCCACTCACTGGTATGTAGCTCTTTCGTTACGTCTGCACTGGGTTGTCTAACGTCTACATCCATTCCATTGTCTTTATGGTGCAATGTTTCCTTGGGTGCTAGGTGCTGTAGTCACTCTGTGTCTAGGGAGTGTCTATGCACCGTTGACAATATGCCCTTTCGTGCTGGCAGAAATCTTAGCAATTTTCTCGACGCTGTCAAGTTTGATCGTTCTAACAAAATCTTAGCTATTTTTCTTGGCTCGTGGTGGGCTCCAGATGTAATGCGAGTTGTCCTTTTGTCCTTGCGTCAATGACCCGTATACTGTAGACAGAAGCTAAGTGCTTATTGCCCAAAATACCCGAATGTATGTACATTTGTAAGTTATATATTCTATTGCCGATTAATGGCAAGCCGTGCATACAGTCCTATTGTATCCTCTACACCGACTAACTGCCACTTGACTTAACAGTGCAACTCTGTTTCCATTGATAGTCATCTCCCTGCCCTCTAAGCTTCTTCCACTTCTATTTACCTGAACTGAGAAACTGCTTCCCCTATACCATGCTTTTCTATAAATCCAATGTCCTTTTTTGATTGAGTGCCAATGGACCCACTTGAATACTACCATCCTTTAGTGCCGCAAGTGCGGCAATCCCCGACTCTGAAAGGGTTCAACATTTTGAGCTTGTAAAATGGACAATTGATAGGTTGAGAATGAAGTACAGAAAGAAAAGTCATTTTGTAAGATATATTCTAGTGGTATAATGTATACAGTGATCTTGGAGTCCTTGATACAAAACATCAAGTTTTGCTTGTGACTCTTTCTTATTTTACAATGTCTCAAATTTAAGTATCTAGAATCAAAGTATAGTATATTAAGATAAGCTCACTATAATCAATGCTCAAGGACAAATTTTGATTAATTAGGAATCAAATTGTATTAAGGGTGATTGTCATGGTTTTGGAGTCTGTTAAGATCATGTACACCGTGAAGCCGTGCCAGAGGCCACAAGGTGTCTAAGAGCAGAAGGTCGAGTGGGACAGTAGTTCACTGAAGTTATTAACAACACCGCTGTTACGCTGCTAGTCCCCAGATACTGAGAGTAAAGAAGGAAGGAAGCCAGAAGCAGCCAAGTTGGAGTGGCGGTGTCACCAATGATGAGGAGCAAAGGGAGAGCCTAATAGAAAGGGAATGTGTAGCAAGAAAGAACAAAGGATGAGATAACAATCAACGGTAGATCTTGGAACACTGAGCGGCAGAGCAGGGCTCCGAGGCATGGACTTGGCAGAGTCCTTGATACACCTGTGGTGATGTTATGTAATACTAACCAAGATCTGTGCTAGTGGCCCATGTCCCTGAATTTCGTCACACCAAATTATCTTGGGCATTCCTACTGTACTTCAGATTTTACTGCCAAAATGATGATCAGAAATGATAGAGGACTAGGTCTTATACATGTGATTGCAGGCCATTGCACCTCTGATCCTTTGTGGCCATAGTAACTAAAGAAACAGAGTGAAGCATAGTGGAATGCGGGATTATCAAAGGCTACTTGTAACTTTGTCATGTTGGAACATACTCTGTACATACCAATATAGCTGTGATCCCACTTGGGGACCCACATAACTGAGAGACAGTGTTATTACTTGATACTATGCAGTTCTACATAGATCACACTGTTTAGAGTCCTCAACTTCCTCAGTTACTAACTGAGGTAAACTCGAAGTATATTCATGTAGATTAATTGCAGTAGACTAACTTGACTTAACAGGTACCCACAGCTGCCACACCACCAACTGAGATTAAGTTGACTTAACACCTCAGATAAAATATATGCAAAAATGAAAGACATGGACTATTTACTGCCAGCTTCAGCTTCAACAATGCATTGTGAATTGTACCATTTTCATCTTAATTGATAGTTATATATTACGAGGCTGTAGTTTACGGAAGTATCGTCCTTATATACGGCACTCCATACAAAATTAATTTCTATTTATGGTAGGAGTTTCTCCTTATTTGGACAAAAGTAACACTGAGTTGAATTGTATTGACTTTTTGTGACCGGCATGGGATATCACGGGACTGTGATTCTGTCACAATTAATTTTTCTTGTCTCACGGCGTCTCAGTTCCGCATTATCGCTCTGCTCAAAGTCACTCCGCCTCCCTGCTCCGCTTAGTTACTCCGCCGCTGCCGCTTTGTGACATTAGGTCAAGATCCATTACTGCACTGACAGCCTACCGATAAGGTTGTCCTTGCAGGATCCATAGACACCACGTCTTCCCCAGTCCCGCCCGATTCTGAAACACCTGCTGCCATTGAAGACTGCTCTGCTCTCCAACACGCACTTGACACCAGAGATCAGCACCACGCCCACAACAACAACGGGAATTGGTGCGATTGCCAGTCTCAACCTTGCCCCAACGCCCTTCCCAACTCAATCCAAGAGCCGCTTACTGTGAGCAATATAACCTTCCTGCCCATTCCCCAACCCCGATTGCCTACTCCTATCATGTCGACTCCTATCCCGCCTGCCACACCAGCCCCACCCGCCTCTGCAGAAGATCTCATGACTCAGCTCATTAAACAAGTAGCCAATCTTGCTACAGCCATGGAGGAACGCTCATCCTCCAAGTCTAGCATGAACAAACCCGAGGTATTCAAGGGTAAAGACAGTAACGAAGCATGACATTTTAGAGCTCAGTTCCAGAACTGGGCATCAGAACAACCTGATCTTTCCAACAGTCAGGCAAAGCTTATTAATCAGCTTTAGGCTTCTTCACAGAAGGTGCTGGAGACTGGGCGACTCCCCATTTGTTGAATTTCAATGCGGAGAATCCCCCTTTTAAAGGCGATTGGCAGAAGTTTCTCACAGAATTCAGCCAGCGGTTTGAATCGATAGACCCAGGTATGGAAGCCCATAACGCGATCCAATCCCTGAAGCAGGGTAAAGGGCAGACGGTAGCAGAGTTTGCTCAGAAATTCCAGGACATTGGGAGTCGGACTGAGATGTCTGACATTAACTTAAAGGAACACTTCTACTATGCCCTACTTCCAGAGATACGACAGAATCTGGTTACGGTAAACATTGGTCAAGGAGCTGCTCAAACCCTCAAGGAGGCCATCACACGGGCTGTATCAGTGGATGTCTACTTGCATGATCCCACCCTGACTGGTCAAAGCGCTGGACCTACCCGCTCCTATGTGGCCCCTGCCGACCCCCATGCCACCCACACCAGTAATGGGAATACGAGGGAGGCTTTCCTGGCCCGCATGCGGGGACGATGCTTCGGCTGTGGTGCTCAAGGTCATGTCAAGCAAAACTGCCCCTAACGAGAAACTACCTGCTGCTACTGTGGACGTCGAGGACATCTGGAAGCAGTCTGCCAAGACAAGTTCATGGGACTTGGACGAGACCGAGGCCGACGCCAGTAACCTCGGTGCCAGCAGATATCAGCTACGGGATCCGCGTCTTTCTCCCTGTTCCCAAATGAATCTGTCCAGATTGCCGCCTCGACCCCAACTCCTGTACTGGCTACTGTACCTGCTACTCCGAGCCCCCCTAACCAGGACTTCTCCAACCAGATTGGTTAAATAAGGGAATTACTTGATCGAGCTAATGCTATGTCCTCCTCGTCCTCTGGCTTTCAACAGGGTTTTTAAAGAGGGTACCCGTCTCGGCTGCACCGAGAGTACCCCGTGATCAGTTTACTATGTTCGCTACCTCTTCGTATGACTCACTCCCATCATGTACAATATTGTCGATCCGGGAATTAAATTCCAGCTCCCCACATTTTCGAATTCATGCGAGACTAAGAGGAAGGAACCATAGTATAACAACTGCAGCCATGGTAGACTGTGGAGCTACCGCCCTGTTTCTAAACCAAGACTTTGCCACCCGGAACCGTGTAAGATGTGTGCCACTCCAGAAGCCAATTGACGTGTTCAATATCGATGTCACCCCTAACCGAGCTGGAAGAATCACCCACTTCGCACGCCTAGCACTCACAGTAGATAATCAGAAACGGTGGATGGACTTCCTGATCACCAATCTAGGCGGAGAGGATATCATCCTGGAACTCCCCTGGCTACGGAAGGTAAACCCCGAGATTGACTGGGAAAAAAGACGATTTTCAGTAAAACCCCCTCGAGTAACTATAGAAGAAGTCCAAGACGAGGAGACTTCATACCTGCACCTAGCCGCTGCTAACACAGAGAACCCAATTCCTGAACTCCCAAACCCAGAACCCCCTCATTTTGAGGCGTCACTGGAAGCGACCCTTGAAGACAGTGAACCAGCTATGGTGGAGGAATCTCCCATACACCGAATCCGAGCCAATCACAAAACCCGTCGGGCATGGGTTAAAGCAGGAATCCTAGAGGAACAGAGCGAGGAAGTCTGGTGTGCAGCGGGATTCACTTACTCCCAGCAGCTAGCAGAGGAAGCCAACCGAGACAAGCCTGTTAAAACCTTCGCAGAAATGGTCCCTGAGCAATACTGTGAATTCAAGAAGGTCTTTTCAGAATCTGCCTCTGAACGACTACCAGCCCATCAACCCTGGGACCATACAATCGATCTCTTGCCTGGAGCACCGGCAACCATGCGCACCAAGATCTACCCCATGTCCCTAAACGAGCAGGAGGAGCTGGATCACTTCCTGGAAGAAAATCTGCGGAAAGGCTACATTGTTCCCTCTAAATCACCCATCTCGTCCCCAGTCTTCTTTGTTAAGAAGAAGGATGGAAAACTCCGTTTCGTACAGGACTACCGGAAACTGAACGAATACACTGTGAAGAACCGCTATCCCCTCCCCCTGGTTGCTGATATTATCAGTCGACTTCAAGGGGCCCGATATTTCACCAAGTTTGACGTCCGCTGGGGTTATAACAATGTTCGAATTAAGGAAGGTCACGAATGGAAAGGAGCTTTTGCAACCACATGAGGGCTGTTTGAGCCTAAGGTTATGTTCTTTGGTCTTACCAACTCCCCTGCAACGTTCCAAGCACTCATGAATGCGATATTTGCAGACCTTATAGCAGCTGGAAAGGTAGCGGTTTACCTGGACGATATCCTCATCTTTAGCAGTGACCTTCAGGAGCACCGACAAGTGGTACGGGAAGTACTAACCCGGCTCGAGAAGCATGACCCGTACCTACGACCGGAGAAGTGCGAATTTGAACAACAGCAGATTGAATACCTAGGCCTTATCATATCGGAAGGGGAGGTGAGAATGGACCCGGTAAAGGTAGCTGCAGTTCGCGACTGGCCAGCCCCCACTAACCTTCGAGAGCTATGAGGGTTCCTCGGATTTGCTAACTTCTATCGGCGCTTCATCCGGAACTTTGCAAGGATAGCCAGGCCCCTGAATGACCTCACTCGGAAAGACATATCCTTTACCTGGATGGACACCCAGCAGAAAGCATTCGATACCCTCAGAGAAGCCTTCATCTCCGCACCCATCTTAGCCCTGTGGACTCCGGACAGACCGACCCGAATCGAGGTAGACGCATCAGGCTTTGCCACCGGCGGTGCCCTCATGCAGCAGCAAGAGGATGGCCAGTGGCATCCCGTCGCTTTTAGATCAGCCTCAATGCAACCAGCGGAACAGAACTACGAGATCTATGACCGGGAAATGTTAGCCATCATAGAAGCGTTGAAGGACTGGAGGAACTTCCTGGAGGGACTACCCCAGCCATTTGACATCATCACTGACCATTCCAACCTCGAGTTTTGGCGCACAGCTCAAGACCTCACCCGTAGACAAGCTCGCTGGGCTCTATACCTCTCACAGTTTGACTTCCACATGATCCACCGCCCCGGTAGAACAAACACTCAGGCGGATGCTCTCTCTCGTATGGCAGCCCACCAGGTGCTAGACAATGAGGATAATCGACAGCAGATGGTCCTTAAGCCCAACCATTTCACCAAAATTGCAGCCTCTATCCTATGGAACCCCTTAGAGGATCGCATCCGGAAAGCCTCACAGCGGGAAGCACAGGTACTGGAAGGTCTCAAAACAGTCAAAGAGCATGGACTACAACACTTGGCTAATGGGATCGCCGAATGGGAGGAGGACAACGGTCTGGTCTATTACCGAGGACGAGTATACATACCCCCGGACGATGATCTACGCATGGAAGTACTGCGTCAATGCCATGACCATCCCACAGCTGGACACCCTGGATGTCAGCGACTGGTTCTAGTAACGGATGTCACCAGGCGTCACACTCAAGAGAATCTCAGATAGCGGGGCGATAAAGGAGGCAAGCAAAGTTCTGGACTAAACCAGGTAGAATAGACGAGATCAAAGCTAAGGAAATACAGCAAGTAACTACAGCTTATATATGAGTAAACAACCCTCCGCCCTACTAATGCCCAACGCCCTGGGTTAGTGGTAAACATGAGTAGAACATAAGTAAAGCAATGTGTAAGTAATGAAAGCTCGATCGTCATGCTGTATATGTGTTGTGAGACTGCTGTGTTTAATATAAGTAAAATGAAAAGCGCATGTTGTATCAGTAAGCATAAATAATAGGTCATGTGACAAGATAAGACAAGATATAGGATAAGGGAGATAGAAGATAAGACAAAAGATAAGAGATAAGACAAGATAAGGAAAAGATAAGATGAAAAAGAAGTGGTCATAACACTGGACTCCATGGAACACTCGATCTAGTTAGCACCCACTTCTGGTGGCCAACACTGCGATCCTTTGTGGAGAAGTACGTAGAGGGATGTGAGACGTGTGCACGCAAAAAGATTCAACGACACCCACGAGCTGTAACGCAGCCATTAGATGTACCTTCGGGTCTATGGGAAGAGGTAGGAGTGGACCTGATAACGCAATTGCCTAACTCCCAAGGATACGACGCAGTCCTGGTTTGCACGGATCTCTATGGGAAACAAATTCATGCCCTCCCATGTACTAGCTCCATCACTGCGGAAGGCGTTGCTGACATCTACTACAGGGAAATCTTCCATCTCCACGGGCTCCCTCTCCACTTCAAGTCTGACCGCGGGCCTCAGTTTGCAGCTAAACTCATGCGATCCCTACTCGCTAGACTGGGAATAAAATCAGACCTTACATCCGGATACCGTCCTCAGTCCAACGGTCAAACCGAACGCGCCAACCAAGAAGTAGAAAAGTACATTTGACTCTATGTAGGTCATCGGCAGGATGACTGGGCAGAACATCTCCCCATGGCGGAGTTTGTAATCAACTCGCGAACCCATTCTGCACTTGGCATGTCCCCATTCGAGCTTACCTACAGATATCTCCCCTTGTTTAACATTCCAGTTGGACAATGCAGCGGGATCCCGGCAGTGGATGACCGCATACAGATACTCCGAGAAGCCCGACAGGATGCAGGGGCCGCCTTGCACTTAGGGAAGAAGCAACAGAAAGAAGGATATGAACGAGGAAAACGGAAGGCTCACCAGTTCAAACTCGGAAATTTTGTTTGGCTCAGTGCGGAGGACATCAACCTCCAACTATCCAGTGAGAAGTTAGGAGATCGACAACTCGGCCCTTACCGCATCCTGGAGAAAATCGGACCACTGGACTACCGCCTTGACCTCCCCATCTCCCTTGACCGCATTCACCCTGTCTTTCATGTTGACAAACTCTATCCCTGGAAAGGGAACACTATCAATGGACAAATACCAACACCACCGGAGCCAGTATATCTAGAAGATGAAGATGAGCCGGAGTACGAAGTTGAGGAGATTTTGGACAGTCGGGTTCGGTGGAAGAGGTTGGAATACCTGGTTAAGTGGAAGGGTTACGATGCAGGACATAACTCATGGGAACCAGCACCCAACCTTAGCCGTGCGCCGAAGATCGTTCGAGCATTCCACAAGAAACACCCGTCAGCAGCTAAAGCTTGACCATCGAGGGCAATGGTCATAAGGAGGGGGGTAATGTCATGAAGTACGCTGCCCCTATCATTTTCCTTTTCTCACCATCTCTACGCCCTTATTTGTACGATACATCACTCCATCACTTTCACGTCCCACCATTGTCGAACCCTCATCGATTACTGATCCACCTGACCCCCCTCATCGATTACTGATCCATCAGCTACCCTTCTCCTTCTACCGGCTTCCGCCACCTTCTTTATTCTCAAACTGTACAGTATTACATCGTCAGTTCCCGCAGACCGGATTGTGTATATAAAGCCAGCCCCCCACTACCTGGCCCCTTATCTTGACCTCTCTGTCATTATCTTGGGACCAGGTATGTGCTTACTTACTAGTACCTACAACTACAATACTAATATAACTCTGTCATTATCTTGGGACCAGTCTGTCTCTGCTCCGCTTAGTCGTTCCGCATTATCGCTCTGCTCAAAGTCACTCTGCCTCCCTGCTCCGCTTAGTCACTCCGCCGCTGCCACTTTGTGACACTTGGCATCTGCAAAACATGGATATTTGGCTAAGGGCTGAGAGCAGATCCCAGCCAATCCCAGTACTGAAAGCACTGAGAGCAGGTTGCTCTGAGTGCTCTCACTGCTGGGAAATGCTCTCAACTGCTTTCAGACCCTTAGCCAAAATACAGGTTTTGCAGATGTGGCAACAAGTCTGTCTTGGATAACATGAGTGACCTAACAAAAATGCTGGATGTTGCTGATACCAAAATAGACACTGAGTATATGTTACTCCAATGCAAACAAATGAAGAGCTGGAAACTGATTTATACCATTAACCATAAACCAATGTCCGGATCCTTTTTAAAACCAGAGCCACAACTGCATTTCCTTTGAGAAGTCCCAATGACTACAGAAACAGCTCTGGGGATAGTGATACATCATCAGCAGAGCTTGCCTCTAAACTATGACTGAAGACATTATTGTACAATAGATTACACCCTGATGAAGCTATATATACTCTTGTCAGCAACTGGTTCTAGTAACGGATGTCACCAGACGTCACACTCAAGAAAACCTCAAACAGCGGAGCGATAAAGGGAACAAGCAAAGTTCTGGGCTAAACCAGGTAGAATAGACGAGATCAAAGCTAAGGAAATACAGCAAGTAACTACAGCTTATATACGAGTAAACAACCCTCCGCCCTACTAATGCCCAACGCCCTGGGTTAGTGGTAAACATGAGTAGAACATAAGTAAAGCAATGTGTAAGTAATGAAAGCTCGATCGTCATGCTGTATATGTGTTGTGAGACTGCTGTGTTTAATATAAGTAAATGAAAAGCGCATGTTGTATCAGTAAGCATAAATAATAGGTCAGGTGACAAGATAAGACAAGATATAGGATAAGGGAGATAGAAGATAAGACAAAAGATAAAAGATAAGACAAGATAAGAAAAAGATAAGATGAAAAAGAAGTGATCGTAACAGTCGTCGGTTCAACTTCTGAGGTTTCCGGAAATACTGGAGATTTTGGTGATCTGTGAAGACTTCAACAGGTTCTTTTGCGCCCAGCAAGTACTGCCTCCAGTCCGAGAGGGAGTCCATGATGGCCATCATCTCTTTGTCGTAAATTTCGTAGTTCCGTTCAACCTCGTTGAGTGACCTGGACCTGAAAGCTACTGGTCTCCATTTTCCATCAATGTTCTGTGACAGGACTGCACCATTAGCGTAGTCAGAGGAATCGGCTTCAACTCGGAACTTTCCAGCTTCTCCTGGGATAATGAGAGTGACATCTTCGATGATCCGGTCCTTCAACCGATCGAATGCATCTTGTTCGAGAGATGTCCATTCCCAAGTTGTATTCCCTGTGAGCCGTGTTAGGGGTTTGGCAATTTTACTGAAATCTCGGATGAACCGGCGGAAGAAGTTGCAAAACCCTAAAAACAATTGTAGTTCACGTTTTTTCTCTGGTGGCTGCCAGGTTCGAACTGCTTCAACCTTTTTTGGGTCCATCCGGATTTGTCCATTGCCTACAATGATTCCGAGATATTCAACCTCCTTAGCTTCAAAGGTACACTTTTCGGGTTTCAAGTACAGCTTGTTGTCTTTTAGGATATCAAGAACCTTTCTGACGATGACTCGGTGTTCCTCAATGTTGTCCGTGAAGATAAGGATATCATCCATGTAGACAATGACATGTCCTTGATCGATTAACTCTCGAAGGATGTGATTCATGAACGCTTGGAACGTGGCGGGTGAGTTTGTAAGTCCGAAAAACATGACCGTAGGCTCAAACAAGCCTCTGTTTGTCCGGAACGCTGCTTTCCATTCGTCTCCTTCTTTGATCCGGATGTTATTGAATCCCCATCGGACGTCCATCTTGGTGAAGATTTTGGAATTCTTCAGCTTATCGATGAGTTCCTGAATCAATGGGAGTGGATATCAATTCTTGACAGTCATGTCATTTAGCTTTCGATAATCCTGTACGGGCCGTAGCGTTCCATCTTTCTTTTTGACAAAGAAGAAAGGTGAAGCCATGGGTGAACGTGATGGTCGTATTCGTCCCGATCTAAGGTTTTCTTCCAGGAATTCGTCTAAAGCCTTCTGTTCTGGTGGACTGAGGGGATAAACTTTGCAATCAACTGGCTTAGAGCCTGGCGTTAATTCTATAGCATGATCCCATGGACGTCTTTCCGGCATTTGGTCAAAATCCTTTTTACTAAATACATCAGCATACTCGGCAAGGTACGGAGTAGCGGCATCTGTAGTAGTGGTTTGTACTTTGATATGACCTTGGTCGGAGAGATACCCATTCCAATCGAACCAGAAGATCCTTTCACCATCGACAAGCTTTCCCTCTGTACCATCATCCTCAGGTGACTCATAGTGTGGCAAATATCCGCATTTGTCAGGACAACGTTCAAACGTTAACGTGGATTCCTTCCAATCAATGCTGGGATTATGGTAACGTAGCCAATCTATGCCTAGGAAGATATCTGTCTTGCCTAAATTGGTAACTGCCAAATCTATTCGTTTGGCATGATCTCCTATCACCATTCGGACTTGTACATAGCCTTCTATGGAACCATTTTTGTTCAGAGTGCCATCGGCATTATAGACCGGCATTTTGACTGGTAACTCCTTAACAGTGAGCTGGTGCCGTTCTACAAAGTCCTTATTGATACAGGACCCTGTGGCTCCGCTGTCTAAGAGGGCTTCCGTTTCAATCTGCACACCATTGTCGATATTCTCAATAGTGGTTCGCAACTTTAGCTCACGTCCTCGGGTACCTCGGACGAATCTCTTACGACTTTTGAGATTGGTAACTGCTTCAGTTGCGGTTGCATGATTTAGATTTCGTATAGCCAATACCGTTTCTTCCGATGCTTCTCTGACACGACTTTCAGGCATCCAGGCTCTAAGGATTCCTATAGCCATGGGGAGTTTGTCCATTTGTAACCGCTGCGCCACCCATTCAGGTGTGTTTGGTTCATATCTCACAGGTTTTTCCTCAGTTCGGTTCGTCATTGTAGATAAGTTATTTTTATTGGGTGTACCAGTACTACCGAATTCAAAACTAAATTGACTGTCTACATATGACAATGACGAAAAGTCCGATACTGATTCTGAGATTGGCCCCGGCAGACCTGCGTCTACTGCTGGGGCAGGACAAAACCCAATTCTTTGGCCATGGCCTCCTGATCCTCCTGTGTCATCCGGCTCCACATGCCTCTGACAAACTGCGGTTTCGGCGCTTTCTCTGGACAGAACTTCGCAATGTGGCCTTGCTTGCCACAATGGAAGCATTCCCTGTTACGACGCGCAGCGTCAATGTCCATTGGTCTGCCTGCACCTTTGAAAGTAATTCCGGTCCCATCTTTCCTATCCTGGGTGGGTACCGCAGGGGTTGGAGTCTTGGGTACTGAAGTCTGTGTCTGTGGTTGCCATTTCTGGTTACTAGGTCCCTGCCCAGCATTCCGCTGGTATCTATTTGACCAGTTGCGCCGCATTTCCTCACGACGCCACCACATGTCATCGATACTGATGATCTTCTGTTTGAGTTCATCGAACTTTTCGATTCGCTCATTGCTGGTACCATATACTTGATCGATCAGCTTAGGCTTTACGTTCATTTTGATCAGTCTGATGACATAGGGTGCGTCCTTGACGTATCCGGCATCTCGCATGATAACCTCAAATTCCTTGAAGAAATCCTCTGCCCTCTCATTGGGGCCCTGGCGGAGGTGTTCTAGCCTCTCCTGTGCGTTCTCTGTAAGTCCTTTGTCTAGGAAGGAGGCATTCAATGCGTCCTTGAATCCTTTCCACGTGTTAGCCCATTCCTCCTCATCATCGTCGAAGTTATCATCCATGTAATTCTGGACCCAGCTACTGACTTTGGGACCTCGCATATACGAGATTGCAATGTCAATTCTCTCATTGTCTGTAGTGACTCTGTTCCTTGGATCGCGAATGTAAGCAAAGAGGGTACGGCGCCACTCTTTGAACTGGGTTTTATTGCCATCAAAGATACTGGGTTCTCTGAGCAATGACTTGCCATGAACATGAGGAGTAGTGACAGGAGTAATGGGAACAGGAGTCATGGGGATAGGATCGGGAGTAGGGTTAGACATGCTGTAGTGGGGTGATATGTAGGCAGGTATGAATGAGGTGATGTTTCGTTCAATTGAAGATGAAGTGGATGGAGCAGATGAGTTGGGGGAGCGGGGACGATCGGTTTGTACCGAAAGTCTAGGTCGTCCTAGTCTTGAGGTAGAGTCCGCTGTAAGGAGGACGAGTTACTAATGCAACTCGGTGGTGATGATGGGAAAATGTATGATTGGATTTGTAGAAGTCGGGAGTAATGTGGGGAAGATTTCGAAAAAAGAGTACAATGATGTGGGAAGCAGACTTCTACTCTCTCTTCGAGCAGTGTCGCCTATAGTACAAAGGTGTAACGTTGAGTCCGACACCGTACTGGCAGACGAAAGCGTCGACTGATCACTAATCTTCGGAGAGGGGTCTTCGCGTGCACATTGAGCTCCATTCCTAGACAGGGAGGGTGCATCTGTTCATCAATCGAGAGTGGAAGGCTGCTTCCCACATCATCGTACTCTTTTTTCGAAATCTTCCCCACATTACTCCCGACTTCTACGAATCCAACCATACATTTTCCCATCATCACCACCGAGTTGCATTAGTAACTCGTCTTCCCTACAACGGAT
The DNA here is from genome assembly GCA_028011325.1 of Lentinula lateritia. Lineage (NCBI taxonomy): Eukaryota > Fungi > Basidiomycota > Agaricomycetes > Agaricales > Omphalotaceae > Lentinula > Lentinula lateritia. Next base: position 304,778 of record JANVFT010000038.1, read on the forward strand.
TTTACCTCAAGACTAGGACGACCTAGACTTTCGGTACAAACTGATTGTTACCGCACCCCCGATTCATCTGCCCCATCCACTTCATCCTCTATCGAACGAAACATCACTTCATTCATTCCCACTTACATACCACCCAACTACAGCATGTCCGATCCTACTCCCGCTCCTGTTACCACTTCCCAAGTCCATGGCAAGTCGTTGCTCAGAGAACCTAGCGTCTTTGATGGCGACAAGGCTCAGTTCAAAGAGTGGCGCCGTACCCTCTTTGCCTACATTCGTGATCCAAGGAACAGGATTGTTACAGACAGCGAAAGAATTGACATTGCGGTCTCGTATATGCGAGGTCCCAAAGTCAGTAGCTGGGTCCAGAACTATACGGACGATAACTTCAATGACGACGAGGAAACATGGAGAGTCACGTGGAAAGGATTTAAGGACGCATTGAATGCCTCCTTCCTAGACAAAGGACTCACAGAGAATGCACAGGAGAAGCTAGAACATCTCCGCCAGGGCCCCAATGAGAGGGCAGAGGATTTCTTCAAGGAATTTGAAGTTATCATGCGAGACGCCGGATATGTCAAGGATGCCCCCTATGTTATCAGGCTAATCGAAATGAACGTAAAGCCGAAGCTGATCGATCAAGTATATGGTACCAGTAATGAGCGTATCGAGAAGTTTGATGAGCTCAAACAGAAGATTATCAGCATTGATGACATGTGGTGGCGTCGTGAAGAAATGCGACGCAACTGGTCAAGCAGATACCAGCAGAATGCTGGGCAAGGACCTAGTAACCAGAAATGGCAACCACAGACACAGGCTCCAGTACCCAAGACTCCAACCCCTGCGGTACCCACCCAGGATAGGAAAGATGGGACCGGAATTACTTTCAAAGGTGCAGGCAGACCAATGGACATTGACGCTGCGCGTCGTAACAGGGAATGCTTCCATTGTGGCAAGCAAGGCCACATTGCGAAGTTCTGTCCAGAGAAAGCGCCGAAACCGCAGTTTGTCAGAGGCATGTGGAGCCGGATGACACAGGAGGATCAGGAGGCCATGGCCAAAGAATTGGGTTTTGTCCTGCCCCAGCAGTAGACGCAGGTCTGCCGGGGCCAATCTCAGAATCAGTATCGGACTTTTCGTCATTGTCATATGTAGACAGTCAATTTAGTTTTGAATTCGGTAGTACTGGTACACCCAATAAAAATAACTTATCTACAATGACGAACCGAACTGAGGAAAAACCTGTGAGATATGAACCAAACACACCTGAATGGGTGGCGCAGCGGTTACAAATGGACAAACTCCCCATGGCTATAGGAATCCTTAGAGCCTGGATGCCTGAAAGTCGTGTCAGAGAAGCATCGGAAGAAACGGTATTGGCTATACGAAATCTAAATCATGCAACCGCAACTGAAGCAGTTACCAATCTCAAAAGTCGTAAGAGATTCGTCCGAGGTACCCGAGGACGTGAGCTAAAGTTGCGAACCACTATTGAGAATATCGACAATGGTGTGCAGATTGAAACGGAAGCCCTCCTAGACAGCGGAGCCACAGGGTCCTGTATCAATAAGGACTTTGTAGAACGGCACCAGCTCAATGTTAAGGAGTTACCAGTCAAAATGCCGGTCTATAACGCCGATGGCACTCTGAACAAAAATGGTTCCATAGAAGGCTATGTACAAGTCCGAATGGTGATAGGAGATCATGCCAAACGAATAGATTTGGCAGTTACCAATTTAGGCAAGACAGATATCTTCCTAGGCATAGATTGGCTATGTTACCATAATCCCAGCATTGATTGGAAGGAATCCACGTTGACGTTTGAACGTTGTCCTGACAAATGCGGATATTTGCCACACTATGAATCACCTGAGGATGATGGTACAGAGGGAAAGCTTATCGATGGTGAAAGGATCTTCTGGTTCGATTGGAATGGGTATCTCTCCGACCAAGGTCATATCAAAGTACAAACCACTACTACAGATGCCGCTACTCCGTACCTTGCCGAGTATGCTGATGTATTTAGTAAAAAGGATTTTGACCAAATGCCGGAAAGACGTCCATGGGATCATGCTATAGAATTAATGCCAGGCTCTAAGCCAGTTGATTGCAAAGTTTATCCCCTCAGTCCACCAGAACAGAAGGCTTTAGACGAATTCCTGGAAGAAAACCTTAGATTAGGACGAATACGACCATCACGTTCACCCATGGCTTCACCTTTCTTCTTTGTCAAAAAGAAAGATGGAACGCTACGGCCCGTACAGGATTATCGAAAGCTAAATGACATGACTGTCAAGAATTGATATCCACTCCCATTGATTCAGGAACTCATCGATAAGCTGAAGAATTCCAAAATCTTCACCAAGATGGACGTCCGATGGGGATTCAATAACATCCGGATCAAAGAAGGAGACGAATGGAAAGCAGCGTTCCGGACAAACAGAGGCTTGTTTGAGCCTACGGTCATGTTTTTCGGACTTACAAACTCACCCGCCACGTTCCAAGCGTTCATGAATCACATCCTTCGAGAGTTAATCGATCAAGGACATGTCATTGTCTACATGGATGATATCCTTATCTTCACGGACAACATTGAGGAACACCGAGTCATCGTCAGAAAGGTTCTTGATATCCTAAAAGACAACAAGCTGTACTTGAAACCCGAAAAGTGTACCTTTGAAGCTAAGGAGGTTGAATATCTCGGAATCATTGTAGGCAATGGACAAATCCGGATGGACCCAAAAAAGGTTGAAGCAGTTCGAACCTGGCAGCCACCAGAGAAAAAACGTGAACTACAATTGTTTTTAGGGTTTTGCAACTTCTTCCGCCGGTTCATCCGAGATTTCAGTAAAATTGCCAAACCCCTAACACGGCTCACAGGGAATACAACTTGGGAATGGACGTCTCTTGAACAGGATGCATTTGATCGGTTAAAGGACTGGATCATCGAAGACGTCACTCTCATTATCCCAAGAGAAGCTGGAAAGTTCCGAGTTGAAGCCGATTCCTCTGACTACGCTAATGGTGCAGTCCTGTCACAAAACGTTGATGGAAAATGGAGACCAGTAGCTTTCAGGTCCAGGTCACTCAACGAGGTTGAACGAAACTACGAAATTTATGACAAAGAGATGATGCCCATCATGGACTCCCTCTCGGACTGGAGGCAGTACTTGCTGGGCGCAAAAGAACCTGTTGAAGTCTTCACAGATCACCAAAATCTCCAGTATTTCCGGAAACCTCAGAAGTTGAACCGATGACAAGCCAGATGGGTAGTTGAAATCGCTGAATACCATATCGAACTCTTCCATAAGCCTGGGAAATCAATGGGAAAAGCTGATGCCCTGTCATGGATGTCAGGCCTTGAGAAAGGGGAGAACGACAATACCAACGTCACGCTACTAAAACCGGAATTTTTCATTTCTCAGATAATGGATCAGACATCTGCCCCCGAAGAGGATCTGCTTAATCTCATCCGAAGAAAGAAAAATCAGCGAGACAAATTAGTACAGGTTGCCCTCGAGTCTAAAGACAAGGAATGGCTTGAAACTGAGGACGGACTAGCAGTTTGGCAAGGACGCATCTATGTCCCTAAGGACAAAGAACTCAGAGGACGGATCATACAGGCACATCATGATGCCCAGACAGCAGGACACCCCGGCCGCTATAAAACTATTGAGTTGATTACACGCAACTACTGGTGGCCAGGAATTAGTCGGGACGTCAGGATCTATGTGGAAGGCTGCGAAAAATGTCAAGCTACAAAGACACATCGTACCAAGCCTGTAGGACCGTTACATCCACATGACGTACCATCTGAGCCCTGGGAAATCATCGGAACAGATATGATTGGCGAATTACCAGAGTCCGGAGGATATAATGCCATCAGCGTGTTTGTCAATCACTTCACAAAGAGGTTGCGACTCTTTGCCACGCATACTACGATAACATCTGAAGGAATGGCATGTGTCTATCGTGACAAAGTATTCCCAGTCCATGGAATGCCCCGAAAGATCATCCACGATCGCGGCCCTCAGTACCACGCCCGCTTCATGAAGGAACTGTACAAGTTACTGGGAATCGAAAGCAACTATACAACTGCATACCATCCTCAGACTAATGGCCAGACGGAACGGATAAATCAAGAAATCGAACATTACATCCGCCTTTTTGTGAATCATCATCAGAGTGATTGGCACGAGTGGCTTCCTATGATGGAGTTTGCGTACAATGATTGAGTACATTCAGCTACAAAAGTTTCACCCTTCTACGCAGACAACGGCAGACACCCATACAAAGGAACCACGCCGAAGATGACGTCACAAAACCCAACCGCCCAGGAGTTTGCTGATAGTATGAAACGGATCAGGGAAGAAGTAGGGTCGGCACTGAAAAAAGCCGCTGAGGACATGAAGCGCCAATATGACAAACACCGGAACGAGGCGATAGAATATAACGCTGGTGATAAAGTTTGGCTTGAAGGAACTAACATAACGACAGATTGTCCAATGAAGAAACTTGGTGACAAACGATTTGGACTGTTTAAAGTTCTTGAAAAGATCGGACCCGGCTCATACAAACTCGACATCCCTCGTACATGGAAAAGAATCCATAATGTCTTCAACGAAATGCACCTATCCCCGTACCATGAACCCCAGTTCCCAACACAACCCCGAAATACTGAACCACTGCCGGAAGTAGTAGGAGAAGAAGAAGAATACGAGGTAGAGGAGGTAGTCGACTCACGCAAGTATCGGAATGGCATCCAGTACAAGGTAAAATGGGAAGGTTATGGACCACATGAAATGACGTGGGAACCTGCAGCTAATATGACGAATGCCAAAGAAGCTGTTCAGGACTTCCACAAGAAGTATCCTAACAAGCCCAGGCCTCGAGTCCTCAAACGGATCGAGATTCCGATTGCTCAGTCTCCCACTGAATTGTTCCGACCAGTCCCTACATCCAACATAGAACCAATCCCAAGTAATATGCCATCTGAAGCACTTGTCAACCGACTTGCGCGTCATGGAATTCGCGCCTTAAGAGGGGGGTAATGTTACGATCACTTCTTTTTCATCTTATCTTTTCCTTATCTTGTCTTATCTTTTATCTTTTGTCTTATCTTCTATCTCCCTTATCCTATATCTTGTCTTATCTTGTCACCTGACCTATTATTTATGCTTACTGATACAACATGCGCTTTTCATTTACTTATATTAAACACAGCAGTCTCACAACACATATACAGCATAACGATCGAGCTTTCATTACTTACACATTGCTTTACTTATGTTCTACTTATGTTTACCACTAACCCAGGGCGTTGGGCATTAGTAGGGCGGAGGGTTGTTTACTCGTATATAAGCTGTAGTTACTTGCTGTATTTCCTTAGCTTTGATCTCGTCTATTCTACCTGGTTTAGCCCAGAACCTTGCTTGTTCCCTTTATCGCCCCGCTGTTTGAGGTTTTCTTGAGTGTGACGCCTGGTGACATCCGTTACTAGAACCAGTCGCTGACAGGTACGAAGTGCACCTTTGGTCCATCTACATTTAATTTACTCTTTCCAATTTGCTTATATCAAGTATTGGGTGTTTATGTAGAAAAACACTTGCATTGTTCTTTTACGAGCCCTCTGCCTTTGTGCAATGACTGCAATTTATGCACTTGCAAATCCTTAGGAGGATTGCCTTGGAACTGAACTTGTACTAGCCGGCTTGTGGAGCCGGCTAGCAAACAAGTCTTTTACCTTTGGCTCATTTGCTTTGACCTCAAGACAGAGATTCTGTACAGGGTACGTACATTTGAGGCTTCCGAGGGACCGTCCGTGCAATCACAATAAACAGGCATCCACTTATCCATACTTTTTCTGAACTTATATATTCTTGCTCTCTTCACATGATGAATAATCAGATGAAGAAGTTGGTCTAGAATCTGTTTCAAGTTGAGCAAAAATAAATTTCAATCCATAGTGAGTTGGAAAATGAATCGACGTCAGATATCAATATGTAAGTCTATAGGAACATCTTGAGATACTGTGTGAAGTCAAGCGACAATATTTTCCGTGTATTTGTCATCTTTGAAGATTGTAGATACTGGATCCTCTTCCCCTTCTTCTCCTTCCTTCTCAAATTTGTCCCATCTGCCACAAATTGCGCCACTTGAAAGTGCATGGCATATTGGGATGATCCAGAGGGAAAGGTTGACTACGAGGATTGAAAGTGATCTCCTCCACCTTCACTGCAGGTCCTATGGCATGGGCCAATCTCTCTTTAATTTCAATAGGCACAGGGAAGATCCCGACATCTTTCTCATGCCCTTTTAGTTCTTCAGTTGTTGGTTCGAACTGAACTTCATAAAGACTGAGTCCCGCGACATGGGGCTAATAACAGTTTGCATAAGCGGTTGTCAAATGTTTGCCAAAAATAGCAACTCACAGAGGATACTTCAAGGGGGACATTAAAGGTTCGTGCAGGAGCAGCATGAACAGTAGCGAGAAGACACAAGAAGATATATAGATTGCTGAAGTGCATCGTTCACGGGGTTTTTAGTCAAGCAAAAGCGGGGCGAAATGATGGCAAGATTGAGTGATGTCCAAGACTCGGACAAGCGCGAACGGCGGATAAACAGAGGGGGAACTGGCCAGCAGATTCTGAAGTGGTTTGATCTCTGATTGAGCCTTTTATAACTACATCGCTGGGTGAATAAGCACTATTGACGCAAACCAGTGCCAATATATACAGGATATGCATGCTGCCCAGTTGCTAAGGCCTTATTACTCGCATGTGTACTGCGCGACTTGTGCCTCTTTGCTAAATGAATCTGCACGAATCCTCCTTGAATTTTCGAGCCATATTTTGTGACCCGTACGTGGTCTGTGGTCAGGAAGCCGCCCTACGCACCATGGTACATGATCATCTGGCGTCAACCGGCGCCATTTGTTATTGGAGGGAAAACGATGGAAACCGTTTGAAAGAAACACAATCTGGATTAGCGAGACGCGAGACACTAATCCGGCTGCGGTATTGTACGGCAGGAGCCAAGACGAGAGCCGATCGCTGTTTGACCTCTTCGGTTAAAGGAAGAATACCAACATCATGCTCATCCTGAAGCTGTTCTTCTGGCGTTGGTGCAAACAGGTGAAATCCGACTTCAAAGAAAGTTGGTTTACTGAGAGCAGCAATCTAGGGAGTGTAAAATGCTCGCCGATGAGTCAAGTTTGCTGGCAACTCACATAGGGGGCAACAGGTTATAAATTAGCGGCAGGTACAGCAACATCATACACAACAGTGAGAAGACAACGGGATGAAGCGCATCGTTTGATGAGATGATGTTCGAGAAAAAACGAGGCAGCACAGGGCAGCACAGAAGGGAGGGAAATTGGCCAGCAGATTCTGCGATGATTTGAATCTCTGATTGAGGTTATACCCTGTCATACCGTGGCTCGGCAAGAGAGGCACATTAGGGCAGATGAGGGCAGATGGTTGTTTAGTTTCACCAGGTTTCACCCCACTCCACTTACAACCATGAGGACACTACCGAGACCGGCAGTCACTGCGCGATGGACGAAGTATGTTGGTTGTTCCTCAATGACTCCGTACAGGAGAATTCCCATTCCCGAATCCTTCAAAATCTTGTTATTTACATTCACACTACATGTACACAACGTAGAACAACTACACCTGAATTATATTCTTTCCCTCCTCATTAAAAGCCTTACTCAAAAATATCAAAGTCCAATCCCCAATTCTTACTCGGGTTTGAACCTCGTTCAGGTTTATGAGATGTTGCAGCCTTCTCGATCTTCTCGAATGCCGCCTCAGGGAGCTTTCTAAGGTGTATATTTTCGGTGACTCGGGAAGGTGTTTCACTTTTAGGTAAAACGATAGTCTGTGATACGCGGATAAGAACGGATGAGATGCATAATCAAGGACAGACGGATTCATACGCCTCTTTGAATGTGCCATGATATAATGACTTGAGCTGGGGTCATTCCAAGCGTTTGAGCGACTTCTCTGATCTATAGGACTTGCAACTGAAGGAATTTGCGAGCCGGAGGAAAGATTATAGTGCATTGGAAGGCCGCCTAAGCCTTGCTGGGTGTGATGGCCACATCCAAAAGGTGGGAATTTGAATCCAATTCGACCTGTGAGGCCTTTACGAACAGTGAAAGCGACAGAAAACATGATAAGCAGAGAGAGAGTTAGAAGTTTCTTCCAATTGTGTTTGTGATAAGTATCTGGAGTCAAATTTTGAGTGTTGGATTCGTTCTTGTACTGTGGAAGACGCAACATGACATCGATGTGGGGAAAGATATTTCCCAAGCACTTGGAGTATTATTCGGCTCAATAACGGATCATTCCGAGTTTCTCCTTTCCGCAACGCTCATCGTGGCTTTTGCTAGGTATCTTTCAACACAGGCTGCCAGAATGTCAGCTTCGAGCGACGTATTGATTATTGGGGCTGGGCTAGCTGGTCTTTCTGCCGCGTACAACCTCAGTAAAGCAGGTAAAACTGTCCAAGTTGTCGAAGCAAGAGATCGGATTGGGGGACGAGCATGGACAGATTATTCGTTTGGATTTCCTGTTGAGCTCGGATGTATGGCTATCCATGGATATAATCAAGGAAATCCAGTGCTCGGATACGCGAAGACTTTAGGCCTGGTCAGTGCGCAGAATGATTTCTTGATTCTTCCAGTTCATCGATTTCAATTTTCAGGAAACCAAACTCCTACCAGCTTCACCAGGAACATTGTTCACAAAGGATGGACCGTTGGACGCAGATCTTACTCGAAGACTTCATACAAACATATTCTTAGCCATGTCACACATGAACAAAGTGACATCTGAACCCTTATCGGACTCATCTTCTGCTGCAGACATCTTGCTATCATCCTCTTCCCCTTTGTACACAGGGCTTTCTGAAACCGAGAAAGAGAAGGCCACTGCGCTTGCTCGAGCAGCGGAAATTGGATGGGGTATATCTCTTGAAGAAGCTTCTGCTCACTGGTCTGGATGGGCTTCTGGGGTGGCGTTCGCAGGTTCAGATGGTATCGTCGTTGGTGGATATGGAAAACTAGTCGCAGCGCTACGTGCTGCAGCCGAAGAAACAGGGAAAGCATCGTTTGTACTGAATGCGCATGTATCGAAGGTCGATAAAACCAACGATGGTCGAATTCAGATTCATACTTCCAATGGGCAAGTATATAATGGTCGAGCGGCTCTGAGCACGATACCACTAGGTACATTGAAGAAGGTGACAGATGATTTCTTTGATCCACCACTTCCTGCTCGCAAGAGCTCTGTCATTTCTCGTACCGCCGTTGGTATCCTCGAGAAATTGGGTCTACTGTATGATTCACTCTGGTGGGATCCTACAGCAGGACCTTTCACTATTCTTTCAGAGCCCGGTACCTTTTTAGCCATCCCAATTTCGAGCTCACCGCCGTGCCTACACGTATTAGTCCCACATGGTCTCACAGGTTTGTCTGCAGACACAATTCACAACGTTCTTTCGCAAGCAATTGCTCCAGAAAAGACGGTCCCGAAACCAATCAAGGCAATTGCTTCGCGCTGGAAAGATGATGAACTATCGTTTGGGGCCACTAGTAGTCCTGTCCGAGTCGGGGAAGGAAGATCTCCGCTTGACTTTGCGGAACTGGCGAGACCTGTATGGGGAGGATTACTCGGGTTTGCGGGAGAAGCGACTGAATTGGATCAGTGAGTCTTGTGCTCTTTCAGGTGGGTTCATACTCAATATTTTGTCTCCCCTTCAGCCGAGGTAGTGTTCCTGGGGCGATTCTGAGTGGAGAACGGGAGGCGCGACGGATTGAGGCTCTTCTTGATTGGCAGTATGTTGTGTGACAACCTACCAGAGCTGTATATAATCCAAAGCAACCATTATCTCTCCCTGTAACGTTTTGGTCAATCCTCTAGCATGGGAACTCATGTACTCATCCTGACTTTCTTCCCTATTCTGCTACTAGCTTGAACTTCAAATTCAGTCAACAATATTTTGCAGTGAATATATTGTATATACCATGCTAAAAGACTGTGACTGACTAGACTCGAGGAGAGAATAGGAGAGCAAATACAGTGGGAGAATGCAGGATCGCAACCAGTACATAAGGGAGAAAAGAGAGGGAAAGATTGTGTATGCATCGAGAGATTCATGGGAAGGAAGGCTACAAGATAAGTGCTACAGAGATGCAAAGACTATAATGCGACGGAGATGGTGTGAGAGATAGCGCATGTGTGTATGGTAGGTGAAATTATGGATCAGGTATCGCGTATGAGTAAAGCGAGGGGGAATTGGAAGAAATAATGGGTATAGCCCGCGGTCCGAGAATTAGGAGATCGACATGAGAGGAAACACGAGAAGAATGCTACATAGATGACTCGATGGATGAATGCTTTTCAAAGAGAGAGTGGGAAGATGTGAGAGAATCAAAGAGAAGCAGAGTGAGACAAAGAGAGGAAGAATTACAGAGAAAGATTGTTCCAAATGTATGCATGATGTATGATCATTAACGAAGCGATGGGGTAGGATTGGATCGAGGGAATGGTTATGTGGAAAATTAGGACGAAAGGAAGTCATTAGTGAGAAAGAGATTACGAGAGCAAAGGAGTTAGACAAAAATACAAGAAAAAAGGCAAAAAAATGGGTGAAGATCATCAAGAATTCCTCAGTCGAGCTGATTTTCGGCAAACGCGAAACTCTGATCCTGATAATCATGGAACGGTGCATATACGGAGCTCCCGCTCGCCTGGTTAGCCAGAGGATGAACGTAGATCATCTGGTGCTCTGAAGAAACAGCGCCTCCGTTCGCATCATGATACTGAGCTGGAGGCTGAAAATAGTTGTTCTGGAACATCTGTGCAGTGGTATATCCAGAATTCATACCGCTCCCGCTTGGTTCACTTGGGCTAGTATGAGTGCAATTTGTCACAAGATTGTTGTAAGGTAGCGGAGCCTGGGCATTGTTCATCTGCAGGGCATCGTACCCCGAGAAATTCATATCTGAGGTATTGGTTTCGTTCATTGTATCACCTGAGCTGGAATCTGGTTGTTGCTGTCCAAGTTGGGCGATGAGATTCTGCAAGGCAAAGTCATCAAGGCCTTGCAGGATTACTCCCAGGTCGTTGAGTAGAGAGGGAGGATCGGCCTGGACAGTGCTGGGGAGAAGGGCAGAGGGGTGTCCACTGGCAGGGTAGGAGGAGATGGACACGTTAGAATTGTCAGAAAAGGTTGATTGTTCCGTATTTGCATCGACATTTGCGAGACCGCTGTGGACAGAGTTAGAGTCCAAATTACCCATAGAGACCTCAAGACTCGGAGTGCAGTTATGGGGTTGATCTACGAGGGCTTTATCGAATGGATTGAAACCATTGGAGCAGGAAGGATCAGCTTCGAAGGAATCAAAGGTTGAGGGAACGGTGGTATTATATGCGGCAGACGTGTTGTCGTCACTAGCAAAGGCCGAAGGTCCCCAGTTCATATTACTTCCGCTGCCCAAGTAAGCATTAACATCTGGTATATCACCCATCATAACGTTCAGATTGAAGTTCTGCGGCTGGTCGATGATGGTGTTATCAAAAGGATTGAAATTATGAAAGGCATTCGGATCAGCTTCGAAAATTTGAAAGGGAAAGAGGGGAGTGGCGCTGGATGAGGGTGCGCTGGTGATGTCGGTGGAGGGCGATGATTCTAGACTCGAATTTGTTCGAAGTACGCCTTGCTCGGCGTTCATGTCCAAACTGCCAGTCGTAACGTTCAAACTAAAGTTCTGGGGCTGATCAACGATGGAATCGTCGAACGGATCGGTATTGGGAGCGATATGATCAAGCGTGGAAGAAGGACCATTGAATAGAGGATTACTGCCTATCCAGGCCCAAAAATTGATCTGGGAAGTAAGGGTTTGAGGGACGTCTGGCTGAGAGTCGAGGGCATTTTTCAACTCAATCTGAGCACCCATGTCATCCAAAGGGGCGTTCAGGTGTTTGGGATCGAGATCGGAGAGAGGGTCGATGTCGAAATCAGGATCATCGTTCAAGGCAAAGAGGATATCTAATGAGCCATTCCATTGGGTGTCGGAGAGACTTTGAACAACGGATGGTGAGTTTGATTGGGACTGGGGTTTTGAAACATCAGTTCACTAGCGGTTTGGTTGGAGAAGCTCGACGTGGACTTACAGCAGAACTTTGTTGTGTTTCAGAAACGTGAGTGGTTGAGATTTCGGAGTAGGATTGCGAAGTGAAGGGGATGAGAGGAATAGGAAGCGCTGTGAGAGGTTCCTGAGATGTAGATGAGGCTTGAAGACATATCGGGTGGGTCTCGTGAATGATAGTTGGTGGCAGCAGGAATATCAACTCACCGGTAGAACACGCTTGATGATCGTTAATAATTGACTCAAACGATTGTGCTGAGCTATCGTCGTTGCACTTCGATTTATGTCCGCGCTTCGCTCGAGGTCTCGATTTCCCCTTAGATTCCTCTCCACCTGCCACTGTCGCCGCCCTTACCTTCCTTTGCGGGCGATACACATAATCTGGGTGCAAGATCATATGTTTTAATTTTGCTCCCTCAGCTCGGCGCTCGTACTCCTCTTTCACCTCTTTTGAAGCATTTCTCCAAAGCACACTAAGTGCCTTAGAGATAACGTGCTGATGAGCATTCGGGTACTGCGCCCGAAAGTCTGGATCGCGTAGCATGTCCGCGCGAAAGAGGATCCAGGAGTTCGGTGGTCGAGCAATTCTAGATTTCTTTCGATTGGAAATCACGGTATCGGAGGGTTGAGTGGTATCTTTAGGCATGGCAGAGTATATTTCAAGGATGAGAGAGTGTGCAGAAGTTGCGACGCGAGTCAAAATGAAGATAGTGGTTAGAGATGTTGAAGACGATTTGTGAAGAGAACTTTAACGCGATAAGTCAATTAGACGCCAGGGTATAATGAAGTCACGTGAAGTGGACCGTGCCGTGCCGACCGCCGACTGTGCCGTGTGACGAAGGCTCATTATGGCTTTCATAGGAGTCGAATTGTTGCCCAAGTAGTCGTCCTCGACCACGGCGAGTCATCATAGATTTTGAAAGTAGCACATTGACTGTATTGCACGGAACACGCTGAATATTTGGCAACATTTATTCCTTTCGATTCCTACATCTTTCTTTTATCTTCCCCTCTGGACGTATTACGAAGGAGGTTCGCCTATGGTTCAAATCCAGTCAAGACTCCAGCTTCGATCTGACGAACTCAAAGGACGGAATTAGATGAGAAAAAACTGATGATGGAAGGATCAAAGAAGAGAAATGTTTCGCACAGCCGGGTATGTACCTTTGGCAATGTTTTCCTCACCCTCGATTAAACTGTTTTTTTCTTGTCACCTCTTCAGGTTGATGTCATTTTTTTCAAACGGTCTTTTTGTGTCTCCCTTCGCTGAAGAAAATGACACCCAAATTCAGCAGTCAAGCTACTAATTTCAAGCTAGCATAATGACCTCACGATCCAAGCCTGCCTAAGCGACGGCGACACACACAACAACAACCCTCAAACGGTGAGGCGATGATATCTTTCGATGTATTCTGCTTTTCTCGGATCCGGATCATCCAATGATGATACGCTATGATACGACGGACGCCGGGGGAGACGAAAATTCAAGATAAATTTTGGAAATCTTGGAACCGACGCCTTCTTCAACCTTTCTTCTTCGTCCTTTTCCGCCAGACTTCACCAAGGTACCCAGTTCCGGATCCGGTCGTAGACGTTGGGTTGTTGTTTGCTCTTACCGCTCAGCGCTCAGTCCTCAGTGCTCTTCATTCGGCGACTTCCATAGCTCCCTACCTGGTCACTACCTTGTACCACAGCCATTACCCTCGGTAGCCTTCACCCAGCCTCTAGTCAGTCTCGACTTAGAGTCCGCGAGTTACTGTTTCAATCCCGTGTTCTAACCATCGATCTTCCTAATTCCACATCACTCTCAACGTTACTAGGCTGATCAATGGCTCGTTGGACCCGTTTATTCGAATTCGCCTTCGTTTCCGTCGTTCTCGCGCAGTTGACTGTCGCCAGTCCAGTTTCTGGGTGGGTGGTTCATCTTATATCGTCGTTCTTTCCGTCTCGTTTCCAAAATGGCTTGTTTTTTCACCGTGGCAATATCATTCGTTGAGTCGTTCGTGTCGTTTGATTTCGGTCCGTTTCGTCCTCTCATCATTCTCTTGTTACTTGCTGTAAATTTTTGTCTTGATTATGTACCTTCTTCTCACCCATCATCTCCATCTCCTATACCTTTCTTCAACCTCTCATACGCGTTCATATCGTTCGTTCCGTACTGACTCTCCTCCAATACAGATCATCCCACCACAAACTCGCTCGCGACTCCGATTCAGATGGTAATGGCTTGTGTATAACATGCCTCGGTCGAATCATTGATCACGATGGAGAGAAACATCGTATCGGGCCTTTGGGGTTGTCTTGAGTGGAAAAGGAATAGGAACGCGGGCTCACCCGATGAGACTTTTGAGCCTGAACGGGCTCGGGACCGGATTCGTTCACCCTTTCAATTTGTTCCTTTTCGTTGTTCCGGGGCTTGCGATTCTTCAGACGAACTACCATCTGAACTTCGCGTGTGGCAGATTTCCTTTGAATATTTTTTCCGATACATCCTCCTTTCAACCTTCCTTCATCGTTCTCCTCTTCCGGCCTAAGACTGAGTCTTTCATCTTCTCATATTTATACAATATCAACCTATCTATTTATTTATTCTGTTCATTTGCAGGCTGTTTTTTTAATTATTTTAACTGGTGCCAGAGGAGGAGGGTGCATATACATATACAGAGCACCGGGGCAAAGAATGAATTCACGTTGACGTGTGTTATCGAGTTTCCCCGAATCGTTTACAGAGTGATTTTTTCTCGATGCGGTCGAAGTTCTGCAGAGGTGAAATATCTCTTGTGTTTCAAGGTGCATGAACGTCGAGCGACTCTTAGCGCAATGCTAGTGGGTACACTCAACTTGGGCTCAAGACGTTGCTCAAGAGTTCCATCAGTTCACCACTTCCTGCTGGTGAATGCCATCCTTCTCCCCCACTCGTCCCTCTCCTCTCCATTGACTTCAGCAGATCTATTGCCCTCAGATCCTCTCTCACCAGGTTCTCTCTTGGAGCTTTGGTAATTAACAATGCCGAACATGGACACTGCATTTCGTGGATAAGAGTTGTGGTGGGAGCGTGTAGAAGTCTAGGTGTATTGAGTATCGGATGAGGCCAGTGAGATAGTATACACTACCAATAGTAGAAGTGCCACATGCGATGAACGTTGATGGCAGCGAGACCCGGAATATCGATTCACGTGACGACTGACGAGTCTGAACTCACACCATCATGATCACCACTGGCAGTCCGGGCCTGATCTTGGTGAAAACATTTATGTTAATAGAGCTCATTAGCAAAATCACTTTTCGACGTGAGCTGAATTGGTTGGAGCCTGTTGGAGCTGTTCTCAGCCAATCAAATCCCCTCGAAATTTGCTGCTAATAAGCTCTATTAAATGGCAGCTTTTTCCCTTGCATCATCTCTCAATTTCACCGAATCATTGGATAAACGACATCATCTAAATCTGCCACCCGTTTTCGGAGGGATGGTGCTTCACTTCTCACTTGACAGCACTCATATCGTACATCTACCTCATCTGGTCTGGCATCGAAATTCCCCGTTATCACAGCCTCCCACTGGCACTCACCCACAATTGCACTTTTTCTACTTTCTACCACGGCTGCTTGTGGCACTTGGCTTGGCAGACTTGCCGGGACTTGCCATTTTTCCAGATTCAATGCACAACGGTGGGACCTCGGGGGAGGCTGCTATAAGAGGAACCGTTGTGACTGAGCAGAGTTTGAAGTAGCGGAATATGTAGTGGACCGTCACGGTGCGTCTGTGGTTTGGCAGTTGACCTGTGGCGACTGGTTTTATTCCCTGGTCTGAGTTATGTCTTGTTGTAATATTTCGGCTTACCGTTTTTCCATTAATGATCAAAGGTCCAAGTAATCACTGTCATTCACTGGCAGTTCCGTCTATGTTTTTTGTCTTGTTGCTCCATGGAACTGCAGCGGTTCAAAAATTATCATGGGATCTAGTCAGTGTGAGTCATTAAATGGTATTTGGTGCTTTATTAATCGTGATTGCAGTAGACCGAGGAGGACAAAGAATACGGCGCTTTTTTGTGGTCCACATTGCCCTCTGAGATAGGTTTGGTCTGTTTGGTAAATTCAATCTAAAGCTCGTTCCAGATACAATCTGGCTAGTTAGTCGACAGGATGATTATTCGAGGTCAGAGCTTCTCAGGTGCCGGTGTTTTCTTGTCGGGACGTTTATTGTGCACTAGGACGTATCGTCTATCGAGAGAAATCGTATTTTTGGTAATTATTCCACCCTTTGGATGATGTACATGACTCACACAGCACCAGCATCACCGGATGATGACTCATAGACAGGATGCTTGAAGATATATTGTCGGTTCTGTGGGGAAACTGAATTCCCTATTCTATCCATCCACATTGACGGAGGTGTAAATTCTCCGAGTCCTCAATTTGTTTTTTATCATCAATTGTCGAAGCGTATCTTTTTCGTGTTCCAGTCTTTCATTTTCTGGCAACACCTGCATTATATTGCAAGAAATCCTATCACACAGAACGAGCAGATGTGAAAGAATTTGCGAAAAGCGCAATGAATTACAGTGTGGTGACCTCCAGTGCCAATTGAACAACGCTAGTCTGATACTAAGGCACGCACCATTCAATACACAACATTTTCACAATGTATTCAGAGTTACATTCTACTTGTCCTTCGAGTTAGTGGGACTTTCATCTCTGTCAGCAGGCTTCAAGTCGGAGAATTATGAGGAAAGTCTAGGGTATAAAACAGAAAGAGTTTTTCATGGCTATTTCCCCACCAGCCTGCATTCATTCGAGCTCATACAAAATGTGGACCTTCGACAACACCTTTGCGGAAGAAATTGCTGTCCTTGTCAGCCAGTGGGACCACTTCTGCCCTGCTGCTGCTCTTTTCTACTGGGGTAAAAACAGTCTTGATACCGGCCTCCGCATTGAGGCTACCGAAATCATGAGAGAGTTTGTAGATAATATCCAGTTTGGGAGAGGTTTGAATCCTGTTACTTACTTGCTTTGCATCGGACTGATTGCTCAAATTACGTAGATCCTGAGGGGTGGCTTTTTTATGGGAGCCCTCAAGACTTGGACACGGACAGTGGAGACACTGTTTACTACCGGGTATATATCAACGATGAGAGTCCCATGGCTATCCGTATCGATTTCTCTGGACGCGACCCGAACACTCCTGGCATCAAGCCATTTGCTCAGGTATGCATTCTTCTACATGTCAAACTGTATATACACCCATGACTTACTGCAATGTGTCTGTACTATGATGTAGTTTCTTACAAAAGATACGGTACGTTCCCTTTCACTAATGTAACATTTTTATCTCACACATGCGGAATTTTGATATCATAGGTCAAAATCCCTATTGAGGATATTCCAGCTGACACTGGCTCTGGTCTCTGGCGCAAACTCAACACTGGAATTTCCTCTGCCACGGTGTCCAAGCTCACCAATGATCCTTCCATCAAGCTATCCGCGCATGCTATTGGGAAAAAACTCACATTCGATCTTCCCAACAGTGCGAGCTTCACGCAAGCGCTTCGTGAGTTGCTTTTCTCCCCGTACACCTTTGCCATCGAAATATTATAATTTTTTTTTGCATAGATATCGACGGGGCATTCCATTTCCAGAATATCAAAGATCTGAATTATAACACACTTGCTATCACAAATTACAATACTGATAGGATCCTTTATTATGATCAAAATGACTCCACGAAACTTCTCGGCGTGGTAAGTGCGTATTTTTGATTCTCTGACTGGAAACTGAGATTGGACAATCTTTCTTTTTTTCCTTTGTAGTTTTACCGTGAGTAGCACTGTAACATCACATGCCTCAGCTCCGATATAAATGTGCTGATATACTTATGTGCAGCTTCCAGTGATCTCTTCCCTGATGGCTTCAATAACGAGGGCGATGTGAACCCTCCTATTGCAACTTGCTCCGATGATAATTAAGGGAAGGTGGAACCAGGACATGGAATGATCGAGGTATTAAATCATCCAATTCCTTGTCAATGATGTTCTTCATTGAGTATATATTGCAAATGTTTCTACTAGTTTTTGTACTCGTGCTGTGTTTTTTGAAATAGTGATGTGTATCCGATATCTATATACTCAATAAAGTAGCGGGACTGATCTCTACAAAAACCCATTTAGAAGTTAAAAAACAAAGGTTGCTCAAGATTCAAGCCTCATGATATCTGCCCATCTATGAATATGTCTCACAGGATTAAGGCTGAGGAAAAGGAGACTGCGCCCCCCTTCCATATGTAAAGGATGTTCTTATTGTTTAACTAGAAAAATATGGTCATTGAATATATTTGCTATAAGAGGGATGCTTACTCAGGCATTGCAAGAAAATATGAGAGATTGTATGCTACTAAGTAGTATCCGAACAGTCCCTCCGAAGCGTTGGGGGGAATGGAAGTGCAAAGACACGGCGAGGTCGAGGCCGAGTCTCTGCTTACCCGTCAAGCTCGACGCGTTATCCTATGACCGCCAACCAGTCAGTCACAGAGTGCTTTGTACCATTTGATTATGACTCACCCTTTGCATTCAGACCTTCTCCACAGCAGAGCTTTCCAGTGACTACCTTTCCTGTTGACAACGGGGTGACGCAGGAGGAAGGGGAAGAGGACCGCAGATGCTGCAGGTTCTGTTGAAAACCCGAGTCGATGGTTGATTGAGAAGCGATGCGTCGGCCGTTGGATCATTTTGCCATTCCTAGCATAATTCCCGTAGCCTAGGCTCATGGGGACGTGCCGTTTCACCAGTAGAATTGTCACCCACGATGGGTCGAGAACCACTTAATTTTGCGTTTGGTTTGGTGTGTTATTGAATTCTCAGTGAGGCGGGATGAATGCGTTAGATACACTAAATGCCAGTGATTATCTCGTGATTAGTATTACTACTGTTATCGGGCTTAACTACACACCTATGGCTATGTATGAGAAGGGGGGTAGGGACTCGAATGCCAATCTAGCCGTGAAAGAGAAGGGAGAACAAAAAATTTCCCAAGGGCGGCCGGGGGGTGAGGGAGCGAGAATAAGTCGAAAGGTCGGACATCTTGCACGACAGTGGTGTTATGTCCTATGTGCGAAGTGTCATTTGTTTTTTCCCCTAGACATCGAGAAATACCTTTTAGGAGCTTGACCAGTGGTAAACACACTCACGGGTACTGAATTCCATGATAGATCCTCAAAACGTCCATAGCACCTTCTCTGTTCCTCATCCTGGTGTGCCCTCTGCGAACCTCCCACCCGATCTCTTTCATTTTGCGTTCTTCATAAGTATTTTTCACGTATACAATAACACTTTGGTTACGCGATTCCGAGCCATGAACATTGCGCTGGGAGCGCATTTTTGTTTGAATCTAGTTGCAGTTTGACCGGACCAAAGTGATAGAAGTTGATGTTGGACTAGTTCAAGAGATTGACATCGTGATCCATGCAGGCTCTAAGGCCTGAGCTACAATCAATTGAGACCGTAGTTGCTGTGAAAACTACGATGCTATACCCTAGCATATCGTAATGGAGCTATTGGTATTGCACCGAGCTAATGTTGGGAAAGACAGAACAAGCTGAATCTGTAGAATTCTCGTGTGAGCTACGAACGGCCAACGGAGTTAGAAAGAGAAGAACATTGGTGGAAGAACTGGGGACAACTCATGTGAATCGACCACCCTCGCTCGTGTCATCTACTTTCTAGCGTCGGATTGCCAGGACATTTCATTGCGGCAGCGCTAAAACTCAGACGATTTTTGACAAGCATTCCGGCTTCACTGTACGCAAGAAGGTTTATTATTCGGATAGTTTTACTGAGGTTGCAGCGACAAAAGGACAGGATCGTATTGAGTGAAGATGGCAGATATCGAAGATAAGATAAGAGGCCGGGAAACTGCCGTGACTCTTCAACTTTAAGTTTTAACTGCACATTGCTTGCACAATTGTGTCTCCATCCGCATTTCGATTTCCGGCACCATTCATTCAGTGAAATGCTTGAGGTCTTATTCAAGACCGCTGAAGGATTTTAGGTCCTAACACCTTAATTCATTGAGAGTAATTTAGGTGCAATCTAGGACCTATACTAATATGAGCTAATATGATAGTTGCAGTGAACGCACAGATTCCCCCAGAAAAGCCAATGCAACATGGCATAGAAGGATCATAGTGCGGTCACAAAGACTTCTGGCCACTGAAGTTACAGAGATGATATTGCAAGTCTTCTTAGCTGTGAGGGTGTGTATGAAGCAATGAATGATTCAATGACAACTATGGTTGAAAGAAACTTCAGCATAAGAAACGGGAACTGCTCCGTGTTCTGAAATCAATGAAGCTAACGAGGTAACTGAAATACTGCCTGACCTGATTCAACAGCAATGAATTCCTCAAAACTCCGAACAGATGTGCTTGATATCAGGATGCGTCCCCGGGCATCTAATGTAATAATGATAGATTGGTTGTATCAATATGATATAACATTGCTACTCATATATCAACTATTTTTGTCCAGCCCTGAGAGTTACCATATCTGATCCGAACAGCAAATATCAGTATGTAGCTTACTTGGGGAAGAAAAGTTCATCAATATCATGATGGTCTGTTGCTCCACTGTTGTTCAAACATTAACATATTTCCACAGAGTCTTCATCTGCAAAACCTGGATATTCGCCTAAGGGCTGAGAGCAGATCCCAGCAGATCCCAGTCCCAAAAGCACCGAAAGCAACATGCCCTGGGTGCTTTCACTGCTGGGAAGTGCTCTCAACTGCTTTCGGACCCTTAGCCGAAAATACAGGTTTTGCAGATGTTGACTCCCTAATTGCAAAAAAGCTTTGAACAGTGTGAGCTCATGGTTTCAATGGATGTGTACATTTATTCATATACACAAGTCTTTTCCCCATGAAATCGGAGATGAATAGTTTTTTTGGAACTTTATGAGAAAACAAGGAATCATATCAGAATCACATACGAGTTGTATGATTGAAGTTAAATCTTATCTAGCGACCGGAAACTTCATTCATCCGGAAATCAATCATTCCAATCCCAACAATTTATTTGATTGATATGTCTGATGCGCAAGGACTATTTGATTGTGACTGTGATCTTTCTACTATTAGATGCACCATATTAATTAGTTTTAAAGTGAACCACTCACGGAAAGTTTTGAGACTGTCTCCCCCGGTAGCCAGATTCCATCTATCATTCATTTTCTTCGCAATGTCTGACACTCAAGAACCACAATTTGATCGACTCCTGGCTCCCATGCTTTTCAGTTTGACGGTGTCTGCAATGTGAGTTGGAGAGCTTCTTTTGACTCAGAGGCACTCATTCTACATATTGTGTACAGACTCTTTGGAGTTACCATCATGCAAGTGTTGCAGTATCAGAGAAACAGCCAACGAGACCCATATGTACTGAAAATCTTGGTAAAGTGGCTTGTTGTTAGTATCTCATAAGTTTTAATATTGCATAGGTCTACTTTCTCCTGTATGTATGTGTACTCTTCCCAATTCATCAAGTTCAGAAACTCTGCCCAAAAAGGATGTTGGACATCACCCATATGGCTTTCCTAATCCAGGGATGTTACTACTATATGGTTCAACATTTTGCAAATCCACTCATACTCATCCTCCCAACATGGTTAGTATTACACCATTCAAGGCCATTTTGAATATCAGCTTACTGTGTATTGGGAACAATCAGGGGATATACGGTAAGGGTTGAGGGGTGTGCTTTTTGTGTGATACAATTCATCACTTTCCATATAGTTTGCTATCTATGTCACAGTAGGTTGAAGTTCTTTGCCAAGACTATGTTCTGATAATCAGTTTCAAAGGCAGTCAACAACTTGCTCTGCCAGATGTAAGTATTAATTTGTTCACATTTACACAAATCTCAACAGCATACATATGTGATACTAGGTTCATGTGCTGGAGAATCTGGGTTTGTAAGTTGATCCGTATTAATCTTAGGCCCAACACCGGGTCTCGGTTGGCACTCTCTACAACAATTGAGAACAAAATTTTCAGTGTGGAAGGACCAGAGAATATTTGCTGTTCCGTTAATATTTTTTATTGTGAGCAAGATCCTTGTTGCAACAGAAATCATCTACTCAATGAAATTCAGATACTACTAGCAATAAGTGCTGTTGGTGCGCAATAAGGACTATCAAAGCAATCTTACTCAACTTACACACATATGTTGCTTTTCAGCTGTCGGCTTTGGTACTTATCTCAATTCATTTATGTTTGAGTCATTGATCTTGATATTCTTCCACAGTTTATGCAATAATGGGGTATGTTAAATGCATCCAACATCCTGCTTGAGCTATTAAGACTGATGAAAATGACCAAAGATGGCACTCTCACACAGTTGAAGGCTTTGAAACAAAAAAAACCTTGGTTATTGTTTCTCAATTAGGGCCATTGTTTATACTGATTTGCAATTTCTAAAAAACAGCCATTGATGTATACTGCATATTCAGCACTGATTCTGGCAGACATTTTGATCACTTCCACCCTGTGTTTGCTTCTTTACCATAGGTCAGCACAATTCAAGCGGTGAGTATACCTTAAAATGCTTTGTTAATATTGAAATGCTCATTTGATTAGAACAAGGTCTATTATCAAAATTGTAACAGTCTACTTCATCAGTTCTTGTATGTCTCAAATGATTGTTATTGCAAAGTGCACCATATAACTCATGCACTGACATTTCTGCAGGTTTATTGACCACGTAAGATTATGGGGGACCTTCACAGCAATTGGTCAATATCATTCTGAATGGGCATTGAATATAGGATCATGCAGTTCATGGTGCTCATTTCCGTAAGTTTCATGGGAAATTGGATTCGAGCATCACATAACCAATACAATTCAACATAGGTCATTGCATGGCCAAACACTGAAATTTGGGTTGGCTTATTTGCTGTTCTTTCCAAATGTGGGTCACCAATGTGATGTGACAATGAAATATTGCATAATTAACCCACAACTAAATATTGCAGTCTATTTCAACTCACTACTTGTGACTTGTAAGTCTGATGGTTTCTTTCTTTCTTTTCACCTTTGAATTAAGAGTGCCTTGGCATTGTAGTGAACTCAAGGTCACCAGTAGATAATCAGCCGGTTGCCAGCACAGAAATTCCTCTCCAATTCATCAGCGGTGGTCAATCCAACCCTGCTGTTATTAGTTTCCAGAGTCAAACTTCCCAAGTTCGATGCAATGGGCCAGGAATTGTTGTTGGAATTGATGATGTAATCGAAGTAGTTGATGATACTGGAGAGAAATTGGGGAGTGTTTAATCAGTGTCATGCACCCCCCAGTGTCATTGTGGCAATTTTATAGCTCATCCATTTTGTAGTATTCTCTCTTGCTTTCCGATTTTATTGTTGCCGAATTGTCAACCCGATTAACTGTTTCAACAGATAGTTTAAATAATTTTGGCAAAATTCTCAAGATTATAAGTTTGCTTTTAACTTTTGTTCTATTATTGGCAGTTTGATAGTCAAGAGCATCAATGTCGAGTCTCCCATTCCGCCGCTCGGTATTCCGAGATCTACCCTTTATTGTAATCTCATCCTTATTGTTCTTTTTCGCTACACATACCCTTTCATTCTAGTCTCTCCTTATTGTCTTTTACTTTACCCTGCAGGACTACACGTATAGCTCCTAGTAGTTAGTCTGGCGTTCCGCACCGTTGTGCCAATCCGTAGATATAAATACTGCCTGTACGCTACTGTAGTTCCTCAGTTTAATTATCGACTTAGATTCCCTTTCTACCTGAGCCCATCTCTTAAGTCTTCAGGCTCATTACCTTGAAGCACCTTACTATAACCTTGGGACTTATAAGTTCTCTGGTTCACTCCTTGTCACTGGCGTTACTGCCGCTCCGACTTGGCTGCTCCTAGTTTCTCTCCTCACTACTCTTGATCTCTGTTATGATCACTTCTTTTTCATCTCATCTTTTTCCTTATCTCTTGTCTTATCTTTTGTCTTATCTTCTATCTCCCTTATCCTATATCTTGTCTTATCCTGTCACCTGACCTATCATTCATGCTTACTGATACAACATGCGCTTTTCATTTACTTATATTAAACACAGCAGTCTCACAACACATATACAGCATGACGATCGAGCTTTCATTACTTACACATTGCTTTACTTATGTTCTACTCATGTTTACCACTAACCCAGGGCGTTGGGCATTACTAGGGCAGAGGGTTGTTTACTCGTATATAAGCTGTAGTTACTTGCTGTATTTCCTTAGCTTTGATCTCGTCTATTCTACCTGGTTTAGCCCAGAACTTTGCTTGCCTCCTTTATCGCTCTGCTATCTGAGATTTTCTTGAGTGTGACGCCTGGTGACATCCGTTACTAGAACCAGTCGCTGACAATCTCCAGGGACTAATGGTGTAATGGCGGTGTTGTTAATAACTTCACTACTGTCCCACTCGACCTTCTGCTTTTAGACACCTTGTGGCCTCTGGCACGGTTACACGGTGTACATGATCTTAACAGAGGAAGACTACGTGGAAAGAAGACAGAGATGGAGCTACTAGACTAGTGATAGGCTGCTTCGACGGATGCATGTCGATGCGGTACCAGCAGAAGGAGAAAGGTACCGCATCATGTGTCTGTTTGAAGACTCTAGTTGGCTGCATCTCGATTGTTAAGATCATGTACACCGTGTAACCGTGCCAGAGGCCACAAGGTGTCTAAAAGCAGAAGGTCGAGTGGGACAGTAGTGAAGTTATTAACAACACCGCCATTACACCATTAGTCCCTGGAGATTGTCAGCGACTGGTTCTAGTAACGGATGTCACCAGGTGTCACACTTCAGAGAAAGCTTAGGAAGCGGAGCGATAGAAGAGACAAGCAAAGTTCTGGGCTAAACCAGGTAGAATAGATGAGATCAAAGCTAAGGAAATACAGCAAGTAACTATATATACGAGCAAACAACCCTCCGCCCTACTAATGCCCAACGCCCTGGGTTAGTGGTAAACATGAGTAGAACATAAGTAAAGCAATGTGTAAGTAATGAAAGCTCGATCGTCATGCTGTATATGTGTTGTGAGACTGCTGTGTTTAATATAAGTAAATGAAAAGCGCATGTTGTATCAGTAAGCATGAATGATAGGTCAGGTGACAGGATAAGACAAGATATAGGATAAGGGAGATAGAAGATAAGACAAAAGATAAGACAAGAGATAAGGAAAAAGATGAGATGAAAAAGAAGTGATCATAACAGAGATCAAGAGTAGTGAGGAGAGAAACTAGGAGCAGCCAAGTCGGAGCGGCAGTAACGCCAGTGACAAGGAGTGAACCAGAGAACTTATAAGTCCCAAGGTTATAGTAAGGTGCTTCAAGGTAATGAGCCTGAAGACTTAAGAGATGGGCTCAGGTAGAAAGGGAATCTAAGTCGATAATTAAACTGAGGAACTACAGTAGCGTACAGGCAGTATTTATATCTACGGATTGGCACAACGGTGCGGAACGCCAGACTAACTACTAGGAGCTATACGTGTAGTCCTGCAGGGTAAAGTAAAAGACAATAAGGAGAGACTAGAATGAAAGGGTATGTGTAGCGAAAAAGAACAATAAGGATGAGATTACAATAAAGGGTAGATCTCGGAATACCGAGCGGCGGAATGGAGGCCCGAGGCATGGGCTTGACAGTATCCCCCTCTTAGGCTTGAGCCCTCGAAAGCTGTTAGTGTCGGGCAATACTATTAGTCACCAGAGAGAAAATTTTATATCCCGTTAGCATCGGCATTTATCCCTTTAGTCATCAGGAAAATTTCGTTGGTTCACCGTAAACCGGGTACAATTCGAAGGAAAATTTTTGCTGGTCCATGCGCAGTTTTGCCGTATAAAAGGCCCATAGTTTTGCCGATAAGACCCCAGTTCCCAAAACTTCTAAGTTCGAAAAATGACCACTAGTTGCACCACCACTACTACCGTCTCTGCAACCACCGGCCCTTCGAGGTCACGACACGCCCCACCGCCGCCCATCAACCTTACCGTCCATGACAAGGAAGGATTGGAGGAGGAAGACGAGGACGACATCATCCGCAAGGTGCAGGAAAGAGTGGAGAGGGTGAGGGCAAGGAAGGCCGCAGAGGAGAAGGCTGCCAGGGCAGCAGCAGCTAGAGAGAAGGCGGCGCAAGAGGCGCGAGAGCGGGCCCTTCGGGCTCGTCAACAAGAGGAAGAAGTAGCGGAAAGGCACAGGTTGTTGGCCGACACAGCGTCTGCCCGAAGTCAACGGGGAACTTCTCCTAGTGAGAGGTCGGTGTCCCCTCGATGACCAGTGGTAGAGATTAGGAGGGAGAAAGGGAAAGGGAGAGCAAAGGTCCCGGCGCAGGTGAGTAATCTGAGTAACTTCTTATTGGGATTGCACTTATTTTCTTGCTTTTCAGCCAGTTGGTGGAGATCTGGACAACGGCGACAATTGTCTGCAGCAGGCTGGCAAGCGGAGTTCTGTAATCTGTAAGCCCTGCCATGACTCCAAGGTACGGTGCTCATTTTCCGGGCGACCATCGACGGTGAAGTGGGAAGGTGGTTCCGGTGAGCAGATTGCCATCATAGAGAGTCAGATGGCACAGAGCCTCGCCGATCTGAGGGCCTTACGGGAGGCCAATTCAAAATTGCATCAATACCTCTGCCAGCTGTTGAGGAGGCAAGAAGACGATCATGCCCGTCTTATTGCCATGGAGACCAGGATGGCAATAATGAGCATGGGAGAGGGACTGGCGCCAGCAGGGCCGTCGAGTAGGAGGACCGAGTGGCGGCGACCGTTGAAGCGACGGAGAATAATGGAGGAGAGTGCAGAAGAAGAGGAAGAAGAAGAAGAGAAAGAAATGGGGGAACAGGAGCAGGAAGTGGAGAAAGATGGAGAGGGAGAAGAAGAGCAGATGGAAGAGGAGGGGACGGCGCCAACGGAGGCCCGATCAGAGAAGGGGAAGGAAAGGGCTGAGTAGAGTAGAATCGGACAACGAACATCGGCCCTTCGGCTTTTCTTGTAACCTTCTTGTAGCCTACTGCCCCCTTTACATATTTTTTGCTTTTTTGTATATAACAAAATGTTATCGCATCTTGACGTTGAAAACTATCGGAAAGCGATTTGACTGAAAAGCGGCAGAGGAATTAATTAGTTCGAAGTATAAGTAGTTTAAGTGTGAATGAAGCATAAGTGAAAACAGTACATTGAAGGATAAGATAAGTAATTAAGAGAGAGAAGTAAACACTCAATTTGCTATCATTGTGTTTACCCTCTAAACGCACAAAGTAAACTTCGGCGGAGCACGGCGGAATCAGGGGAAGGGTAAAATGATTTTTTGTGATCAAGGTCCAGGTTTCTGAGGGTATCGAGCGTGGAAAGCGGGTACCAGTTCATCAGCATGTAACTCATCAGCAGCAACCCAGGAAAATTCATTGTCGGTACCTTCGTAACTGGCCCACCGAATGTAGTAGCATAGAGGACAACGTTTATACCTTCTGTCTAGCTTGGAGTCAAGGATTTTGGCAACGTTGTACTCCTCTTCACCATCAACTTCAATTGGAGGTGGAGGAGATTGAGCACGATTCGGGAAAGGGTTCGGCGTAACTGGCTCCAGCTGTGAGACGTGGAAGACCGGGTGAATTCGGCGAAGATAGTCCGGGAGCTTGAGCTCGTAAGACAAAGTACCAGGTCGGCTGATGACCTTGAAAGGACCAAGATATTTTTCAGAGAATTTTTCAGTAGGACGAGTAGATCGAATATGCTTAGCCAAAATAAAAACTTCGGAGCCGATCGGGAACTCCGGGTGCGAGATTCTCTTCCTGTCAGCTTGTTCCTTGTAACGGGATTGAGCTATGAGGATTTCCTCTCGAAGGAAAACGTGGGGTTCATCGAGGTTGACGACAAAGTCTCTGGCTAGATCAGACTTCATGTCGACCTCGGGCCGAATGGTGATATTTGGATGGTATCCTTTGTTAGCAAAAAATGGAGTAATACCTGTGGAAGCATTGGGAGCGTTGCTATAGGCGAACTCGGCGATCAGAAGTAAAGGCGACCAGTCATCTTGTTGGTAGGAACAATAGATCCTGATGTACTGCTCGAGAGTCTGATTGACGCACTCGGTCTGCCCATCGGCTTCCGGATGATATTCAGAGGTATAATGAAGTTCCATAGAGAGCGCTTTACCGAGAGCCCGGAAAAACGCCAAAACAAATTCGGAACCACGATCAGAAGTAACATGATTAGGAACACCATGCTTAGAGAAGACATGAATAACAAAAAGCTCAGTTAGTTGTTCAGAAGTAATAGTGTCGAAGGTTGGAATAAAGATAGCTTGCTTGGATGATCGATCCATGACAACTAGGATAGCTGTGTAGCCATTCGACATTGGCAGTTGCTCAATGAAGTCCATAGAGATGGAATCCCATGGTCAGACCGGAACCGGCAGGGGTTTCAGCAAGCCGTAAGGCCAATGATGGCGGGGCTTGTTGCAACCACAAGTAGTGCAGGATGTAACGTAGTCATGAACGAAGTCTCTGACCTTGGGCCAGGTGTATTGACGACGTACAGCTTCTAGAGTGCGGTTCTGGTTGAAATGGCCGGAGAGTGGGTGATCATGGAAGTATCGGAGAACTTGAAGGCGAAGATTGCCGTGATTAGGAACATAAATACGTTCGTCAAGGCGTGATAACCCGTCATTACCTAAGCTCCAACATTTGTTGGAAGGATCTTTGGCAAGTTCCAAACCAACAACGGAGCTCGGGTCCTTCGGAAGAGCAAGAATGATAGCCTGATGCAACACTTCGATATCCATGACAATAGAAGCTCGGAGCATCGGACCTTCTAAGAAGGTAGCTCGAAGAGAAGTGGTGAGTTGCTCATTAGTGAAGATAGGTCTGAAGTTGTGAGGGTTGACTTGCGTGTAGCCGATATCCCCCTCTTTGGGATAGACGTCCCAGCGTCTAGTTATCGAATCTGGTTTTTCGCCGAGCTTTCCCAGTCGGAAGTGAATTACCATGTTGAATTGGTGGAGAAACTCTGACCAACGGACCTGTCGACGGGTGAGAATCTTGGTAGTAGAAAAATACTCAAGATTTTCATGATCGGTGACGACGTCCACCAGATCGCCGGAACCTTCCAGATAATGGCGCCAAGCTTTGAAAGCTTCGAAGATGGCAAGGAGCTCTTTGTCGTGAGTGTCATAGTTGAGCTCCGCAGCGTGAAGAGTTCTGGAAAGGAAAGCTAAAGGATGAATTTCACCGTCAACAGTCTGAATGGGAAGGATTGCCGCGATGGCGTAGTCGGAAGCGTCGGTTTCCACAATAACAGGACAATTGGGTTCCCAGTGAGCGAGAATAGGCGCAGAAGTGAAAGCAATTTTGAGGTTTTCAAAAGCCTCTTGACAGTCGTTGTCCCAGATCCAGGGAGCACCCTTCCGGGTAAGCCGAGTCATCGGCACAACAATATCACTATAATTATAAATAAAACGACGATAGAAGTTTGCAAAACCCAAAAAGGACTGAATGTCCTTAACCTTCCTAGGAACAGGCCATTCCAGAATGGTCTGTACTTTCTCTTTGGACATGGTCAATCCATCAGGAGAAAGAATGTAACCCAAATACTCAACAGTATCCATATTGAATTCGCACTTCTCGGGATTGGCGTAAAGCCGATGATGGCGAAGTCGCCGAAGAACTTCCTTGACGTGTTCTCAGTGTTCTTCTGGCGTGTCAGAGTAGATCAGAATATCGTCAAGATAGACAATGACACAAACATCGAGCATGTCAGAGAAGATGTCATTAACAAACCGCTGGAAAGCCGCAGGGGCGTTCGTAAGGCCGAACGGCATAACCTTCCATTCGTAAGAGCCGTAGCGGGTCCGAAAGGTGGTCTTCCATTCATCACCTTCAGCGATTCTGACTAGATGATAAGCATGAGCGAGATCCAATTTGGTGTATATTTTAGCTCTTTTCGGAGCGTCGAGAAGATCTGATATAAGTGGGAGTGGGTAACGGTCCTTTTTGGTAATACAATTGAGTCCACGGAAATCGACGCAAAGGCAAAGTTTGCCGTCTTTCTTTGGGACGAAAAGGACCGGAGCGCCATGAGGAGAGGATGATGGGGTGATGGCACCAGTAGCCAGCTGTTTGTCAATAAAGTCTTTAAGGGTGACTAACTCCTTTTCAGACAAAGGATAAATACGGCCGAGGGGCGGCGAAGCACCTTCTTCCAAGTCAATCTTCAAGTCGTAGGGTCTGTGTTCAGGAAGAGAATCTGCAGCGATCTGGTCGAAAACGTCTGCAAACTCAGCATACTCTGCTGGGATGGTAGGAGGAAGTGGAGGGACAGTAGGAGCGGTGGAAGAGCGGTCGGCGGCGCGGGCCGCGACCTCGGAGTGAATAGCACGAAGAAGGATGGGTTCCATACCAGCGTCCTTGCAAGCCCTGTTAAAGACTGCAGCACTTACCAGTGCAATGTCAACCTCGGGAGTTTCCAGCTGAGCAACGAATTGAGAGACCGTAGGACAGGAATAGATGGGTTCAAAAGGGAATTTGGACGAAAGTGTCATGCCTTGCCCCGGGACCGCATAGCTCACAAGCTCTCCACATTCTGTGCCCGACTAGTTCCCAACCTCCTCATTATACCCCCCACTTCCTAAATAACCTCCACGAAACCATAACCTCCCAGGAACCCCCCAGGAACCACGGAAACCTAGTCAACCTCCCGATAACAGTCTCAAGACTCGCGTACGCCATCGGACGATCTATCAATTTAGCCTCATGGGCTCCGCACTTCATGCCATCCCCATTAGATGCTCGTTTACCGCAATGTCCCCTTACCTATTCATCCCACCTATATAAGTATCCTCGGTAACATAAACGCCCCCAGCTTGGTATATTTTGATCACACACCCTTTACATAGGTCCAGTCCCTGTCCCTTTGTACCTGCTACCTATACGGAATTCTCTTTACTCTCTATTTCTCTGTCTCTGTTTCTCTCAACTCTTGTCTATCGTCTCTGTGATCGTCTACACGATCTAATACACGCTTTTACTTCACGTCTAAGCAATCCGAGTGAGTTCCCGAGCTCCCTTGAACAGTACTAAAGCTCCCCAACGCCTACCGCCTTGGTGAGCTAACCTCCCCAAACCTCCTCGAGCTCCCTAGCTATTCTATAAGCTTCGGGACCTCAATCTAGGTAACGTCGAAGCTACCCCTCATGTCGAACTACGTACTGCTTCTCCGTTACCACCTCCTACACTCAAGGACGTCCATCCTCAAGCCTAACCCCCGGGGACCTACCCTCCCCGGCACATCCCTTCTCGGGAGCTTACACCCTCGAGACCCATTCACACATACGACCTACTCGATCCTATATGGACGTTCTAGCGAGTACAACTCCTACTACGCAATATCGTACGGTCCCGCACTCTTCCTTAATCTCCCTACGCCTTAGGGACCTCCCTGGAGCTCCTAGGAACCCCTTCAAGGGTCACCATCTCGTCGTTCTAGCCACTACTAGGTCATTCCCGTCCTCGGTCGCGGGTCTCGTAGCTCCCTTCGAGCTCCAGCCTGCTCCTAGCGCGCTACAACATAAACCTCCACATACCAAAACCTACCCTAAGACCTATTTTGACCCAGGTCTTACAGAAAGGGGCTTGGCCCGTGAAGTCCGAGAGTGGGAGCGAAGTGAGTCCCCAAGAGGGGTCTCCAGAATTGTCGGTGAAACCGACGGCAAAAGTTCCGGTAGCAGAACAGCAACCTTTGCAACAACGGGGTTGATAGCAGAAGGCACAGACGTCTGTGGAGAATCAAGATGTGAAGTGTTATGGAACATAATGTTTCGAGATGCCCAGTCAATCAACGGATTGTAGCGGGATAAGAAACTGCAACCTAATACTGCTTTACAAGATGAATCTAAATGAGTAACATAAAATGGTAATAGGAGCAGCTCGCCAGAAGGAAACCGAACGGCGATATTCGCCATATCGGTAATTGGTTTAGAAGATAGTGAACCATCAAAGAGACAAAGATTAACAGGAGAGATTTTGGTCGTAGGAATAGAATTTTGAGAAACATAACGAGTATCAATGAAAGAGTCAGTAGAACCAGAATGAACAAGAGTAGGAAATTTAAGAAGAGCAGAAATAGGTTCGGCCGGCGCGGCCGAATCGGATAACGAGAATTCAGTAGTTAATGATATTACAAGAGAGCGTTCAATGGAAGAAAGAGCGGATGCATTGAGATATAACTCCCCAGGTGAGGTACGAACCTGATCAACGCAGCTCCCATTTCGTACCGGGGAACAAGAGCTGCGGACTAGTTTTCCGATTCCTCTTTCACAACTTCAATAGTTGCTTCGGGGGTTTCTTCAACCTCGGCCGCACGGCCCTTCGATTCTTGGGCCTTTCGCTTGTTGCAGTCAGCAATCTGATGCTTACCACCGCAGAAGAGACAAAGGTTGTTCTTCATCCTTGTTTCCCGTTCGGAGGGAAGTACCTTACCATCTGCTCCTAGATGGTTGAACGCGGGGCGCTGACCGCCAGATTGGCCGGAATTCGAAGAGTTCTGGGGCTTACCATTGTGGTTAGGCTTACCACCAGAGAAGGGTTTAGGTTCCGGGGTGAATGGCGCCGGAGAGCCCAAAGGCTGAGAATTGTTATGCTGGTTAGAAGAACCAGTCCTAAAGTCCGAGGAACCCTTCTTTGGGTTCCGAGCAATGAAAGGCTTACCAGCCTCGCGCTTTCTAGTTTCCTCGTGTTTCCAATAATGATTGTCAATACGAAGAACTTCCAAATGATAATCGGCGAGCGTTGCCGGCTCGGGCAAACATGCCATTTTGTCCTTGATGTGCTCAGCTAAGCCTCGTCCATAAGCCCATTTCAGGGCGGCAGAATCCCAGTTGGTGCTAGCAGCCAGGGTGTTGAACCGGATGTTCTCGGTTTCCTTCATTTTCAGGTTACCGAGAGAATCTTCGGCCTCGCCTTGGGTGTCGTAAATGCTGAAATCGTCCTGTAGCTCCTTTACAAGGGCCTTGAAGGACAATGTCCAGGCCGGCAGCAAGTCGAGATCCGGGTCAAGGATGTCAGGGACGAACCATTCTTTGGCTGATCCACTGAGGTAAGAAAGAGTGTAGTTCACCTTCCGCTGGTCGGTGAAATACTTGGGACGGTCATTGAAGACCAGGGCGAGATTGACGAAGAACATCTTGAGTTTTCGGGGGTCCGAACCGTCGAATACCTCGGGCTCCTTGACCTTGCTCTTGGATTCAGAGCTGTCAGAGGGACTGCCGAGTGCGGCGAGAATGGTACCGAGGGTTTCCATGGAAACCTTAAATCCCGAGAGAAGTTCCAACATAGCACGTTGCTCGTTGGGAAGGTCAGGAGAGATTGGGGAACAAGGTCCACCAGGACCACCAGGACCACCAGGACCACCGGGACCGCCGGGACTGCCAGGTCCACTGGGGTCACCAGGCTCACCACGCGGTAAACCGCCGGAGTCGTCATCCAGATCGTCATGATTGTTGTCGGCGCCCGGGTCATTGGGGTTGACAGGAGGGTCTTGATCGTCGTGATCACCAGTATCCAAATTGAAGTGAGGAGGTGGGTCACGAGGAGATTCAGAAGCAGCTCTGCGTTGGGGTTGTTTCCCCATACAGCGAGCTATGGCTTGGAGAATTGGAGAATCAATTCGAGTAGTAGACCGGCCCCGAGCCGGGGCGACCACGGGGGGTTGTCCACAGCGAGGAGTCAAGACTTGGACAGGTTGTCCGTCACTGGTGTACAAAGTGCTGTACTCAAATTGTTGTTCCTCTTCAATGGCTTCAGGAAGAGTTGACGTAGTAGGGACTGTGGCTGGACCGAAACCGCGATTACGGCGACGTGGTTGACCAATGGCAGAGATGGATTCGGAGAATGGAGCGAAAGATTGAGCTGTGGTGAAGAAAGTGTTTTCTTTGGAGTTGACTCTAGATTGAGCTCGGGTTTTCGGAGGCATAAAAAATGATAGGTCAGTACGACGTTAACGGATTGAGTTTAATTATACTGTTAAGTTCATGTACACCGTGTAACTGTGCCAGAAGTCACAGAGTGTCTAAGTGCGGAAGACGAGTGGGACAGTAGTGAAGTTATTAACAACACCGCCGTTACGCCATTAGTCCCCGGAGATCGAGAGTTATAGAGGGAGGAGCTAAGTAGCAGCCAAGTCGGAGTGGCGGTAATGCCGGTGATGAGGAGCGAACCAAAGAACGTCGAAGTCCTAAGGTAGAGTAGAATGTACTTCAAGGCGTTGAGCCTGAAGACTTAGAGGAGCACAGAGTCAAGGAGGGAATCTAAGTCAATAATTAAACTGAGGAACTACAGTAGCGTACAGGCAGTATTTATATCTACGGAACGGCGCATTGGTGCGGAGCGCCAGACTAACTACTAGGAGCTATACGACTAGTAAATGCAGGGTAAGGTAAAAGACAATAAGGAGAGACTAGAACGTAAGGGTATGTGTAGCGAGAAAGAACAATAAGGAGAAATTACAATAAAGGTAGATCTTCGGAATACCGAGCAGTGAAATGGAGGCCTGAGGCATGGGCTTGACAGGAGCGCGATGTCAGGACCGGCGATCCCAGGGCCGTTGAGATTGGTCTCCAATAGGCTGAGGAACTTGAAGAGGAGGCGGGTGATAGAGAATAACGAGGAGGAAGAAGAAAAAGAAAAGGGAGAAGAGAAGATAGTGGAAGAAGAGAAGGATGGAGAAGGGGAAGAGGAGGTAGAGGAAGAAGAAGAGGGAGAGGTGCCGGCGCCGAAGAAGGCGAGGACGGCGGCCTCTGAGAAAGGCAAGGAGAGGGAAGTAGAGTAGTAGTCAACGGACAATGGACCTTGGCCCTTTGGCCTCTTCTTGTAGCTTTCTTGCCCTTGTACTATCCTTTTGGCTTCTTGTTTTAGTACATAAAAATTATTATTGCATTTTGAAACTGAAAATGAATGGGCCGCTGACACGCCTAAATTTTGGCTAGACGTCTATGCTGTGAATTGTGACATTTTCACGTATAGATTCATATCAAGAGGACTGTAATTGAGACCCAGATTGACAGTCAAAGTCAATACTGAATCAGTCTAATAAGTTGAAGGGACCATATACCCATACTATCACAAGTTGGTTAGTTTACCCATCCCCGATACTACCTTCGGATAAAAGTCTACCTGTTTGTCAAGCAGGATTATACCAGACTCGGACTTTATCCGAAGGGTGACCATTCACGTATGATATACCAAGGGTATTCTTATTGGACCTTACACTGGCAGGAGTTTGGAAGAACTTACTCAAGTGACCATGAGCCGAGGATTGACTCAAAATGACTTTCTAGAACTCAGGAATTGTCAAATACTCCTTCTAGAACGAGATCATGCATTAATCTAAAAGACTGCGATTTAGTCTAATAGACCAATCAGGTTGCATGGTTGAGGAAAATGACTAGAAGGATGATCGAAGTACTGCGAGGCTCTGAAGACATATCAAATGAATGTCAAAAGAGTCCTAACGTAGTAAATATTAAAGAATGCAATTAAATGAATACTATGTGTAACTCCCTTGATATAGTATAGGCACAATGGGTGTCTATTGAAGAGTTTAATCCAGATGAATCAGATTGATAGGATTAGAATCAAGGAGAGTAGATTTGCCTCCGGATGAGGTGACAAATGATCGAAGTAAGTGTTGAACAGCAATGACAGCTGAACACCATTTGAGTCATTCTCCCAAAACAATTAAATTAAATGAATACTGAAGTACCTACCTATGTTTGGAGGTATACTAGCATCTTGGAACCATTATGGACCAAATAAGGACATGAAGATTCAAATTAAATGGTATCTGACTGATTGTAGAAGTCTCCTTGCGGTTCCGAACATTTATTAAATTAAATTATACTGTGCGACTCTATATCCTGTATGTATAAATAGCGATCCAATGTATCTGGAATACAAGTGATTTTGGGACGACGTTGCAGTGCTAATCCGTAAAAAGGAAAGACACACTCCCGCCAGACTGAAACCTCTTCGCTAGCAGCCATTCGGGCCCGGCACTTGTGAGTATAGGAACATTGTGTTCTGCTCCTTGTGACTGCGAGAAGTTATATCCAGTTGTTAGGTATTCTTCGAACTTAGGATCAGTTGTTGGTCTTAAGGGCAAATCACGCTGTGTGGTTGTGCCAGCACATAGTTCTAACCCTCTGTGGGGGTCTGTGTGTTTCGGTTTTAATTTACTTTGATTCAAACCCCCAATTCTTGATATACCCATATCAATACAATCAAAGCACAAATCGTGCTGCATCTACCTTAATCAAAGGAAGATACCGAATCCTTAGAACGATTCAAATTAATTGATCAAGGCTTCTTACCTAGCTCTCAAAGCTTTGCGGAACCTTCGACAACACTACCCCTTGCTATTAAATAAATTTGATAGCAGTGAACTCGCATATTGTGTATTAGATTGGTTGGTTGGAGTGCCCATTTGATTCCTTCCTTTCTCTTTCACACAAAAATGAGGCAAGCTCGTTACCACGTAGCGGCATTGTCATGCCCTGTCCCTAAAGCTCCCCTTGTTCTCCCTCCTGGACATCCCAAAGCTGCTTACCAGTTCTTGCGCACCTCCTAAATAACCTCCCACGAACCCTTAACCTCCCATGAACCCCCCATGAGCCACGGAACCCTAGCCAACCTCCCGACCAATACTAACTTCCATCTGAAGCAACAGTCTTGAGAATGCCATCGGACAATCCCCTATTAATCCAGCCTCATGGGCTCCGCACTTCACGCCATCCCCATTAGATGCTCGTTTATTACAATGTCTCTCTACCTATTCCCCCCACCTATATAAGTATCCTCGGTAACATAAATGCCCCCAGCTTGGTATATTTCAAATACACCCTTTTGCATAGGTCCAGTCCCTGTCCCTTTGTATCTGCCAACTATACGGATTTCTCTTACTCTCTGTTTCCTTATCTCTGTTTCTCTACTACTATCTTGTCTCTATG
Organism: Lentinula lateritia; assembly: GCA_028011325.1. Lineage (NCBI taxonomy): Eukaryota > Fungi > Basidiomycota > Agaricomycetes > Agaricales > Omphalotaceae > Lentinula > Lentinula lateritia. Next base: position 341,969 of record JANVFT010000038.1, read on the forward strand.
GTCGTCTAAATGACCCAATACACCCTTTTACCTTATATCTAAGTAGTCCAAGTGAGTCTTCGAGCTCCCTCAACCAATACTAAAGCTCCCCAACCGTCTATCGTTTTGGTGAGCCAGCCTCCCCCAAACCTCCTCGAGCTCTCTAAGCGCTCCACGACCTCAGGGACCTTGATATAGCTAACGTTGGGGCTATCTCCTACGTTGAACTACGTATCGCTTCTCCATTACCACCTCCAACGCTTGAGGATGTTCGCCTCTACCTCCACTTCCCGGGACCTCCTTCCTGGGCTTACATTCCGTCGGGAGCTCTTACATCCAGAACTCCTTACGTCTACGATCTAACGCAATCCTGTACTGTCAATCCTATCTACTACAACTCGTACTATGTAGCCCTCCGAAGTTTCCTAGCTCCTAGCAACCTCTAGCCCTGCCAACGTCCTAGGGACCTCCCAGGACCTCCTAGGAACCTCTTCGAAGGTCAACTCTCTCCATCCGAACTATTCGTAGGTCATTCCCATCCTCGCTCGCGGTTCCCATAGCTCCCTTCGAGCTCCAGCTTGCTCCTAGCATGCTACAACATAAATTCCTTATACCAAAACCTACCCTAAGACCTATTCCGACCCAGGTCTTACATTATACCAAGCTCTCCCATCACCAAACAGACTCGTTGCGACGAAATGTCTGCAACATCAACGGAATGACCTTCTAGTTCCAAACTGGAATCAAAAAAAACAAAAGAGCACCTTATCTCGTGGAAACATGACACAAGCTCAAAGATCAAACCAGGCTGCTAGTTCTACTACCATCACGGTGGTAGCTGGTCAATGCCTGATGTCCATCCCAGAACAGTCGTTTGGGGAGGAACCCTCTAGCAATGTAAGGACCCCCGAGGCGTCAACCTGCGGTTCAAGAGCCTCCTCCAGTGACCCTGGAATGGGACCGCCTCAAAGGAGGTATACCTCCATGGGTTATGCCCAACCTGCCAGTAGTCCAATGGGAGGTTTTGTCTATTCCCCTACCTGGGGAACGAGAGGACCTCCCCTTGGACCGGTACCGCAGCTAGACATGGAATCAGCATTGAATGCGGGTGGAAGAGTCAGCAGCCAGGTAGCTGCTATAGAAAGGATACAAGGGGAAAAGGCGGACCCCCTTACAGTACGACAACAGGAGAAGCTCCCGGAGAGGAAGGTATCGCCTGCAGCATCCGAACAGTCTCAGGCATCATCCAGGAGGTTACCAACTCCTCCTGTACAGTCCCTTGACCCTCCTCCTTTGAGACGAGGAAGTTCACTCTCCAGTCTCCTTAAGAGCCCAGCCATGAATACGCCCAACTGGGAGCGCACTCATGCAATACATCACAGCAGGACCAACTTCCCAGTGCAACCCTCGTCAGAGATGACGTTACGACTGGAAGATTTTATCAGGATCCAGGAGTGCATCCCGGAGGACGTAGCCTCGGTCCTACGGGAGGTTCTAGAGGCAATGGGGATCAAAATACTGGGAAGCGGTAGTGAATTCTCAGACTTACGGGTACAGTTCCTAACGGTGGGAACTCAACTAGAAATGGATCTCCCAGGGAGAGCTCAACAGTGGCTGCTAACTCTGACAAACCGATCAGATTTCCTCTGGCTGTACAATGTTCTATTGGACCCCAAGCGAATGTTAGAATTGCTCGAAGTAGAGGCTTGTTATGGTCGAGCACTCATAAAGTCAAGGGGAACACTCCCCCTCCTTCCTTAGACCCACGGAAGTGAAAGGGAGGTCTGCACGGAAGCCAGTTTACATATACTGTACTGAGCAATGAACTATAGGTTGGGAGCTGTACGATTCGAACCTCCCCCGTCGAGGGTGAACATCCCAAACTATAATGCCATCCAAACGCTTCGAAATGCGAACTTAGCAGCGGCAGCAGCCAAAATCGATGAAGAAGGCAATGGGGATGTAGATTCAATTGCAGACGCAGACGATACACCACCGCGCATCTCCTTGCACCAGTGGACTCAATGCCTGATCAGAACAGTCCTGTCCGAATGAACAGCGGACAGATGATGTACACGTACATGCCCATGAGTCATATGCACCAACTTCTGGTGAGAAGCGAGGAGTCTGAAGTGATGTTGTGCTCTCAGGAGACCTGACACCGAAACTTACTAGCGGAATCAGACACTCTGATGCTGTCAGAGGAACTTTCTGGATCGAATCTAGAAAGAGCATTGGATTTCCATCGTAGACTGGTCGCGGATAATCGAGGGACCTCGTACATGGTTCAATGCGCGCCAATACAGACAGGGGAGGTCCACGGGGAGCAATTTGACCAAAAAGGGCAGCTCCATAGTTCTGATGGTCATTTCATGGCACAGAAGCATTCATTGCCCAGGAATAACGAGGTTCCTGAAGTCGATAACTCCGGTGATACGGCCACGAGGAACTCCCACCCCCGCTCAGGTACTTCCCCCACAGTGCACATTCTAGCACATAACCCGACTCCTCCCCCGAGAGTTAATCTGCAAACAAAACCCGTTATACTAGTCTCGACACAGTGGTATCAGTATGGCAAACTAAGGATGGATGGTACACAACATTCATCACAGATCTCCGGACATGATCTGACAGCTCAGTTGGTCCCCAACCCTGTACATGTTCCTTCAAGATTGAGCAATCCATCAGTCATACCCTATCAAGGGTCGGTATCAATACAGTCCCAGGCGGTGGGAGCAGAGAGTCAAAGGGGCCTGAGCAAACGAAAAAGGTTGGCAGTTCATGAAGAGGCAATACCTCCGCAGGGAACCCCTTTTGGAACCCCCTTTGTATTGGGAGCTCAAACGAACTGACCTGGCACTGTCCTTGAGTCAGCACACTCTCATGAATCGGCAATAATGATCCAACAGCAGGCTCGGGTCATTGAGACACTCCAGGAGCAACTCCGTGAGGTAAAGGAAGGGTTTGTAATGGGAGGAAAAGGACGGATCGCCAAAATAGGAAACACGGAGGGATTATTCGGGCAAGCGCCTATGGTAATGAGACATGAAACAAGGGGGGGTCCCTCCCCCGTAGTTCCTCAGCCAAGAAGCTGGCAAGCTACGGAACCAAAACCCTTCACTAGACGCACCCCTATGGGAGTTAGAGACGGGAATCTTCAGGGAGAACGAATAGTTCCAATACCTACCACCCCAGGTGTGGATAGGCGGCGTATTCAGGAATGGGGAGCTTGTGTGCAAAGAGCAGAGCCAGGGGAGTACGTGAGGCCGGAGGGGGGAAGGTACGCATTGGAGGACGGTGGAATAGCCGCGAGTAGAGGAGGCAAGGGAGGGTATAACCTCCCTGATAGAGTGCCTCCTGTTACGATCACTTCTTTTTCATCTTATCTTTTCCTTATCTTGTCTTATCTTTTATCTTTTGTCTTATCTTCTATCTCCCTTATCCTATATCTTGTCTTATCTTGTCACCTGACCTATTATTTATGCTTACTGATACAACATGCGCTTTTCATTTACTTATATTAAACACAGCAGTCTCACAACACATATACAGCATGACGATCGAGCTTTCATTACTTACACATTGCTTTACTTATGTTCTACTCATGTTTACCACTAACCCAGGGCGTTGGGCATTAGTAGGGCGGAGGGTTGTTTGCTCGTATATATAGTTACTTGCTGTATTTCCTTAGCTTTGATCTCATCTATTCTACCTGGTTTAGCCCAGAACTTTGCTTGTCTCTTCTATCGCTCCGCTTCCTAAGCTTTCTCTGAAGTGTGACACCTGGTGACATCCGTTACTAGAACCAGTCGCTGACACCTCCCCCACATCTCTCAAATCACTCGAGAGATAGAGAAAGATCCCGGAGCCAGGGAGGACGGGATAAAAGGGGACTGGAAGGAAGGAGCGGGGGAGGGGCACCCCCCTCCACCTCCTCCTCCGCCACCAGGGATAACAACTCCGAAGGCTCCAATGAAGGGGAACACACCCAATTGGGTAGGAACAATGGCAGGAGCGATGGAGACAGGAAGTGTCATGCCCTGTCGGTAGAGCTCCCTTCCTTTCCAAACGGAACTACCCAGATCAATCCATCCAATTGCCTTAACGAACCTCCCATCCTCCCACGGACCTCCCATAACTCTTCCTAACCTCCCACAACTCTTAAGGAACCTCCCATAGATCTCCCATAACCGGGACTGACCCCATATATACACTGTCAACAATCCATGAACTCAGCCTCATGGATCCCGCACCGCACACTATCCCCTTTGGATGCTCGTTTTCTATGATGTCTCCTTGCTCAGTCCTCCAGTATATATAAGTAACCCCGTAGCGTAAACGTCCGCTAGCTTGGTATATTTTGAACACACACCCTTTACATAGGTCCAGTCCCTGTCCCTTTGTACCTGCTAACCATACGGAATTCTCTTTACTCTCTGTTTCTCTATCTCAGTTTCTCTTTACTCTCGTCTACTGTTTCGACGATCATCTACGCGATCCAATATACACTTTTACTTCACGTCTAAGCAATCCGAGTGAGTCTCCAAGCTCCCTCGAACAATACTAAAGCTCCCCAACGCCTAACGCCTTGGAGAGCTAACCTCCCCAACATCTCCTCGAGCTCCCCCATTGCTCCCTAAGCTTCGGGATCTTGATCTAGGTAACATTGAAGCCGTTCCCTATGTTGAACTACGTACCGCTTCGCCATTACAACCTCCCACACTCGAGGACGTCCACCCTCAATCCCAGTCCCCGGGAACCTACCCTCCCGGGCGTATACCTTCTCAGGAGCTTAGACACTCCATACCCAATTCCAATACAACCTATTTGATCCTATATTGACGTTCTAGCGAGTACAACTCCTACCACGCAATACTACTAGGTTCCGTACATCCACCTTCCCTACCTACGCCCTAGGGACCTCCTCCAGGGTCACATCTCTCTGTCTTATCAACTACTAGGTCATTCCTGTCCTCGGTCGCGGTTCCCGTAGCTCCCTTCGAGCTCCAGCCTGCTCCTAGCACGCTACAACATAAACCCTTATATCAAACCCACCCTAAGACCTATTCTGACCCAGGTCTTACAGGAAGGAGCTTCCCATGGGAGCTCCTGAGATGCCTCCTACATGCGATGACCCAGACCAACCCTGGTACTACGATCCAAGACAAGGTTGGCATCGTAAAGCAGCCCTTAGACCCTCCAACGAAGGACGAAATATGGCGGAGAGCAACGAGGAGAGGAATTGAATCACCATTGAGTCGAAACTCGACGTCGGTAAAGTCGAGAGCTTCGCAGGAGATGATCGTTCTGCATGGAAGACATGGGTCCTCAGTTTAGAAAGGATGTTTGGGGTACGTCCTACCATCTACGCTCGAGAAAAGGACAAGTGCGCTTCAGCAGCCAGTCATCTCACTGGCGCAGCACTCTCCCACTTCGATACCTTGAATTGGCAATGACTAAGGGGAGAGTATACCTGTCTTGAGGATTGGACAGAATTCAAACAGGAATTTGGTTCCAAATTCGGACCCATCGATGAAGCAGATGAGGCAAGGAGGAGGTTGGCTTGGATGAAACAAATGCCAGAGGAAAGCTTTGCCAACTTTTTCATCCACTTCAATGAATATGCCCCTCTGACCAGGTTTAATGATGAGGCCCTGGTGACATACCTTAAGAAAGGAGTAGCTCCCTGGCTGCCTTTACAGGTTGTTACTGGAATGGAGGAACCTAGATCCTATGATGAATGGACTCGAGTGTTCACGAAGCTGGACGGAGCTGTACATGCGCAAGCAGAGAGTCTGAGGAACCTCCACAGTGAAAAAACACTGCAAGGGTGGCTGAGTCGTTTCCCCGGGCTGGAGCTCACACCCGAAGCTCCTCATAAGTCCCCCTTGCGTAGGGAGCGAGACCCAGCTGACATCTGGACCTCCAATCCAAAACCAGCTGCGACAGGGAGGTTCCAAAACAGGTCCAACTGAAAAGAAGGACGACAAAGGGCTTCTGCAGCTTGGGGGGATGAGGAAAACTACGATAGCGAAAATTGAGGGGAAGGGGAGGACTGCTGCCACTGCCGGGATGGAGGAGAATGGACCAAGGTGGTCCTATGGGCAGGAGTCACTGATACCGGGAGGAAATGGACTTCTGAAGAAAGAGCGGAAAAGTGGAGAAGACGAAGACAGGAGCTCTCCATGCGCTGTGGATGAAAGGAGCACTGGGCAAAGGACTGTCCTAACCCAGAATCACTTGAGGATTAAGGAAGCTCAGAGAGAGCTTCCAAGGCTGATTCAACTCAAGGAAGGGGGAGGTCATAAGGACGATTCAACTCGTCCTTTAGAACGGATTTGCACCGGGATCATGGTGGAGGAATGGGAGGGAATGGACGACCTCTGGAACGTTCACATCCTAGACTCACCAAAGGAAGGTGAGCAAGAGCTGTTGGACGAAGTGGGAAATGGGAAGGGGGCTTTGAGGTAGATCAGGGCAAACTGCGAAGCCCCGCAACACCTTCGCCTACCACAATAAGAGCTGCACTCGCGGGGAGTCAGCCAGCTCGTCTCACATCCCGATCCTATAATTCCTTCATCATCCTTACATGCTTTCCATTCTCCGACCTCGATGAAGATAAAGAATACACCACACTAGTGGATAGTGGAGCAACTAGATGCTTCATAGACAAAACCGTTGCTATGCGACACCCCGAAAACCTGGTCGACTTAACAAACAGCATTCCTCTGGAGCTGTTTGACGGGCAACCTACCTCCACAGGATTGATAACTCAGACCTACACTGACCAGATCAGCTTTGCGGATGGAACCATTCACAAGGTGGAGTTCCTAGTAACTCGCCTACACCCCACGGCTCCAATTGTGCTAGGACTACCGTAGCTACGCATGCACCCCCCAGTAAGACTGGAAGGAACTTTGTCTGACGTTCCAGAACCGAAACGTCCGAATCTCAGCAGCCCTTGCATCGGAAATTGTCCAGCCAGGTGCCAAGGGAGGCACTGAGGAGCTAGAAAGGGGGGTAAACGGCGAGAAAATACACGAAGGAACTCTCCAACAACCTCTTGAAGCTCCTCTAAGAGCTCCAAGGATGAAGGTGAAGTTGGAGGAAGTAAAGGACAAGGAGTACAAGTCAAGACAACCGGGTCCACACGAGTTATTCCCCTCAGGAAGAGATCTAGGGCCAGATGATCCAATCCTTATGGGGATTAACAAATGGCTAGCGTTTGCGAGCAAAAGCCCAGAACAAGAGGTGGAGGAAACCCTTGAGGCGGGACAATCTGCCATGGAGGCAGGAACCCCGCAACCAGCGAAGGATTCAGAGGAGGCCTATCAAAAGTGGAAGAGTAGAGACACGGAACGATCCTCTTCCTGGCCTGGAGCTAAACAAAAAGTCAGGTGGAAGAAGAAAAGGAGGGAGCATGGACCCTACCCCGACCTCCCCACTTTAGACATCGAAAGTCTGAACATACCCAAGATCCCTTCAAGGTCTGGTCTAACTCCCAAGGGTTCAATAAGGTGTAACAATTTCCGAAGAAAGCAGCTCATAGCAGGTACCCATATGGTGGAATGAAAGTCGGACCCCACCATACAAGGGAAGCCCATCAGCTTAATAGGAGCTGCTGGGATGGATCGCCCATTGAGGGAGGGAACCCCGGCGTATTTCCTTCATATATAGCCCACAAAGGAAGAGTCCCCTACCGAAGAAATGCTCCGGGCGAGTGATAGCAGCTCCCCAGGGGAAGTGCAGCAACCAAAGGATCCTGAGAGTGGGAACCCTGGTCCAGAACAAGGGGAGGTTATTGAGGAACTCAATGAAGAAGCATCAATGCGCCAGGAGACGGAAGAGTTAAAGAAATCCATTCCTGTCCAATACCAGGACTACCTGGTGTTAAGATCATGTACACCATGTAACCGTGCCAGAGGTCACAGGGTGTCTAAGTGCGGGAGTCGAGTGGGACAGTAGTGAAGTTATTAACAACACCGCCGTTACACCGCTAGTCCCCGGAGATCGAGAGTACAGAAGAGAGAGACCAGTAGCAGCCAAGTCGGAGCGGCAGTATCGCCGGTGATGAGGAGCGAACCAGAGAACATATAAGTCCTAAGGTTATAGTTGAGTGCTTCAAGGTAGTGAGCCTGAAGACTTAAGAGATGGACAGAGTTAGAAAGGGAATCTAAGTCAATAATTAAACTAGCGTACAGGCAGTATTTATATCTACGGAACGGCGCATCGGTGCGGAGCGCCAGACTAACTACTAGGAGCTATATGTGTAGTACCTGCAGGGTAAAGTAAAAGACAATAAGGAGAGACTAGAATGAAAGGGTATGTGTAGTGAGAAAGAACAATAAGAGTGAGATTACAATAAACAGTAGATCTTCGGAATATATAACTTCTGACCGGGGCTCTCTATCTGTGTCCCAATTCTGGAAGGAGCTTTGCAGGGTACTAGGAATTGAGTCCCGCCTATCTACTGCCTACCACCCCCAAACAGATGGACAAATGGAGTGAGTTAACCAATCGGTGGAGGCGTACCGTTGGATCTATTGCTCCTATGACCAGGACGACTGGGACCTTCTGCTCCCGAGAGCAGAATTCGTTTACAATAACACCCCCAACACCACGACAGGTGTCTCACCCTTCTTTGCTAACAAAGGATACCACCCGAAGTTGTCAATCACACTGGAGCAGGTACAAGGAGTGGAGGTCAACGAGTACACCTCCAATCTTAAGGAGCTACATACATACCTCCAGGAATGGATTTGGGTAGCTAACAAGGCCTATGCAAAGTACGCAAACCAAAAATGCCAGGACACCCAGGACTGGAAGGAGGGTGACCACGTCTGGTTGAATATGGAAAATGTCAGGACAAGATGACCAATGAAGAAACTAGATCACAAGTGGACGGGCCCCTATTCAATCTTGTTGAAAGTAGGGAGCCATGCTTACCGATTGGACCTCCCTGGGGACCTCCACAAGATTCACAATGTATTCCATGTAGACAGACTGAAACCTCACTTCCACGACAAGTTCAAACAACAGATCTCCCCACCTCCCCCGATCTTCATAAAAGGGAAAACGGAGCACTTTGTTGAGGACATACTTAACTCCAAACCCAAGAAGGGACGACCAGAAGAAGTGGAATACCTAGTAAAATGGGAGGGGTATAACGACGAGTTCAACTCCTGGGTAGGATGGGAAGGTATGGTGGGCTCAATTGAGCTCCTACGTAGCTGGCACAAAAAGCACCCAAGGAAACAGCAGCCATTGCATCTGCAATGGGCTTCACTAGAGCAGGAAGCACGGGAAGATGAAGAGGAGGACTAGGAAGGTAGAAGGGAGTACCGGGGTTGAACGAGGACCACGAAGACACGACGGGGGTGACAACCCCATGACATTCATGACTAACTAACGATAGCTTGCATTGGAGGGTTCACGCGACCTGGTGCACCACAATTTCACTCTTATTAATTTTCACCCAGTACAAAGGACGCTTGCATTAGTTAATAACAAAAGACAACAAAAAGACATTTTATTCGCTGGAAAGAAATACAGAAGCAGAAAGTACAAAACACAGAATACCAAGGGACTACAAGAAGCTACAATGGTTCATTTTTTGGGATACGCTTGCTGGCAACAGCCTTCATCTCCCCTGCCTCAAACACCTGACCAGCATAAACCTCTCCCACATCATACAACTCATCATTGTTGCCAGTCAGGTCAATGGATAAGGGCGCAACAGATCCAAACAAGGGGGGCAAGCTGGGTGAAGGGGGAGGAGGAGAAGGGGAGGTGGGAGACTCCTGCTCAGGCAGGAACAATGGGGTTTGAATAGGGGAACCAACGGACCGGGGTTCAACCATCGGTGCAACCCCTGCGTCGAAAGACTGTTCCGCACCTACTCCTACTCTTCCCGGTGACTCACCACCTGGCCCCACCAACGACATAGGGATTGGCACATCCGGGGCAGATAGCGGGGTATCGGTGATGTGGTGAATGTACTGCAACATCAATTGTTCCCAGTCCAGCGTCAACTGGTCATCACTGGGGATCGCAGGAACTATATCGTCCCACCGTCCAGTACCCTCAAAATGAGGAAGGGCCGTTGACAAAGCTAACATACGGCGATGGAGGGGAGGTTCCAATGAGTCGGGAGGGGGGTTAGCAAAACCAGCATGTTGAGCAGCAGTCAAAAAGGGACTATTGCTGTCAAATTGGAAGTTCTCTAACATCAGGGTGTAAAGACCCTCGTCTTGGTCAACAGTGTTGTTGAAGAACCACTGAATGCTGCTAATGGACCACATGTGGAGGTCCCCATGAATACCGCGCACCGATTGCAAATAATCCAAGGCCAGCCGGAAGTTGTGCACCACAACATCGGGATCCTCAGAGTCCAGAACACAACAAAGGAAGGCAACAACCGCTTCAATAATCGCACCAATGTAACAGTTGTGATGATGAAGCACGGTGGCAGGGTCAGAGCGATAGAGGCAGTGAGCAAGAGTCGCAACACGATGAAGGTCTGCCCGAACCTTAACAAGGTCCCCTTCGAGTTGAGAAAGGGGAGGGAGGACCACCTCGTAGTAGCCCTCATCAGGATACTCCTTAATCATCCGTTCGACAAAAGCCGCGGAACCATGAGTACAATGAACCTCCTCCTGAAGCTCCTCCAAATGAGTACGTTGATGGGTTGACAAGGCATTGGCCTCATCCGCAATGCCATGTTGATACAGCAAAGCAGTGGTCAACTCGGAAACCTTACGGGAGGAAGTGGAGAGCTTCCCCGCCGCATCATCCCGATCCTTCTTAGCAAGTCGAAGTTCTTCCTCCACCTTCTGGAAACGCTCTGGAAGACGCTGTAAAATGAAGGTCAGACAAGCAGAAGCACAAGGACTGTAGTATTACAACTTACTTGGTCAGATGGTCCTGAAAGAGCCCAATCCAGGGTATTAAACTGGTCTATGATACGACGGTACTCCGCCTGGTGTTGGAGGAACTCTTGACTGGAGGACCTCAACTGTTCCACTTCCCGTTGTTGAGATTCAAGAGCGTGCGAAGTATCTCGAAGAGCAGAGGTCAGGGAGGAATTCTCCCACTGTGAGTCAGCAAGCTGAGACTCCAGCAAACAAACCCGAGCAGCAAGATGTTGATTCTCAGCACGGTAAGGGTGAGAGGCGAGAGTGCGGGGTACCAGGGTGGAATGAGGAGTGGGAGGCATTCTGGAGGAAAGAAGGTCCTGCCCTGCACCCTTTATAGGCATTCAAGCAGGGGAGGAAGAACCGGCTTGCTGAGCCAAACCAGAGTGTGCTTCCACCACAGCTGCCAATCAGACCAGATCACTGGGACCCTGCATCGGCAGGTCCCTGTGAAGTACCTCCATTAGGGAAGGGGAGGCGCGAGGGCGAACGGGGAGGGAAGAGGAGGCTATGACTGGACGACCCGGGGGAACCACCAACCGGATGCAGAGAGGAGAGTCTGGAGTCACCTCTGCCACAGGGAACTTATGGCAAGAACGCTTCTTGGGAGCATCAGACCAAACCTTTTTGCGGGAGGGACCAGCCACAGGCAAAGGGGAGTAGTCGCGCTTACGTTTGGCTGCGACGGCTGTCTCGCCCTGTTGCAAGGCAAGGAACTTCCGCAGCTCCTGCTGGTCAGCCTTGACAGTGTTTCTTTTGTCCAGACACTCGAAGGAATACCCCACGTTGATTGATGTGTGGGAGTTCCGTGGAGCTCCAAGAACCTACGGCTGTATGCAAGATCTTGATTACAGCGACGAGTGAAATACCGATATCGAAGGATCTTTCCGAGGCTACAAGTCTTCTTGGAGGTACAGTTGGTGCATCGAGGGGAGTTCAGCAAAACCTTGCATTTACCCAGGGTCTTTGCACAATTGGTACATGGAGAGGCTACCTCCACTAGAAGAAGCCACAAGGGATCGTCCTGACAGTAACCCAAGAGCGGCTTGCCAGTATTAAAGACCGTCTCGAACAGCTGAAGCTGAGGACGAGATGGCGACTCCAGAGTGAAAGCCAACTGGTCTTGTTCAACCTCCCCATCGGATTCAGAATCTGGGGAAGGTACCTCCCCCAAAGCGGTAAGAGGAGGTAACAGAGGGGAGGGCGTGCGAGAAGGAGATTGAGCAGAATCAGACGACATTACAGTTATAGGAGTTTAACTCGTAAAACTGAGGTAGTGGAAGAGGGAGGAAAAGCAGGTATCTGATGGACTTTGACAAGAAAAATTTCGGGTACCACGTGATTGTCAGGTGACTTCCCAGAAAATGTGTCTACTCATCGCGAGGGTGCGAAAGGGTTACAGGGGGGGTAATGTCATGCCCTGGCTATAACCAGACCAGTCCCAATACCAGCCACATGCTCTCATACTCCCTATCTAACTCTGCACCTCCCCAAAACACCTCCCCAACTACCTAAAAGTCCTGACGACTGACCACCCCGACATGCATAGGAATCCTCCTACCACTAACCCCATCAGGTACTAATCTCAATCATCTACTTCTCTTGATTATCTGCCTCATGTTCTCAAAATCCATAATGTTCACTTGTTCACTTCCCGTACCTATTTAAGTAGCTCCGCATTGTCCCCAAGCCGCAGCTTGGTATATTTTGAACACACACCCTTTTGCATAGGTCCAGTCCCTGTCCCTTCGTACCTGCTAACCATACGGATTTCTCTTTACTCTCTGTTTCTCTACCTCAGTTTCTCTCTACTCTTGTCTATTGTCTCTACGATTGTCTATACGATCCAATATACACTTCTACTTCATGTCTAAGCAATCCGAGTGAGTCCGAGCTCCCTCAAACAATACTAAAGCTCCCCAATGCCTAACGCCTTGGTGAGCTAACCTCCCCAAAACCTCCTTGAGCTCCCCAATTGCTCCACAAGCTCTGGGACCTCGATCCAGGTAATGTCAAAGCTACCCCCTACGTTGAACTACGTGCCGCTTCTCCGTTACAACCTCCAACACTCAAGGAGGTCCACCTCTAAGCTCCAGTCCCCGGGACCTCCCCTCCCAGGTGTATATCTTCTCAGGAGTGTATACTCTAGACCCACTTCCACTACGACCTATTTGACCTTAAGTTGATGTTCTAGCGAGTACAACTCCTACTGCGCAACACTACTAGGTTCCGTACTTCTACCTCCCCTACCTACACCTTAGGGACCTCCCTGGACCTTATAGGAACCCCTTCAAGGGTCACATCTCTCTATCCCACCCACTACTAGGTCATTCCTGTCCTCGGTTGCGGTTCCCGTAGCTCCCTTTGAGCTCCAGCCTGCTCCTAGCACGCTACAACGTAAACTTCTTGTACCAAAACCTACCCTAAGACCTATTCTGACCCAGGTCTTACACCCCGCCAACATCCTAGGAACCTCTTCGAAGGTCAACTCTCTCCATCCGAACTATTTGTAGGTCATTCCCATCCTCGGTTGCGGTTCCCGTAGCTCCCTTTGAGCTCCAGCTTGCTCCTAACACACTACAACATAAATTCCTTACACCAAAACCTACCCTAAGACCTATTCTGACCCAGGTCTTACACGAAGCTTTTCCAGAGCCCTCTTCTTGATCATCTTCTTCAAGAGTGGCAGGACTGGCAGGAGGTGGACATGCAAGATGTGCAGTCAAGGGGCCGGCGGTGGGGGAAGCAGTGGTCGTGGTGGTAATTGTACAGCTGGTGGACATAGTAGTATTTGGGAGTTTTTTTCCAGGAAAAGTTAGGGCCTCAATGGTAAAATCCTGGCCCTTTTATAGGGACAAAATGGTGCACAGACCAGATAAAATTTTCCTTCAAATTGTGTTTGGTCTACGGGGAACTGAGAAAAGTTTTCTGATGACTAATATAGTAAATCCCAGTGATATTGGCTTTTGAGGGCTCAAGCCTAAGAGGGGGATACTGTCAAATCCATGCCTCAGTGCCCCGCTCCACCGCTCGGTATTCCGGGATCTACTCTTTATTGTTCTTTCTTGCTACGCATACCTTGTCATCCTAGTCTCTGCTTATTGTCTTTTCTCTATCCTGCAGGCACTATACGTATAGCCCTTAGTAGCTAGTCTGACGCTCCGCTCCAATATGCCAATTAGTAGGTATAAATACTACCTGGACTATACTGTAGTCCCTCAGTTTAATTATCAACCTAGATTATCCTCTTAACCTCATTTACTTGAGACTACCTCTGTCCTCTTGTGTCTCTCTAGTCTTCAGGCTCACCGCCTTGAAGTTCTCTCTACTCTGACCTCAGGACTGTAAGTTCTTTGGTTTGCTCCTTGTCGTCGGCATTACCGCCACTCTGACTTGGCTGCTCCTAATTACCTTCTTCTCTACTCTCAATCTCCGGGGACTAGTGGCATAACGGCGGTGTTGTTAATAACTTCACTACTGTCCCATTCGACCCTCCACCCTTAGACACCTGGTGGCCTCTGGCACGGCTTCATGGTGTACATGATCTTAACAATTGTCACCTCCATTGCTTGAAAACACCAACCTTGACTCCCACTCATCCCAGGACTATCTCCTGGGTTCCCCACTTCTTGTTAGGAGCTCCTACTCCTATAGCTTACATCTCTTGACAGCTCGAACAGTCCACATTTACATTCTAAGTTCTTACAGCTCACAGCCTTCATCCATCCTAACATGTTCCAGTTCTCAGCCCATCATCTCATGCCAGCTATTGTCCTAGGGACCTCCCTAGACCTCTCAGAAACCTCCTCAAGGGTCACATTTCATGCTCTTGTACTTCTATTAGGTCATTCAAGTCATAAGTCGCAGTTTCCGTGGCTCCCTTCGCGCCCTAGCCTGCTCCTAGCACACTATGACATAAACTACTTACACCAATCCTACCTATAAGACCGATTCTGACCCCAATTTTTGCTCGGAGTGGGTTACTTATCATTGTGCTTCCAAATGTTTTACTGGTCATTTCCAGAGTTGTTGCATCATTCTACTGAACTCCGCTATGTGTATTATGGTGGCATGCTCCTATTTGCTTTCCAACATCAATGCTAGCTTTCTCAATTGTAAGACCTGGGTCTGTTAAGATCATGTACACCATGTAACCGTGCCAGAGGCCACCAGGTGTCTAAGGGTGGAGGGTCAAATGGGACAGTAGTGAAGTCACCAACAACACCGCCGTTACGTCATTAGTCCCCTGAGATTGAGAACAGAGAAGAGGATAACTAGTAGCAGCCCAGTCAGAGCGGCAGTATCACTGATGACAGGGAGCGAACCAAAGAACTTATAAGTCCTAAGGTCAGAGTAAGAAAGACTTCAAGGCAATGAGCCTGAGGACTTATAGACAAGAGAGGAGATCTGAGTTGAAGAGGACGATCTAAGTTGAAGAGGGTAATCTTGGTTGATAATTAAACTGAGGAACTATGGTATTGTACAGGCAGTATTTATATCTACGGGTTGGCATAATGGTGCAGAGCGCCAGACTAACGACTAGGAGCTATACGCGTAGTACCTACAGGGTAGGGAAAAAGACAATAAGGAGAGACTAGAATGAATGGGTATGTGTAGCGAGAAAGAACAGTAAGGAGAAGATTACAATAAATGGCAGATCTCGGAATCCCGAGCAGCGGAGCAGGTCACCAGGGCATGTGCTTGATAGGGTTAGAATTGGTCCTAGGGGTAGAGGTGGTATGAGTAGTTTACGTTGTAGCAAGCTGGAGCTTAAAGGGAGCTACAGGAACTGCGACCAAGGACTGGAATGACCTACCAGTAGTCCAGGAATGTGTTAAGATCACGTACACTGTGTAACTGTGCCAGAGGTCACAGGGTGTCTAAGTGCGGGAGTCAAGTTGGACAGTGGTGAAGGTATTAACAACACCGCTGTTATGCCATTAGTCCCCGGAGATCGAGAGTATAGGAGAGAGGAACCAGTAGCAGCCAAGTCGGAGTGGCGGTATCGCCAGTGACGAGGAGCGAGCCAGAGAACTTCTAAGTCCAAAGGCTATAGAGAGTGCTTCAAGGTAATGAGCCTGAAGACTTAAGAGATGGGCTCAGGTAGAAAGGGAATCTAAGTCGATAATTAAACTGAGGAACTACAGTAGCGTACAGGCAGTATTTATATCTACGGAATGGCACAGCGGTGCGGAGCTCCAAACTAACTACTAGGAGCTATATGTGTCACCCCGGGAAGAGAAAAAATTCCCCTTGACGGAATTATCAAAATTCAGTTTGACTGATATATCATGTGACCGGCGATATGCCTGATATAGCTTATCCGCAGTCACATGATATATCAGCTAGACTGAAATGTTACAATTCCATCGAGCGGAATCTTTTCTCTTCCCGGGGTGTGTAGTACCTGCAGGGTAAAGTAAAAGACAATAAGAAGGGACTAGAATGAAAGGGTATGTGTAGCGAGAAAGAACAATAAGAGTGAGATTACAATAAACGGTGGATCCTTGGAATACCGAGCGGCGAGATGGAGGCCCGAGGCATGGGCTTGACAGTATCCCCCTATTAGGCTTGAGCCCTCGAAAGCCGTTAGTATCGGGAGTTGTGATTAGTCAACAGAGGAAAATTTGAAAAGCCGTCAGCATCGGGAATTCATCCTATCAGTCAGCAGGAAAATTTTCGAAAGCTGTTGGTACCGGGAATTGCTGTTAGTCATCCAAGAAATTTTCCGGTTCCCCGTAAACCAAACACAATTCGAAGGAAAATTTTCGCTGGTCTGTGCGCCGTTTTTGTCCCTATAAAAAGGGCCAGGTTTTGCCACTATGGCCATAACTTTTCCAAAGTCCTAACATGTCAGCTAGCCGCACACAGACTACAGCCGCCTCGTCTTCCACTGCCGGCCCTTCGGGGTACTGTCAACTACCCACAATGACCGCCCAACCCGCCTCCCTGGAGGACGAGGAGGAAGTCCTGAGAAAAGCGCAGGAGAAGGTTCAACAAATGAAGGAGAGGAAGGCAGCAGCTGCGAAGCAAAAGGCCAAAGAGGAGGCGGCCAGGAAGGTAGTTGAGGAAGAGCAAGCACAGGCCGCGGCTAAGGAAGAGCGGAGGAAAAGGATGGCAGAGGCGGCGACGGCCCGTAGCCGGCGGGATACCTCTCCAGGGGAGGTCTCAGCATCTCCACGCCGTCCAACAGTGGAGATTAGGAGGGTCAAGGGGAAAGGAAAAGGGAGGGTACAGGCAGAGGTACGTCAGAATATCTCTTATTTTCCTTGCGTTGTCTAACCACTATTTCACAGGCTGCCGGTGGCAATCCCGATGACAGCGGTGATGAGGAAGAGGACGACAAGGATGATAGGGCTCCCTGCGAATGGTGCAGGGCTGTCATGCCTCGCCCAAAACACATAGCCCACAAGCTCCTTAACATAGTTCCCAATCTCCCCAGTCCCTTCTTGGGACCACAACGTCCCGCACCTCCTAAATAACCTCCCACGAAACCCCCATGAACCACCAGTCCCGGAACCCACGTATGCTATCGGACAATCCCTTATCAATTAGCCTCATGGGCTCCGCACTTCACGCCATCCCCATTAGATGCTTGGTTATTACAATGTTCCCTTACCTATTCCTCTCAACTATATAAGGATCCTCGGTAACATCAACGCCCCCAGCTTGGTATATTTTGAACACACACCCTTTTGCATAGGTCCAGTCCCTGTCCCTTTGTACCTGCTAACCTATACGGATTTCTCTCTACTCTCTGTTTCTCTATCTCTGTTTCTCTTTACTCTTGTCTACTGTCTCTACAATTGTCTATACGATCCAATACATGCTTTTACTTCACGTCTAAGCAATCCGAGTGAGTCTCCGAGCTCCCTCGAACAATACTAAAGCTCCCCAACGCCTAAAACCTTGGTGAGTCTTAGAGGTCAAGTATCTGTATGTAGAGCGATAAGAATAAAGTCCTCAGTATGGAACCAACGAAGTGGTAACAGCTGATGATAATACCTGTACGTAGAGTGATAAGAATAAAGTCTATCTAACTTGTGAGTATTGATAAGTACAAATGGAGAAATAGAATACTCACCCTCAGTATGGAACCAACGAAGTAGTAACAGCTGAGGGTGGTGAACGTGCAAAAAAGACTATAAGTAAACGGAGTCACATGAACCCGGAATGAATCGGTAACTAAAAGGGAATCTATCTCCCAACAGTGAGCTAACCTCCCCAAAACCTCCTCAAGCTCCCCCATTGCTCCACAAGCTTCGGGACCTCGATTTAGGTAACGTCGAAGCTACTTCCTACGTCGAACTACGTACCACTTCTCCGTTACAACCTCCCACACTCGAGGACGTCCACCCTCGAGCCCAGTCCCCGGGAACCTACCCTCCCGGGCGTATATCTTCTCAGGAGCTTAGACACTCCAGACCCACTTCCAATATGACCTATTTGATCCTACATTGACGTTCTAGCGAGTACAACTCCTACTACGCAATACTACTAGGTTCCGTACATCCACCTTCCCTACCTACGCCCTAGGGACCTCCTCCAGGGTCACATCTCTCTGTCTTATCAACTACTAGGTCATTCCTGTCCTCGGTCGCGGTTCCCGTAGCTCCCTTTGAGCTCCAGCCTGCTCCTAGCACGCTACAACATAAACTCCCTATACCAAACCTACCCTAAGACCTATTCTAACCCAGGTCTTACAAGGGCCAAAAAAATCTCTTGCCAGATGCAGACTGGCAAGAGAAGCTCTATCATTTGTAAACCCTGTCACAATGCAAAGGTCAGCGCCAACCTGACCGGCAAGCACCTGGCCGTCCTTGGGAGCCAGGTGGCCCAATTGCTCACCGACAACCGGCAGCTTCGAGATGGCCAGGTGAAGACCAACACATATCACCGTCACTTCAATCGGAAGTTGGACTGGTTGATTATGGATGCCGTGAGGAGGAGGAGATCGCCCCCCCATCGGGGTTGTCGAAAAAAAGGAGAAGGGTGGTAGATAGTGACGAGGAAGAACAGATGGGAATGGAGAAAGAAAGGGAGGAAGTGGAAGTAGAAGTGGAGGGAGAAGAAGAAGAGGAAGGAGACGAACCGGCACTGAAGAAGGCCCGGTCGGAGAAAGGGAAGGAGAAGGAGGAGTAGTGTAGAATGACGGACATGGGACATCGGCCTATTGGCCCTTTCTTGTACTTCTTCTTGTCATCTTGATCCCCCTACATATTTTTTTGCTCTTTTGTATATAGAAAAAATGTGATAGCATCTTGAATCAGAAGGCGAATGGGCCGCAAAGTGGCGTAAGAAATAATTAGTTTGAAGTATAAGTAGTTTAAGTGTGAATGGAAACTAAGTGAAACAGTAACTAAAGGAAAGAATAAACAATTAAGAGAAGAGGATAAACACTCAATTTGCTATCATTGTGTTTACCCTCTCGATGCAACGAAGTAATTTTCGGCGGAGAACGGAATTTCGGGGAAAAGAATAAATTGTTTTTTGTGATTAAGGTCCAGGCTTGTGAGGGTATTGGGCATGGAATGCCGGTACAAGTTCATCAGCAGCAACCCAGGAGAACTCATTGTCGGTACCTTTGTAACCGGCCAATCGAATGTAATAACGTAGAGGACAACGCTTGTACCTTCTATCCAGCTTGGAGTCCAGGATTTCAGCAACATTGTACTCCTCTTCACCATCAACTTCAATTGGAGGTGGAGGAGATTGAGTTCGATTCGGGAATGGGTTCGGCATAACCGGCTCCAGCTGTGAGACATGGAAAACCGGGTGAATCCAGCGAAGATAGTTCGGGAGCTTGAGCTCGTAAGACAAAGTACCAGGTCGACTGATGACCTTGAAAGGACCAAGATATTTTTCCGAGAATTTTCCAGTAGGACAAGTAGAATGAATGTGCTTAGCAAGAATGAAAACTTCGGAACCGATCGGGAATTCCGGATGTGAGATTCTTTTCCTGTCAGCTTGTTCCTTGAAACAAGATTGAGCTAAAAGGATTTCCTCTCAAAGGAAGGCGTGGAGTTCATCGAGGTTAATGACGAAGTCTCTAGCTAAATCAGACTTCATGTCAACCTTGGGCCAAATGGTGATGTTTGGATGGTATCCTTTGTTAGCAAAGAAAGGCATAATGCCAGTGGAAGCATTGGGAGCATTGTTGTAGGCGAACTCGGCGATCAGAAGTAAAGGCGACCAGTCATCTTGTTGGTAGGAGCAATAGATCCTGATGTACTGTTCAGAAGTTTGATTGACATGCTCGGTCTGCCCGTCGGCTTCCGGATGGTATCCAGAGGTATAGTGCAGTTCCATGGAGAGCGCTTTACCGAGAGCCCGGAAGAACACCAAAACAAATTCGGAACCACAATCAGAAGTAACCTGATTAGGAACACCATGCTTTGAGAAAACATGAATAACAAAAAGCTCAGCTAGTTATTCGGAAATAATGGTGTCGAAAGTTGGAATGAAGATAGCTTGCTTGGATGATCGATCCACAACGACTAGGATAGCTGTGTAACCCTTTGACATTGGCAGTTGCTCAATGAAATCCATGGAGATCGAATCCCATGGTTGGACCAGAACCGGCAGAGGTTTCAGTAAGCCGTAAGGCCGATGGCGGCAAGGCTTATTAATAGTGCAGGAAGTAACATAATCACGTACAAAGTCTCTGACCTTGGGCTAGGTGTATTGACGACATACAGCCTCTAGAGTTCGGTTCTGGCCAAAATGGCCTGAGATTGGATGATCATGAAAGTAGTGTAGAACTTGAAGGCAAAGACTGCCGTGATTCGGAACATGAATATGGTCATCAAGGTGTAATAACCTATCACTACCTAAGCTCCAACGTTCATTGGAAGGATCTTTTGCAAGTTCCAAACCAACGACGGAGCTTGGGTCCTTCAGGAGAGCAAGAATGATAGCTTGATGCAAAGCTTCGATATCCATGACAATAGAAGCTCGGAGCATCGGGCCTTCTAGGAAGGTGGCTTGAAGAGAAGTAGTCAGTTGCTCATTAGTGAAGATAGGTCTGAAGTTGTGAGGGTTGACTTGCGTGAAGCCGATATCCCCCTCTTTGGGATAGACGTCCCAGTGTCTAGTTATCGAATCTGGTTTTTCGCCGAGCTTTCCTGGTCGGAAGCGAATTACCATGTTAAATTGGTGGAGATACTCTGACCAACGGACCTGTCGATGGGTGAGAATCTTGGTAGTAGAAAAGTACTCAAGATTTTTGTGATCGGTGACGACGTCCACCGGATCGCCGGGACCTTCCAGATAATGGCGCCAAGCTTTGAAAGCTTCGAAGATGGCAAGGAGCTCTTTGTCGTGAGTGTTGTAGTTGAGCTCCGCAGTGTGAAGAGTTCTGGAAAGGAAGGCTAAAGGATGAATTTCACCGTCAACAGTCTGGATGGAGAGAATTGCCGCAATGGCGTAGTTGGAAGCGTCGGTTTCCACGATGATAGGACAATTGGGCTCCCAGTGAGCGAGAATAGGCGCAGAAGTAAAAGCAATTTTGAGGTTTTCAAAAGCCTCTTGACAGTCGTTGTCCCAGATCCAGGGAGCACCTTTCCGGGTAAGCCGAGTCATCGGCACAATGATATCACTATAATTATAAATAAAACAACGATAGAAGTTTGCGAAACTCAAAAAGGACTGAATGTCCTTAACCTTCCTAGGAACAGGCCATTCCAGAATGGTCTGTACTTTGTCTTTGGACATGGTCAATCCGTCAGGAGAAAGAATGTAACCCAAGTACTCAACGGTATCCATATTGAACTCGCATTTGTCAGGATTGGCGGAAAGCCGATGTTTCCGTAATCGCCGAAGAACTTCCTTGACGTGTTCTCGGTGTTTGTCAAGTCCATGCCTCGGGCCTCCATCTCGCCACTCGGTATTCCGAAGATCTGCCTTTTATTGTAATCTCTCCTTATTGTTCTTTCTCGCTACACATACCCATTCATTCTAGTCCCTCCTTATTGTCTTTTACTAGGACTACACATATAACTCCTAGTAGTTAGTCTGGCGCTCCACACCGCTGCGCCGCTCCGTAGATATAAATACTGCTTGTACGCTACTGTAGTTCCTCAGTTTAATTATCGACTTAGATTCCCTCCTTTACTCTGTGCTCCTCTAAGTCTTCAGGCTCACTGCCTTGAAGTACTATCTCTATAACCTTTAGACTTATAAGTTCTTTGGTTTGCTCCTCATCACCGGTGTTACCGCCGCTCCGACTTGGCTGCTACTTAGTTCCTCCCTTCTATACTCCTGATCTCCGGGGACTAACGGCGTAACGGCGGTGTTGTTAATAACTTCACTACTGTCCCACTCGTCTTCCGCACTTAGACACTCTGCGACCTCTGGCACGGTTACACGGTGTACATGATTTTAACAGTGTTGCTCTGGCGTGTCAGAGTAGATCAGAATGTTGTCGAGGTAGACGATGACACAAACATCTAGCATGTCAGAGAAAATGTCATTAACAAAACATTGGAAAGCCGCAGGTGCGTTTGTAAGGCCGCATGGCATAACCTTCCATTCATTAGAGCCGTAGCGGGTCCGAAAGGTGGTTTTCCATTCATCACCTTCTGCTATTCTGACTAGATGATAAGTGTGAGCGAGGTCCAATTTGGTGTAGATTTTAGCTTGTTTCGGAGCATTGAGGAGGTCCGAGATCAACAGTAGAGGGTAGCGGTTCTTCTTGGTGATGCGGTTAAGACCGCAGAAGTCCACGCAAAGCCGAAGTTCCCCGTCCTTCTTGGGAACAAAGAGTACCGGAGCGCTGTGAGGCAAGGAAGATGGGGTGATGGCACCAGTGGCCAGTTGTTTGTCAATAAAGTCTTGAAGGGCGACCAGCTCCTTTTCAGACAAAGGATAAATATGACCGAGAGGTGGCAAAGCGCCTTCTTCTAAGTCAATCTTCAGGTCGTAGGGTCTGTGTTCTGGTAATGAATCTGCAGCAATCTCGTCGAAGACGTCTGCAAACTTGGCGTACTCTGCCGGGATAGAATGAGGAAGTGGAGGGACAGTAGGAGCAATGGAGGAGCGGTCGGCGGCGCAGGCCGCGACCTCTGAGTGAATAGCACAAAGAAGAATAGGTTCCATACCAGTGTCCTTGCAAGCCCTATTAAAGACTGCAGCACTGACGAGTGCAATGTTGACCTCGGGAGTTTCCAGCTGAGCAGCGAATTGAGAGACCGTAGGATAAGAATAGATGGGTCCAAAGGGAAATTTGGACAAGAGGGGCTTGGCCTGTGAAGTCCGAGAGCGGGAGCGAGAGTGAGAGCAAAGTGAGTCCCCAGGAGGGGTCTCCAGAATTGTCGGTATAACCAACGGCGAAGGTTCCGGTAGCGGAACAGCAACCTTTGCATCAATGGTGTTGATGGCAGAAGGCACAGACATCTGTGGAGAATCAAGATGTGAAGTGTTATGGAACGTAATGTTTTGAGATGCCCAGTCAATCAACAGATTGTAACGGGATAAGAAACTGTAACCTAATACTGCTTTACAAGATGAATCTAAATGAGTAACATAAAAGGGTAATAGAAGCAGCTCGCCAGAAGGAAACCGAACGGCAATATTTGCCATATTGGTAATTGGTTTAGAAGATAATGAACCATCAAAAAGATGAAGATTAACAGGAGAGATTTTGGTCGTTGGAATAGAATTTTGTGAAACGTAACGCGTTAACGAGCTTGCCTCGTTTTTGTGTGAAAGAGAAAGGAAGGAATCTAATGGGCACTCCAACCAACCAATCTAATACACAATATGCGAGTTCACTGCTATCAAATTTATTTAATAGCAAGGGGTAGCGTTGGCAAAGGTTCCGCAAAGCTTTGAGAGCTAAGTAAGAAGCTTTGATCAATCAATTTGAATCATTCTAAGGATTCGATATATTCCTTTGATCAAGGTAGATTCAGCACGATTTGTACTTGAGTTTGTATTGATTTGGGTATATCAAGAATTGGGGGTTTGAATCAAAGTAAATTAAAACCGAAACACACAGACCCCCACAGAGGGTTAGAACTATGTGCTGGCACAACCACACAGCGTGATTTGCCCTTAAGACCAACAACTGATCCTAAGTTCGAAGAATACCCAACAACTGGATATACTTCTCGCAGTCACAAGGAGCAGAACACGACGTTCCTATACTCACATGTGCCGGGCCCGAATGGCTGCTAGCGAAGAGGTTTCAGTCTGGCGGGAGTGTGTCTGTCCTTTTTACGGATTAGCACTGCAACGTCGTCCCAAAATCACTTGTATTCCAGATACATCGGATTGCTATTTATACATACAGAATATAGAGTCGCGCAGTACAATTAATTTAATACAATAAACGTTCGGAACCGTAAGGAAACTTCTACACTCGGTCAGATACCATTTTAATTTGAATCTACATGTCCTTATTTGGCCCATATTGGTTCCAAGATTCTAGTATACCTCCAAACATAGGTAGGTACTTCGATATTCATTTAATTTAATTGTTTTTAGAGAATGACTCGAATAGCGTTCAACTGTCATCGCTGTTCAACACTTACTTCGATCGTTTGTCACCTCGTCCGGAGGCAAATCAGCTCTCCTCGATTCTAATCCTATCAATCTGATTCATCTGGATTAAACTAATTGCTTCTCTCTTTCAATAGACACCCATTGTGCCTATACTCTATCAAGGGAGTTACGCATAGTATTCATTTAACTGCATTCTTCATTATTTTCTACGTCAGGACTCTTTGACATTCATTTGATATGTCTTCGGAGCCTCGCAGTCTTCCGATCGTTCTTCTAGTCATTTTCCTCAACCATGCAACTTGATTGGTCTATTAGACTAAATCGCAGTCTTTTAGATTAATGCATGATCTCGTTCTAGAAGGAGTATTTGATAATTCCTGAGCTCTAGAAAGTCATTTCGAGTCAATCCTCGGTTCATGGTCACTTGAGTAAGTTCTTCCAAACTCCTGCCAGTGTAAGGTCCAATAAGAACACCCTTGGTATGTCATACATGAATGGTCATCCTTCGGATGTAGTCCGAGTCTGGTATAACCCTGCTTGACAAACAGAGGCCCGCTTGCCCTGGTATTATTCGATTTGATTGTAGAAGCTAAGAACCTGTCAGAACTTCGGATCCGCTCTCGTTTGTTGGTCCCAATCTTTCCCGGCGGCTGTTCAAAGTTTCTCACAGTCACAGTCTGTCACAGCAGTCACCCAAGAATAATCTGTGACCTCCTGCCACTCGATCTCATCGCACAACGAGGTTGGTGCTTCTTTACTTCTTGTTGCTGCCGACCTGCGACGTTTCGCCTCGTTCTCCGCTCTCAACTTCTGGGACCAATGGTGGGCCTTCATGAATCCCCCGCTCCGACCACCTCTCCTGTTCTCTACTCGGTTCTCTCAACTTCTGTCAAGCCTGCAGCATCTCCACCACACTTTCCGAGGTGATGTCTTCAAATCCAGCGCGGACTTGAGCTCGGAGGCAGCCACTTTGTCCCGGGAGAATCTAGAACCCAAGACCAGTGGTTGCAAGAGTTCTACAAACCAAAGCGGCGTTGATACCTGACCAGTAAAGTCCTTTGGTGGGCGCTTGTTTTCTCTGTTGTCTGTTCACCCAGCCATTATGCCCATCTCACCAGACCTCTGCAATCTCCTCAGTGAGGCGGAACACCGCCCCGCGCCCACCATCCCGATTTCCATGCTTCTGAATCCTCTTCCCACCAACGTTCCTCCCTTGGGTTTCTCAGCGGCTCGCCATGGTACTCAATCTCACACACCCGCGAGTGAGTCCACTCCACGATCTTCTACATCTGTGAATGAGTCTGCTCTACGCCACCTTCTTCACACCAATTACAAGATCAGCCGTAAAACAACACTTTCGGTGGTCTATCAGTACCCTGCGGACTCCATTTTGGAGTATCCGGAGACTGGCGCCACCTCCGAAGAGGTGGTTGGTCATCTCTTTGAGTTGGGAATGGACAATTGGATCAGCCCGGGAAGAGACTTTGCCTACTCCAGGGGGGAGCCTAGGGGAAATGGCAAGGAATGTGTAACAAATCCCTTGCTCGTTCATTCCACCACTGGAGAGATGGTTCCTTGCATAGTCAGGCATTCTACTTGTATGTATATAGAATAATAGAGTCTCAATCTACCATAAATTCTTAACGGAGCATTTGATAATAAGGCCAAGGAGTCAAGATTTGTCCATTTTTTGACGGAGATAAAGAAGATATGATACATTCTTCTGCAACCAGAGAGCAACTTCGAAACCTTATGCAGCACAGTAGGGAGCAGCAAATGGAATTCTCTTCCCCAGCCCGAGATGTTTTTGAAAGGACCTCTGCTTATTTAACAGCCATTCGGCGGGTTGGGTGTACGTCGGACGCCAACCTTGGACAGGATGCTTCAGAAAGTGCCTTGGCTGGCTTTGAGAGAATTGCTCTTAGACGGGGTTATCCAGAAATGCCCAATCGCTGTACAGGTGGACTAATCTTTCAATGGTCCTTTGATGGTACTCCGTATATAAAGTAGGTGTCTTTCACCAATTAATTTCCGAATTTTTGCATATTGTAGTCTTAGGTGTGAACATCACTCTCGTTTTCATAACCGGGACCATTTCTTTGACAACACAATTGGGAATGGACGCTTTAATGTCGAATACTTGGAAGCAGTGCTGACGGATGACCATGAGGAGGTGGGCAGAATAGAGTTGGAGGCACAACTTGATGGGTATGGTCCTCGGACCTCCTGCCACACCATTATGAATAACACCTCTCAAAGGCTTACTTGCAGTAAGTGACGTTCCCTCCATATAAGTATTGGACCTCATCTTTTCCAAGCCTGGGATCACCGTGACCAGGAGAATGGGAGTTTAAAGCAGCCCAATCTTATTTCAATGGAGTGCCGGTGTACATTCCGGGAGTATGAGCCGCTAGAAGATTACCGTTCTTCTTGTCCCTATATTCTGATCACCAGTAGAGGACCCCATTCCCATCCCATTCCTCTTCCACAAAAGACGCCAAGAAAGGTGAAGCTGGAGCTTGAGTCTTTGTTTGAAAAGATGGAAGTCGAACTTGCGGACTTAACTCCTCGAAAATTTCTAAGGCATCCAATTGTTCAGTGCTACCTGTCTTCACGTTTCCCCATGCTTCGGAACCCCATGCTCAGTGACTTGCATATCTCCCTTTCCAACCGAAGTCATCTCAAGGTCTACATTGAACATGCAAAGAAGGCAAGCTTCCCAGAAGGTACTGGATGGAAAGGCAAGGCGCACTGAGAGGTTCCTTTTCTTGCCATTTGTTAATTGGTTTTCTCTAGGACTAAAACATCTCAAAGCTCAACAGGACTCTTCACTGGAGCCCGAAGCTCACTACATCAGGGCTGTGATTGAAATTCCATTTACGGAGCTTCAGTTCGATGAAGATGACCTTACCGAAGATCAGCCGAATGAAATCGCGTTGCAGCCTCTGAAAATTGCAATCTGCATGACTTTGGAAGGGAGTCGACGCTTCATAAAGACTCAATACCTTCAAAGTGATATAGGCTTCAAGCGGATAGTGGGATTCTATGAATTTGAGATTGCTTCAATTGATAAATATTCCAATACAAGTGCGCCTGTTTTTTGTGATTGAATTTTACTGGAGCCACTTAACTTCAACAACTTCAACAGGTATAACCTTTTGCAGGGTATATCTTAACCGTCAAACTGCAGATGCCCACCGCTTGGTTCTGAGAGAGATTAATAAGATCTTAATAGCAGACACTGGGCGTGGTTTAAAATGGAGGCATCTTCATGGGTATGATGTTGATGACTATGACGGTCTGATATTGAACTGGGTCGTGGATCAACATAGAGGCCAAGCAAAAGGTGAGACCCTACTGGGGGTGTCTTCTTTAGCTATTCCCATTGGTCTTACCGCCTGCTCACCAGGGATTGGACTTTATCTACAAGACCTTGCGGGTAGTTTGGCTCCAAAGATGGACTTTCATCAACCGCTTAGGCGGATACAAGATCTCAGCCCTTATGATCACCTACGTCGCTTCCTTACTCTATGCACCACTCACTTCTATCGAAATATTCGAAAATGTGCCGTCTCTGAAGAAGTGAGGAGCATTATGCGAGGTCTAATTTGTGTTCAACACGATGATTGGGATGGGGCACTGGAGCAGATAAGAAGGTCTGGAGGAAAGGCAGCGCAAAGTGAAGGTTGTTATTTCTGTCCTCAGGGAGTTTTCTAAATGCTATTCTAGATTGGCTATCCGACAAGGAAACTTCAAGATTTGTATTTCCAGCAATTTGCTGGGAGAAAAGCTACATTCCCTTTGACGTATGGAATGCCAGGCTAAGAGAGTCCAATGTAGTAGAGGTGGTTCATGCAAATGTTAATATGGAGGGTACTCAGTGCACTTTGGTCGGTGGGGTATATAAGGGGAAGCATTATGACCTGCTCAAACAGCGCTCTTTGATTGTAAGTGGGCAACTTTTTCCAAAGTACATGAGTCACTAACTGTACTGTACTCTATCTGATCAGAACCGTGAAGATTTTGGCATACGTGAGTCTTATAGCAGCAAACATCCTTATGAAAATGCGATGAAAAATCACAAGCGTAAAGGTAATTGTCATTTGAAATTTACCTGGGATGAGCTTAACAAGGGTTGGGGTCAGCACATGGTAGAAAGAAGCACCTTCTTCAAGAGGATGGAAGTATCGAATCGCATAACAGGAAGATTGTAGAACTTCATACCAAGTGGCAGAATGCAAAAGCTCGAGCACAATCAACTGGTTCCCAGGCCTCCTCGTCTTCAACTCAGGTCAGTGGCGTTTGGAGAACGAATGAGGCTTGGGAAAGGGCGAAAAAGGCAGAGGACAATGCTTGCATTGCTTTTGAAAAGCAGGTGCAAATCGGTCATTCCTTGGCAGGGAAAGGGTCTGGCAAAGTGTTTATCCGCCTTCCTTTGTAGAGTGATTGTACTGCTTGGTGGTTTCTTGAGTCGTTTTAGTGAATCAACACCTGAATTAAACTTATTGAAAATTGAGCATCTAATGCCTTGTCCATAGCACCAATTCTGTGGACTCTGTACTATTATGATTGGTTATGAGCCCTCACCATTTGTCACCATGCGCCGCCAGACGCAACTCACACTTATGTTGAAGATCATCGCTTGCCCCTCAGCGGGAATTTTCAGACTCAGGCGCTCTCTGCACTCGGGGTTCTTGACTCATGGGGGTTTGATGGATTCCGACCCAACCGTGGCCGATCTCAGTCCCAGAATGTCTTGCCAACTTCGACTCATCCCACATGCGTGGTCCAGATGTACCAGAATCAATCAAGCATAAATTTGTATCATCAACCCAAAACAAAGGTGCTTCATCTCCCAACGCCTTTGTCTACGCTTCGAACCCAGACCAAGAGCAATCTGGCTAGTATGCCAATAAAGCGCGGGGTGCACCCACACCTTGTAAACCCGTTCCTTACTACGCGCCTGAGGAAGCCGTCGGTGCTTTCACTGAAGCGGCGACTTCTCCCACGTCGCCTGCTTAAACCTACCTGGACCCCATTCAAACTGAGCCAGGGATAAACAGCCACCCGGTGACCTGCCCGGACGGTTCCTCCATCCCAGTCGTATTTGTCAAGGCGTCCTCCTTCCCCGCCGCAACGCTGACCACGGGTATCAACGCGGTATGAACCCCTCACGGCTCTGGCATGCCTGCGATGGAAGGTAAAGACCCAGGGCGATGGTTAGCTTGGCTGGAAAACACGGGGGGTGATTTGTGTGCGTACCATGCAGTATTGGGGAGTGAGGGGGGTTAAACATCCGGGTGTTCTGATCCCGGATATGCGGTTGACACTAGCGGTGAGTTGTGCAGAGGAATCTCCCTCCAGTAGGGAAGGTTCTGAGATGATGATGAGATGGAGGAAGGAGTTATGGTGTTCCTCTGAGCGGTCTCCTTCAAGAACGGGTTGGGCGCGGAGAGGGACCGGTAAAGAAATGTCAAACTCACCTTTGAGCCCCTTCAAATGGAAAGCGGTGTCTACCTCGCGTCGTTTGACCAATGCCCACTAAGTTTGTCCTTGGGCGTGTTGACGTTCAAAGAAAAACCTTGAGCGGAAGTTGGGGGTTGCGTGGAGGAAAAGGCGGTGGTTTGATTCCACAAACCGACCACCATTCTGTACACTACCACCACCAGTTGAACTGCTCGCGCTGCCAGTTGCAGCGGCAGCGTACAAGGGTTGACGATCTCCAGATGATGCTGAGGTACCGGCAGAGTACCGACGTCCGTGAGTTGCTGTAGCACCAGGGTATGCATGTGCACTGCTCGGTGTACCTGGACCGGCCGGACCAGGCGAAGCTCCTGGAGGAAGATTTGCAATCATTCCGTGTGAGTACCATGAAGGGGGAACTGCAGAACCCGAACCGCCTGTATATTGTGTTGGTATCGAAGGACCCGGAGAGGGCCCACGCCAATCAGCTACATGACCATTATACAGGCTATGTTGTGCATCTGATGAGTTACCCCATGATCTGGCAGAAGGTGGCGGGCTTGCAGCTGAACGCGTTGGGGACGTGGTCGGTTGATGTAGGGGATACGGTGCGACAACTCCAGCCCCTATTGCAGAACCATTGAGTCGACCGCCCATCCCATCGTCTTCTACCTCTGCCATCTGTGGGGACCCAGCACCTATATGCTCATCCGAATTCGTGACGGGAATGTTGGGTAAAGTAGGACCTCGACCACCAAGATTACCAGCTCCCGATGCTGGGCGTACGATGCGATTGGGGTCAAAATTACCGTCAAATGCCTCGTCTTGTAAACGCCGGCGTCGGCGAATAAACCACAAGGCGCCAAGGATGAGAAGAAGAAGAGCTACTACGCCTCCGACAACACCTCCGACAATAGCGCCGGTGTGAGATGTAGAGTTGGTGATATCAGTGGAATCAGAACCTAAGAATATCCGTGACAGAACGGTGCATAAAGATCAGATGAAGTTGAAAAAGACAGATATAGACCACGATAAGAACTGACCGACAGTTATTGTAGACCCAGCAGGGGCTACAGATTCTGTGGAAAAGACTGTAGTGAATGTTTGGCCATTCGATGTACTGCTACGGTGTTTTGAACCCGACGAAAAAGGAGACAGAGGGCGTGCGTTCCGGGTATGTGGAAAGCGGTGCGACCGGAGAATACGTGGGAGATGAAGATGGTGTGCGGGAAGATCGAGCGTTAGAATGATCAGTCACAGAGGATGAAGGATACTCACACGACAGTGGTTCGTACTACAGTTGTGACTGGGGCAGTCAAGACAGATGCACTTGAGGTGGTCGAAGTTGAGGAATCAGTGTCTGAGGTTGAACTTGGAGCCGCAGAGGTCGGAACGTCTGATGTACTTGTTGTTGTACTTGATGTGGGGGGCGAAGTTGTAGAGCTTTGTAAGGCTTTGAAGAGGTGGGAGACGTCTCGAGGACGAACGGAGGGCGTGTGTGTGGGAGTGTGATAATAAAGTGGGTGGTGCTGTGGCGGGAGGAGGGGGTGGGACCGGCGGTGTGGCAGTGGGTGTGGCTCGTGATTCAAAACACGTATGTAATCTGCCTTTCGGCGCTTTTCTTGGTTTCTTTCCCGCCACCTCAACTGCGCCACCAAATGTCCGGTCCACGACCAAGAAACGACGTGTTGACCTCCCGGGTTTCTCCCTTGCGAAGTTATCCCAAGGCCTGCGGGGGGTGGCGGATTTCAAGTCCAGCCATGGTGCCGCCACCTCGTTCCGCGGGTCTTGCGTGGATGCACGAGGGAGACCGGGCTCTTTTTGGTTTTGTGCAAGTTGCGCTGCACAAAGTCGACGTCGTTGCCTTAGCGCGTTGAGCGGTTGTTGACCCGGCAGTTCAGTTGGCGTGCTCGGCTCTGCGCGCCTGCTCAACAAAGATCACAGGCGCCTATTCGGCCAAATCGCGTAGGATTTTTCACGTGATCTGCTCAAGTTCACTTACTCCCGTTCTTGACTGCGCCATGGTGGACTTTATTCGCCGCTCCTCCAGGCTGGCAATGAGGGAGCTTGCAAACCTGTGAGTTCTTGCCTTGGCTATTCCATCTCATTCCTCTTACGGAGTCCCTGCAGCTTTCCCTTCGTGAAAACACTGAAGTTGAACCCAAACCTGGTGGATGTCATGGCACCTCGCGAGTTCCAGCTTCAATCCATTGGATTTCTGCGGCACTTTTCACCCTCCGTCGACCTCAACAACGTAGATCCAGACTTTGTCGCGCTGGAGCGCGCCTTCGAGTCCGGGGCTGCTTTTGGGGAACAACCTCCGAGTGGAACTCGGGGTGGTGGTCAACCGGTTAGCGCAACAGAGGAGGACTCCACCCCGTTCTCAGAAAGCTCCGATGAGGATTTGGGGCTTAACCCGGCGCCGTCAAGGTGCGTCACACTCCAAGTTATCCCCCCACCTGCTAACCACGCCTTAGAAAGCATGGGGCTAAGGCGTCGCCGCGCAACCAACGCAAACCCGGTTCAAAAATCCTTCATGCCGATGACTCTGCCACCCCCCGCACCTCAGCCTCCCCGCGCCAACACCGTACTGCGTTAGTCACTCATTCTCCTCCTTACTCACCCGACCTTAGCCCGGACCTAGCTCTTTTTCCACACAGTTTGACTGCAGTGCTGCCACCTTCCGACCGGTAAGGCCACCCAACTTATCTTCCGCAGAGTGGAAGCGCACGAGGAAACATCAGCTGCGCAAATGGTCCCTGGCAAAGAAAGCGG
This sequence comes from Lentinula lateritia, assembly GCA_028011325.1. Lineage (NCBI taxonomy): Eukaryota > Fungi > Basidiomycota > Agaricomycetes > Agaricales > Omphalotaceae > Lentinula > Lentinula lateritia. The sequence continues at coordinate 374,602 of JANVFT010000038.1, forward strand.
AAAAGGCCACCAAGGTTCACCCCACCAAGGCCTCCTTTGAAATCAAGGGGGACTCCCGCATTTCTAAGCCAGCTTGGATGGGACTGAGGGCTTCTGTGGACCTCCGCAAACCAATTGAAGAGGCGGTTTCTCATCCCGGGTCTAATCTTGCCTTAGAGCTGTTCAAGGACCTGACCAGGGCTCCCTACCTGCCGTGAGTGTGCCCCCAACCCCTCTGTTTTTTCGGAACCTCAGGTTCTTTTTTTTGTGTCCCTCCAGTCACCTTGCGCTTGCAGTTGTAGATGGCTTGGGGCGTTTGTTCCTGTATCGATCCCGGCTTACTCCCATGATGATGGCAGACCTTCTTCCCAAGGTCAACGCCTTGGTGCCTGATTTTGTCTCCGCAATCACAAGGCCCTTTAGTAACAACGATATGTTGCTGAACTCAAGGGGGGAGCACTGGTTTTCTATCGCAGGACATGATCGCAATAACAAATCAGTGGGTTTTCACCACTTCTCATTGCCTCCGCCTGATTTAGCCACTTACCTTACCCTGCTTCCCGTAGAAACCAGCTGCTACTCAGTTCCAGCAGCAGAACCACCAAGTTATTGCTGGTTTTTTTACCAAAGGTTCCGTTCTGGAGAGGCTCACGTCAGTCCGCACTCCCCTCCTCAACTTCCTTCTCTTTGCTTATTATCCCCATAGGGCCTACGGTTGTGACATCCTCAAGGCTCATTTCCCGGTAATTGCGCAGCGCTACCAAGATTCCATTGACTACATGCTGGAGGCGTATGGGATTCAAGCCATGTTTGGTCTGTTTTTTAACTTTTGCCTCAACTCACCCAGAGAGGGCGTGAAAAGAGTCTTCTGTAGACCTCACGTCGATTGGAAAAACGTGGCTTTTGGGGTGTGCATGATTTACATTTACGGTGGGAACCACCTCTCTCACTCCTCCCACCCACCCTCAATGCTCTTCAGGTCATTTTAATCATCATGAGAAGTGCTGGTTGGTAATTTGGGAAGCGGGCATTGTCGTTGAGCTACCCCCAGGCGTTTTCTTGTTTTACCCATCCTCACTTTTCCTACACTTTAATATTGACGTCAGCGGTGGGTCAAGACCTTCCCATAATCTGCGAAGGATTCTCTGATATCATTATAGATCTCCCGGTCTTTACAACCCAGCACGGCGAAACCCCCACCAGGGAGAACTCCACACCACTTTCATTCTGCTCCTGCAACTCTCACAAAGGAAACCGTGGTTGGGAGGATGCGGATGGTCGGGGTTCCATGGTGTGGTTCAACCAGGCTTCCATGATCCAGACTTCAGAGCTTGGGGTTCCTACGATTGAGTATGCCAGGGGTCTGGGGATGAATACCAAGTGTGACGGAGAAGGCTGGTTTACTAAAGGCGCATTTCCTGTCCTTACTTAGCTTGTACATTGGAGTGCTTTTGGCACCATCTTGTCGTAACCTGAAATCTAGATTCCTACTTAACCCTTAGTCAAATAAAACAAATTGCTGCTCTTCAAACCAAGTGAACTTAGGTACCTTTGTTTATGCGGACTGTCTCACTGGAGTAACTTAGGGCAACAACATGATTCTGTGATATATACTGATGACAGCCGCAGTACAACGCTTTTGGTTTCTTCGGGTAACTAAGTACCTTACTGATTAGCAAAAAAGTAGGCTGGCTAGTAAGCCCATAGCATGAAATCGACATCATGCTCCTTAGCACATCCTTGCTCGCTCTCTAAATGGGCCTTATGACCTTCGAACGTTCTTACCATTCCACATTTTCCTGGACACCTTCGCCAGGCAGTGATGAGGTTGGCCCAAGCGTCGTGAGTAACCCCGTAAGGAGAATTCCAACTCATCCAGGCAGTACCAACCGGGCTTGCCAAGACTGGGGAGGATTTACCGATAGCGCTGCTTAACTCAGACCAATCCTCAACTGGCAGACTAGGAAGCTTGCGGAAAACAACTGCTAAATTAGGAACTGGGGAGACCTTAGCAAAAAAACTTCGTCAAAGTGGCTATAAAAAAAATACAAGTACCTGATTCCAGACCTGGCGTATTGGCGCAGATTCCATTCCCTTTTAGATGCCCCCCATAAGCATCCCAGGAGAAGTAACAGAGGCAAGACTGGCACTGATGGAACCGTTTACGGAGCTCTCCAAATAACTCCAAGGAGATCCCAACCGGGCTGTTCAGCAGAAGAATTGTGGCAGTAACCGGCGTACCACGGATAGTTCTAGACCAGATTTTGTGTACGGCTTCTGGGCCGTCATGAATTTTCAGAGCTGCCGGGGTTACTGCATCTACAGAAAGTTTGAAGGCAGGGTGTAGGTAGGGACGCTCAAGGTAGGTGCCGTCCTCAGCACCACTAAGGAGGCAAGAGGTCATCATACCGTCTGAAAACCGACTTGTAAGTCAAAGGACAATAATCTCATACTTTGACTGACCAGTTAGCTTTCTAGACTCCGCCTCCTCCTTTGTAAATCTGGACACACAAACTGCCACAATGGCAGAGGGACTTGTGACCATCTGGAAAGAAGTGGCAGGTATTAGAGGCAGGCCGTTAGGGGGAGTGATCCAAGAGGAGTCCTGAACGTGGTTTGGAAGGGGAGACACCAAGTACAAATCCTTGTGAGTATAACACATCTGGTCAGTGAGGTAGGTGGCATCTTCATCCGCTAAATTTGATGATTTAAGGGTCTTTCAACATCATAAGACAATAGGTTACATACCGGTGACTATATCATCATCACGATCCCTCTCGAAGGAATGCAACAAGCTGGGGGTGGTAGCACTAACTTGACCCGGTGTAATTGAGCCTTGCAAAAGGCCTGCAACCTCATACTTGTCCTCCTGGTCCTCTTTGCCCTCATACTCCTGCTTGTTTTCCTCTTCCTGACGAGCTTTCAGAGCACGCTTCCTCTCATTGAAAAGGTTCACCGGTTCTATAGTAAAGATAAAAACAGTTAGTGTAGGATGCGTTACTTAGGAAGTCCAAAAAACTTAACGAGCAATGCAGACATGAGTTAAACATGTAAAATATCCCTTCACTCCCTCAAGAACCTTTGGGTTGGAGTCGTGGCAGGGGATAAGGACCTGTTTGCAGAATTCCAAGTCCCGATGATCATTGCTAGCGTGGTGACAATAGGGACCAGTGACCACCTTGTTCTCTAAAGCAATAGACAGTTTGCGAAAACCATAAGAGGGCCTGTGACAGTCAAAACAAGTTATTACCGTGGGCATTAAGGAAAAGAGTTCAACTTACACGTTCCAAAGCTGGTAAGTCTTGGTCCTACGATCGAAGGATACCAAAAGTTTTTGATCGTTGAAGAACTTGGCCTGGTCAGTGTAGAACTTTGACACCACAGGATCCGGGTCCCATGGGTTTAGGTGGTCGTTCAGAGGTTTGGTGGGGTTGTAAGGAGGAGGTGCATGGCGTAAGGGGGCGGGGCTTCCAGAATGAGAAAAGGAAGGCCTTGGACCTGAATGCGAAGACAAAGAGGAACTAGAGGAAGGAGGCATGCTGGAGCAGCGGCTGGCAGCAATACCAATACGCTGGTAAGGATGATACCCATGGTGACCGGAGGAACGACCAAAGCACATTTTGACAGGAAAGTTGGAATGAAAAAGGCCTTCTGGTGAGCTAGTATATAAGCGTTGGGTATTTCACTAAGCTGAGTAGGACTTAAAGAAAAAATTGCAACTTACCTCGGAGCAAAGAGGAAGTCAGGGACAACCCCCCAACTTCTGCCAGCCCACCGCCTTCTTCCTTTTCCTTTTTCCGAGGTGCTTTGCGTGTAAAGGAAAGCCAGCAGCTTTTTCAAGTGAAACAGACTGCCGGTGTGGTCTAGATGGGAGGGAGATCCTCAGAAGAAAAATTACAAGTGGCATGAGACCTCCGGATCCAAAACCATCTACAAAAGGAAATCACATTCATTCACAGATATTATAAAAGGAAATCACAGGTCAGGTCATGCAGAAAAGGTCAAAAAACAATTGGGTCAAAACCAAGTACTTATATGGTATCGCTTAAATGATTTGTCCTCTTAGACAGTTTTGATCTTCTTTGGCAAGTGTTCTTGATGGTATCGGATAATACCAATCTGATATGTACTCTGACAAACAGGTAGACTGTTATCCGAAGGTAGTATCGGGGATGGGTAAACTAACCAACTTGTGGCAGTATGGGTATATGGTCCCTTCAACTTATTAGACTGATTCAGTATTGACTTTGACTGTCAATCTGGGTCTCAATTACAGTCCTCTTGATACGAATCTATATGTGAAAATGTCACAATTCACAGCATAGACGTCTAGCCAAAATTTAGGCGTGTCAGTGTATCAATAAAAGAGTCAGTAGAACCAGAATCAACAAGAGTAGGAAATTTGAGAAGAGCAGAGATAGGTTCGGCCAGTGCAGCCGAATCAGATAACGGAAATTCAGTAGTTAAAGATATTACAAGAGATTGTTCAATGGAAGAAAGAGCGGACATATTGAGATATTACTCCCCAGGTGAGGTATGAACCTGATCAACGCAGCTCCCGTTTTGTAGCGGGGAACAAGAGCTGCGGACTAGTTTTCCAATTCCTCTTCCACAACTTTGATAGTTCCTTCGGGGGTCTCTTCAACCTCGGCAGCGTGGCCCTTTGATTCTCGGGCCTTTTGCTTATTGCAGTCAGCAATCTGATGCTTACCACCGCAGAAGAGACAAAGATTATTCTTCATCCTTCTTTCCCTTTCGGAGGGAAGTACTTTACCATCTGCACCTAGATGGTTGAACGCGGGGCACTGACCGCCGGATTGGCCAGAATTCGAAGAGTTCTGGGGCTTACCATTGTTGTTAGGTTTGCCTCCAGAGAAGGGTTTAGGCTTCGGTGTGAACGGCGCCGAAGAGCCAGATGACTGAGAATTGTTTTGCTGGTTAGTATAACCAGTCTTAAAGTCCGAGGAACCCTTCTTCGGGCTCCGAGCAATGAAAGGTTTACCAGTCTCATGCTTTCTAGTTTCTTTGCATTTCCAATAGCGATTGTCAATATGAAGTACTTCCTGATGATAGTTGGCGAGCGTCGCTGGCTCGGGCAAACGCGCCATTTCGTCCTTGATGTGTTTTGCCAAACCTCGTCCATAAGCCCATTTCAGGGCAGCAGAATCCCAGTTGGTGCTAGCAGCCAGGGTGTTGAACCAGATGTTGTATTTCCGGATGTTCTCGGTTTCCTTCATCCTTAGATTACCAAGAGAATCTTCAGCCTCACCTTGGGCATCGTAAACGCTGAAATTATCCTGTAGCTCCTTTACGAGGGCCTTGAAGGAAGATGTCCAGGCCGGCAGCGGGTCGAGATCCGGGTTGAGGATATCAGGGACAAACCATTCTTTGGCTGACCCACTGAGATAGGAAAGAGTATAGTTCACCTTCCATTGGTCGGTGAAATATTTTGGATGGTCATTGAAGACCAGGGTGAGATTGACGAAGAACGTCTTGAGCTTTCGGGGGTCTGAGCCATCGAATACCTCTGGCTCCTTGACCTTGCTCTTAGATTCAGAGCTGTCAGAGGGACGGCCAAGTGCGGCGAGAACGGTACCAAGGGTTTCAATGGAACCCTTGAATCCCGAGAGAAGTTCCAACATAGCACATTGCTTGTTGGGGATGTCAGAAAAGTTTGGAGAACGAGGTCCACCAGGTCCACCAGGTCCACTGGGGTCACCAGGCTCACCACGCGGTAAACCACCGGAGTCATCATCCAGATCGTTGTGATTTTCATCGGCGCCTGGATCATCAGGGTCAACAGGAGGGTCTTGATCGTCATGATTGCCGGTGTCCAAATCGAAATGAGGAGGCGGGTCACAAGGAGATTCTGAAGTGGCACGACGTTGAGGTTCTTTTCCAGTACGACAAGCTATGGCTTGTAGGATAGGAGAGTCAATTCAAGTGATGGACCGGCCCCAAGCCAGAGCGACCACGGGAGGTTGTCCATGGTGAGGAGTCAAGACTTGGACAGGCTGTCCGTCACCGGTATACAAAGTGCTGTATTCGAATTGTTGTTCTTCTTCCATAGCTTCAGGAAGAGTTGACGTAGTAGGAACTGTGGCTGGACCGAAACCGCAATTACGGCAACGTGGTTGACCAATGGCAGAAATTGATTCAGAGAAAGGGGCAAAGGATTGGGCTGTGGTGAAGAAAGTATTTTCTTTGGAGTTAGCTCTGGATTGAGCTCGGGTTTTCGGAGGCATAAAAAATGATATGTCAGTACAACGTTAATGGATTGAGTTTAATTATACTGTTAAGATCATGTACACTGTGTAACCATGCCGGAGGTCACAGGGTGTCTAAGTGCGGGAGTCGAGTGGGACAGTGGTGAAGTTATTAACAACACCGCCGTTACGCCATTAGTCCCCGGAGATCGAGAGTATAGAAGAGAGGAACCAGTAGCAGCCAAGTCGGAGTGGCGGTATCGCCGGTGACGAGGAGCAAGCCAGAGAACTTATAAGTCCAAAGGCTATAGAGAGTGCTTCGAGGTAATGAGCCTGAAGACTTAAGAGATTGACTGAGATAGAAAGGGAATCTAAGTCGATAATTAAACTGAGGAACTACAGTAGCATACAGGCAGTATTTATATCTACGGAACGGCACAGCGGTGCGGAGCACCAGACTAACTACTAGGAGCTATATGTGTAGTACCTGCAGGGTAAAGTAAAAGACAATAAGGAGAGACTAGAACGAAAGGGTATGTGTAGTGAGAAAGAACAATAAGGAAGAGATTACAATAAAAGCAGATCTTCGGAATACCGAGCGGCGGAATGGAGGCCCGAGGCATGGGCTTGACAGAATGTAATGTGTGACCCCTTGGGGAGGTTCCTGAGAGATTCAGGGAGGTCCTTAGGACAATAACAGGCAGGAGTTGACAAACCTGGGAACTGAGAAACATAGAAGGAGTTGTGTATTGTGAGTGGTAGGAGCTATGAACGTCAATGTAGGACCATTAAAGCTAGCAAGAGATGCCAGCTACAGAAGTGGGAGCTCCTAATGGTAGTGTGAGCCCAGCAAGGAGGTCCCAGGACAAGAGAGGGTAGTGGCTGGTGTTCCCAGGCAGTGTGTCATGAAGTACGTAGCCCCTATCATTTTCCTTTTCTCACTGTTTCGACGCCTTTACTTGTACGATTACATCACCACCAAATCCCATCAATTACTGATCCACCTGACCCCCATCATCGATTACTGATCCACCTGTTACCCTTCTCCTTCTACTGGCTTCCACCACCTTCCTTGTTCCTGTCATGCCTCGACCGTTAGCCATAGCTCCCTTTCTATGTCTTCATGTCTGGTGACTACCAGGACAGCCCCAGTATCAGCCATACGCTCTCACACTCCACACAGATCCACCTCCGTACCTCCCCAAGACATACCATCTACCATCTTCAGCTTCCCTCGACACGAGTAACTCCTAAAACCTCCCCCAACACGCGTAAGAAGCCCTCCTACACCTACCCCATTAAGGTACTAATTTCGATTACATGCCTCATGGCCCCTGATGTCCCCTTGTTCACTTCCTGTACCTATTTAAGTAGCTCTGACATGTCCCCAAGCGCCAGCTTGGTATATTTTGAACACACACCCTTTACATAGGTCCAGTCCCTGTCCCTTTGTACCTGCTAACCATACGGAATTCTCTTTACTCTCTGTCTCTTTATCTCTGTTTCTCTCTACTCTTGTTTACTGTCTCAATGATCGCCTACGCGATCCAATATACGCTTTCACTTCACGTCTAAGCAATCCGAGTGAGTCTCTGAGCTCCCTCGAACAATACTAAAGCTCCCCAACGCCTAACGCCTTGGAGAGCTAACCTCCCCAACACCTCCTCGAGCTCCCCCATTGCTCCCTAAGCTTTGGGATCTCGATCTAGGTAATGTCGAAGCTACTTCTCACGTCGAACTACGTATCGCTTCTCCGTTACAACCTCCCACACTCGAGGACGACCACCTCCGAGTCCAGTCCCCAGGAACCTACCCTCCCGGGCGTATACATCCTTAGGAGCTCATATGCTCGATACCTATTCTCTCTACGACCTATTCAACCCTACGTTGACGTTCTAGTGAGTACAACTCCTCCCACGCAACACTACTAGGTTCCGTACCTCTACCTCCGCTACCTATGCCTTAGGGACCCCCTTGGACCTTACAGGAACCCCTTCAAGGGTCACATCTCCTAACTCCAGCCACTACTAGGTCATTCCCGTCCTCGGTCGCGGTTTCTGTAGCTCCCTTCGAGCTCCAGCCTGCTCCTAGCATGCTACAACATAAACTCCTCATACCAAAACCTACCCTAAGACCTATTCTGACCCAGGTCTTACAGTTCCTAAACTGTACAGTATTACATCGTCGTTTCTTGCAGATCAGATTATGTATAAATAGCCAAACCCCCACAGCCTGGTCCCTTATCTTGACCTCTCTGTCATTATCTTGGGACCAGGTATGTGCTACTTATTATTACCTATGACTATGATACTCAATATATCTCTGTCATTATCTTGGGACCAGTCTGCTTAGTCGCTCCGCATTTACCACTCTGCGCAATCACTCCATTTCCCTGCTCCGCTTAGTCACTCCGCCGCTGCTGCTTTGTGACACAGTGGAGGTGGTAATAGAGAAGTGATATGCAGGTGGTTGTTGTGGGGAGCATTGACATTACTTAGAATTAAGGTCCCAGGACTTGTGGAGCAAGTAGGGAGGTTGGCTCACTGAAACAGTAGATGTTTGGGGAGCTTTAGTATTATTCAGAGGAGGTTGGGAACTCACTCGGGATGCTTAAACATAAAGTAAAAGTGTGTATTGGATTGCATAGACAATTGTAGAGTCAAGAGATAGAGATTGAGAGATTGAGAGTAAAGAAACAGAGAGTAAAGGGGAAAAAATCCATATAGGTAGCAGGTACAAAGGGACAGGGACTGGACCTATGTAAAGGGTGTGTGATCAAAATATACCAAGCTCCCGTTTGGGATGCTACAGGACTGCTTAAATAGGTACAGAGAAGTTAACAAGGGCACATCGGGCAATCTGGTATGTGTAAGGTAGGCAATCAAGATTAGTTACTAATGGAGGTATTGCGATGGGGAGGTTCTGACTCCAAAGAGGATAGGTACATGCATGCCTGTATCATGGGAGATATGGTGAGTTGTCGAGGGGGTTGAGGTGAGGTGAGGGGGCTTGTGGAGGAGGTCTGGGGGAGATCCCGCAATGAAGGGTCCAATAATGGAGAGGTGGAGGGAGGTTCTCCGAGGTTGGGTAGAGTAGGGAAAGTAGGTCAGGGCATGACAAATCAGTTGTATTTCTTCCCCAGCTTTCAAGTATGGAACCTTCAACAAGGTTCTGCCCAGGGTTAATGTATTGATAGTAGTTGTGAGAAATGTATGAATCCTAGTCTTGACTTTAGTTATATGTATGTAAGTACTTAATGTATGGTTTCATTGGTGGCCAAAACCTACATGTACCACTAGTTGCACTTCAAGTTTCCACAGATGATCATCATCTTGAATACTCAACACATCCTGCTGTGCAACTTTTCTGGCTATCTGGCATGTGCTGGTGAGCTGGTAATTCATCACATTTACAATGTCAAACAATATCAACAATTTTTGGCAAGCTTCTCATGTTTTATTTTGCTATCATTGTGTGAATCGGAGTCAGATAATTCTCCGATTTTCTTTGTGTTCCCATTTGTCTTGCTAATATTAGTCCAAGTCAGCTCCAAATTCCATTACCGCCTCAAGACTCGAGAGGATATCTTGGTATCTTATCATTGTATCCTGGATTACTGTCAACATGCAATTGCAGGCCACTGCACCACCGTGCATGGCAAAAACTTGGCCGTTTCCTTGAGGGTTATTAAATATTATAGAATCAAGAAAACGGGGTGCCTTTCAGGTGCCTACATAGAATTTTTGAGACAAGCAAAATAAAAGCAAATTTACATAAACTATTTATGGGAGTAACTGAGTAAGATGAGAAAAATTAATCATGACAGAGAGTCACAGTCCCATGATATCCCGTGCCGGTCACGAGAAATCAATACAATTCAACTCAGTGTTACATTTGGCCAAATAAGGAGAAATTACAACCGTAAAAGGAAATTAAAATTGTATAAAGCGGCATATATATATAAGGAGGATAACCAAGTAGCGCCGGTGAGCGGCAGTGCCTGCTACAGTGACCAAGCAAGGGGAATAATAACCTCTGCCCTCTAAAATAGCACTTTCCACATGATGCGTTACACCATGGGATATTAATTTCATAAGAACTTCGGTGACAATCAAAAAATATAACTATTGTTCAAATCCTCCAACCCTCTGAAAAATACCAATGATCCCGGCCTATATGTATCGAAACTACAGTCAGACAACAAACCTTCAACTTCACCAAAAATTGCTTGTCCACTGAACTAAATGGTACCAAAGAAAGGTGCTGAAGCTGCCACAAGTATTTGCAGTTGTCAACAATTTCCTCACACAACTTTTCCTATAATTGGTCAACATCATTCAGTCAATAAATTGAAAGACCCACAGGACATCTTGGTAGAGAATTCCATTGTAAACATAACCATTTCACTGAAGATGTTCTGAGAAAAAGAATTTTCACTGCAGCATTATCCCAGACTGACAAATTAATGTGCAGTTGTTCAACAATCAAATCGGTCAGCAAGTCTACATTCAACTTGGGATCCAAAGACTGCATCGTAGTCAGGTAGATCATCAAGAACAACAAAATTGTGTGGTGAAGTATAAGCAAAGTTGCTAAACCCAAAATTGAAAGTTGCGAGTACTGAATCCTTCCGCCAATTGCTGAAGCCAGCAGAGTGAATGAAACTTCTTGAGATGACAGATTGAGAGATGGTGTCGTCTCTGGCAGCGGCACAAGAATGGCCAGCAATTGTGAGCAACATTGGAGAGCACAAGAGAATACGTTGAAGGGAAAGTGATATGTAAACATATATCACATGATCAAACCGAAAAAGGAGAATATCCTTATATAGTCGGTAACGGTTGATCAGTCAAAAAATCCTAGTTCCTGAATTGAAGGTCTACAATACCCACTACCTAAAGGTAGCGGGAATACTTCCGTAGACTACAGCCTTATAACTGATCAACTCGAATCAAGGATCTCTTTGTTCCTTCTAATTGGAGAACCCCATGCTCCACACTGATATATTCATTTCAGCTCTCAGGAAGACTTCGGCATACATTTTTGATTCATTGGATACATTGCATGACATGTATGATTAACAAGTTGAAAGAAGTTTTCCTGATGTATGGATAGTATTTGTGCCGCGGGACTTTCAAGTCAACGCCCAATTGGTGGTGCGAGTGGGGATCCAAAAATCAGACGTGAGCCTAAAATTTGGATCAAGTGATACTAAGACACTCCCCCTGATGCATTGAATATTGTGGAAGACATGGGAATAGAATGCAATTATATGCAATTAATCTTAAGTCAGGACAAAAATTATTTTTCTTATTTCAATTCATATGCTGAATGTCTGCAGGGTCTCCGCGAGATCTTGCATCATGTGCATGACCTGCTCAAGAGACTATGATGAATACTGAAACTCTTCTCTTTACGTGAATTGATTCATTCTTTCATGCGATCGTGAAATCAATGATATTCCTAACACACTACCTACAAGTCTACTTCAGTATAGTTTTTCCTTCTCCAGCACGAGTAGTGCATCACACAATATGCCATATATAGAGGTTCAGCTTTTGGCTTTCTTGATCATGGTGCCCTCATCTATATCAGTGTTCAACGGACAGTTCATCAAGATCATCATGATGATAATACCACCGTATGCACTGCAAAAAACTCGCACCATACCTCAGAGGGAAAGTATGTGAGAGACAGAACAAAACAGCTATGAACTGGTTCGGAAGGATGTATCCAACACATTGGGAATCAATAATAATATATTGCAATCCAAAACTATCACTTCCGTAGTAACTGGGATGCTCATTGGTGTTGTTGAATATTTACAGTCAACAAAACAAGAACAGAAATAGAGAAAGTAAGCTGGAATTGATAGATGGAAACATGTCAAAATCTAGGGCTTCGAAAGAGCCCCAGAATATTTGAGGGGTGGGATTGGCTGTACATGGGGGAAATTTATTGTTCTGCGAAAACCCAATGTAAGTTTGGGTTATCCTGCTGGTCTCCTGATCTGTCAATTTTGTGATAGGGACAACCTAAAATAAACATTGTATCAATAATAGTTATTCTCTGGACTTCCAAGCGCAGTAAAAGGGACCTCTCATATAAAGCATACTGTAATCCTCTGTGAGCTGACTACAACCCCTTCACGCCCTGTATGATCAAGAAAGTAGATTCCACCTTGGGTATGTAAACTGTTATTGTTGGCTCAAGTGTTATTCAGCTTTGATGCGGGTGTAGGCTTCCCGGAGATTGGTGTCTTACTCTCTGGTGTTTTGTTTGGGATATTCACAATGCAGGTGTATATCTATCACAGAAATTTTCCAAAAGATCCACGCTGGATGAAATTTGGCCTGGTGAGTAATTTCCTGTGAGATCTGGACAAAAATGTTGCCTACTTCAACTCTTATACAGGTCGATGGCATGTGGTATGTATCATTTCATGCACCAAGTCTGTGATCTGCTGTGTCTCATGCCCACCTAGGTTATTGGAATTGGCTCATACCATTTGTGAATTTTATGGGCTTTACTATCTCACTGTATCTCGTTATGGGGATCCCACAGTCTTCCTTGCCTTTACACCCGAAGTTGCCGCATTACCATTCTTTGATGGGTTGATTGCAATGCTTGGTGGGTGTCATTCTACCTGGACAGTTACTCCCTAACCTCCAAGCTGATAGCACAAGGATTTTTTACGCACCGAATTGCAAAATTTGCTGGTCCTCCATACATTGTTCCCATTGTCTGCAGTATCCTCATGATTTGTCAAATGGTGGCATCCATTGGATTGACAACTGCAGCCACGCTGATTGCAGAAAAAAACACTGAACAATTCTTGCATCAATGGAAATGGTTAATTGTTACTGCAACAGTTCTCCATGTGACTATAGATGTTATTGTCTCCACAGCACTTGTATACTACCTAGTCAAAAACAGGAGCAATACCACTTACCGCAGGTGGGAGATCATATCATTACTAAAAGATTCAACTTGATCATATCCCTGACAATAAAGCACACTTGCTATTGCGGACAAATTAATTCAGTGGGCTATTGGTAATGTTCTTGCTTATTTCCTCAAGTTAATTACTAAAATCACTTCAGAGACAGGAGTTGTTACTAGGTTCGTAATTATTTCTCTAATTTATATTTAACACTAAATTCACCTTAACAATACACAGTTTTGTCAGTATTCTTCTGATGATAAGTGTAGGCACATCCTGTTTCCTGTAAGACCTGGGTCGAAATAGGTCTTAGGGTAGGTGTTGGTAAGGGGAGGTTTATGTTGTAGCGTGCTAAGAGCAGGCTGGAGCTCGAAGGGAGCTACGAGAACCGCGACCGAGGACTGGAATGACCTAGTAGTGGCTAGAACAATGAGATGGTGACCCTTGAAGGGGTTCCTAAGAGGTCCAGGGAGGTCCCTAAGGCGTAGGGAGGTTAAGAAGGGGTACGGGACCGTACGATATTGCGTAGTAGGAGTTGTACTCGCTAGAACGTCAATACAGGATGGAGCAGGTCGTATGTGTGGATGGGTCTCGAGGGTATAAGCTCCCGAGAAGGGATGTGCCGGGGAGGGTAGGTCCCCGGGGGCTAGGCTTGAGGATGGACGTCCTCGAGTGTAGGAGGTGGTAACGGAGAAGCAGTACGTAGTTCGACGTGGGAAGTAGCTTCGACGTTACCTAGATCGAGGTCCCGAAGCTTATAGAATAGCTAGGGAGCTCGAAGTGGTTTTGGGAGGTTAGCTCACCAAGGCGGTAGGCGTTGGGGAGCTTTAGTACTGTTCGAGGGAGCTCGGAAACTCACTCGGATTGCTTAGACGTGAAGTAAAAGCGTGTATTGGATCGTGTAGACGATCACGGAGACGATAGACAAGACTTGAGAGAAACAGAGATAGAGAAATAGAGAGTAAAGAGAATTCCGTATAGGTAGCAGGTACAAAGGGACAGGGACTGGACCTATGTAAAGGGTGTGTGTTCAAAATATACCAAGCTGGGGCTTCAGGACATTGCGGCGTTACTTAAATAGGTACGGGAAGTGAACAAGAGAACATCTGGAGGCATGAGGTAGCTAATCGGAGGGAGGGAGGTAATCGAGATTAATACTTAAAGGGGTTATCGGCTAGAGGGCTTTTGTACGCGTGTCGGGGTGAAGGACGTTTGGGTGTCTGGTGGTACTTGGGGAGGTGCGGAGGACATACAGGAATACTTGGGGAGGTGTCTGGTGGTACTTGGGGAGGTGCGGAGGACATACAGGAGGTGGGTAGGACGTATGGTAACGTGTGGTGGTTACTGGGACTGGTCTGGTTGTAGCCAGGGCATGACATTACCCCCCCCTGTAACCCCTTCGCGCCCTCGCGATGGGTAGGCGCGTTTTTCTGGGCAGTCACCTGACATTCACGTGGTACCCCAAAATTTTCTTGTTGAAGTCCTTCAGATCCTTGCTTCTCCCTTTCTTCCACCGCCTCAGTTTTTACGAGTCAAACTCTTCTAACTGCGATGTCTCCCACCCCTACTCGACCTTCTTCACGCACACCATCTCCGTTGTTACCCCCTCTTACCACTTTGGGAGAGGTACCTTCCCCGGCTCCTGAATCCGATGGGGAGGTCGAGGCTGATGAGCTAGCTTTTACGATCGAGTCGCCGTCTCGTCCCCAGCTTCAGCTGTTCGAAACGGTCTTCAATACTGGCAAATCGTTGTCGGCTTACTGCCAGGATGACCCTTTATGGCCTGTTTTAGCGGAGGTAGCATCTCCCTGTACCAATTGTCTGAAGACCCCCGAAAAATGTAAGGTGTTGCCAAGCTCCCCTCGGTGTACGAACTGCTCGTCCAAGAAGACTTGCAGTCTGGGGAAGATCCTCCGGTATAGATATTTCACCCGTCGCTGTAATCAAGATCTTGCCTACAGCCGAAGATTCTTAGAGCTCCACGGAACTCCTGCCCATAAATCGACTTGGGGTATTCCACTGACTGTCTGGCGCGAATATGACTCTGCGCTTCATGCGCGTACCTCCTCCACCTCCATCCTTCTCGAGCTGAATATGTTGGACGAGCAGGATGCCGTCGATGCTGATCAGCAAGAGTTGCAGCAATTTCTTACCTTGCAGCGGGACGAAGCAGTTGTTGCAGCTAAACGTAAGCGCAATCGTTCCCCTGTGCCTGTGGCTGGTCCCTCCAGCAAGAAGATTCGGTCGGATGCCTCCAAAAAGCGTTCTCGTCGTAAATCCCCTGCAGTCGAGGTGAATGTAGAGCCTTTCCGTCGCGTTCGGTTGGTGGTTCCGCCTGTTCGCTCGGTGGCTCCTACCTCCCTTCCTGTTCCCCCTCCTGCCTCCCCTTCCTTAATGGGGGTACTCCGCAGGGACCTGCCGATGCAGGGTCCCAGTGATTTGGTTCGATTGGCGGATGCGGCGGAAGTCCATCCTGGTTTGGTTCAGCAAGCCGGTTCTTCCTCCCCTGCTCGAACGCCCATAAAAGGTACAGGGCAGGATCTTCTTTCCTCGACCATGCCTCCCATTCTCCGTCCTGCCCTGGTACCCCGCAATCCCGCTTCGCACCCTTATCGTGCTGAGAATCAGCGTCTTGCCGCTCGGGTTCATTTGCTGGAGACCCAGCTTGCTGATTCACAGCGGGAGAATTCCTCCCTGACCTCTGCTCTTCGGGACACCTCGCATGCTCTCGAATCCCGGCAACGGGAGGTGGAGCAATTGAGGTCCTCCAGTCAGGAGTTCCTCCAGCGCCAGGAGGAGTATCGTCGCATCATTGATCAGTTTA